>CAFUXE010000270.1:589912-622008 GCA_903364295.1 Serranus cabrilla | reverse complement strand
TGCCCTCCTCGTCTTTGTGGCGAGCTGTGGGGATCAAGTGCGTTACCATGGCAGCGGCAAGCCTATCGCCCCTGGAGACGACACCTTACAGAGAGGGAATCTTCAACAGCCCGGAGTCGGGCGGAGGGTAAATGAGAGACTCTCATGGGGCCCCTCAACGTGAGGACCAAGTGCACTTTAAAACCAGGGGTCAGGACGAAGCCTGAAACTATATACAGTTAACACAGCTCAGACACACTCACATAACTGGACACCAGCGTTCAATTAAGGAGCTGGGATAAGGGGATTCATAAAGATTCAAAGCAAAAATAAAGTTTAAAGCTTTAGTTTAGCTGAGACAAATAATATGAGTGGAATTATGTGCATTTATATTTTAACTATTAACTATTCCAGTTCTACAGCTGTACTTGTATCGTGCCTAATTATTTGGCATAATGTCACCTGCTGTGTCTGTGTTAATCTTTCAAGGGCATTTTTATGAAAAAGGGTCAAAGGTCAGCTTTACTGTGGCATCACAATGCTCTGCAAAAACACTTTTTGGGCCTATTAGTCAACACCACAACTCAGAAACAGAACGGGAGATATTTGGTCAGATACTAAATTGGTGACACTATTTTTGAAACCATAGTGATAATATATACCATAATCTAATATCTTATTTGTTAAATCTCTATAAAAGAGAGACTCCGGGAATTAAGTGTTGCCCCTCTTTGTAAACAACTCAAAAAAAGTTTGGACATGTTATTTCGGGCCATTATTTATCCCCTTTAATATTACTAATTGGTGTTGTGTTGTACATCATTGGATTGCCTGATTAGTCAGCTTTACAGCGAGGTACAACTTGTAAGAATCGTGAATTCGTGTAATAAGCTACACAGCTAGACGTGTGGGTAGAGCCCCCAAAAAATGTGCCAAGATCCCTGCAATATTCTCCTGTTGGTACCCACCCCTGCTTTGAGTTTCTTAGTTCGGAGGGCCCACACAAAACAGTGCGACATAGCCAAAAAAAGTTGTAGTAAATCTATGGAGTGTCCCTTTAAGAAAGGCTTAGTAAATTGAGAACTTAAGGCTTCGATATTGTTTAAAGCAAATGGTATCCAGACGTGTGAGTGACACGATGTTATTACAGGATGCTTTGTTGTGTTTCATTCATGCAGTAAGAATTTGTTGAATGTATGTGTTGTGCAGTGTGGGAAGTGTACATACGAGCCGGGAGCTGTTCTGTACCAGCAGCTGCATTAATGCTGCTTTATCCCCTACATGCTACACACACATTACACAGATGTCACACTTACACACTGTGTACATACATGTCAGTATATGAATTATCAGCACATATCACAGCTGCAGCCCCTGAGGTTTTTGAGGTGTGGGTCCATTATGTGCGATATGTGGGTATCTCTCTCTCTCTGCTGTGTTTAGCTTCCTGTCTTTATCTCGTCCTCTCCTCGCTGGACTGAACTCAGAAGCCGCGATAAGATATAATCAGCATCACTACAGATTCTTCTGTGAGAAGAGTGATGGAGTTTCTCTGTCAGACATATAACCTTTTGTTGCCCTTGAAAGGCTTTTATACAGTCACACTTTCCCTCTTTTTTCGTCTTTGTTTGTTTCCCCACTAGTTTGAAAAGTAATTTGAGTCATTGTGTGACCCACATGCATTTATGCATTTATCAATACCTAAAGTTCTCACGCACAGATCTTAGTTTGATGTCCATCAGATCATTTCACTCTTGGAAAGAAAGCAAAGAAAAACACCTTGAACGTAGTTTTTATGGGAGGAACTAAGCATTTATTCATCAATTTAGCATTTAAATTTAGTCAAATCTGGCTACAAACAAGAATCATGAAGCATTAACTAAAATTCTATGTAGATGTTAACAAATGATGTACAGAAAAGTTGTAAATTAGGATTTTCCTCTCAACTTTCCCCCCTTTTTAAGAGGAATTTGTTCCATCTTAGAAGTATTTTAAGCTTTTGATATTTTAACAGTGGCTGTTTTTCTTCCCTTTTTTATTCTTCTTTCCTTCACTACTGTCGAGCATCTTTATATCTTTGGATATTTGTGTTAGGATCTTTATTGTTCTTTGCTGCTGGCTGCATGGTGCCAACATTTTAACAGCTCCAGGCTTCAGGCTTTGCAGCTTTCTGAACAAAACCATATCCTTTTTCTTCTCTCTCAAACTGGAGCAAGTCCCTTGATCACTGGCTGCCCAGAGGGGACCTTCATGCATATTTCACAGCAGAGTGATGCATTAAAGATACTCCTAATTATCAGTGACATTTCATAGATACTTGGCAGCAAGACTAAATGTATTTTTTCTTGTACTGCCATGGTGTACTGCCTGACCTGTGTGCAGCTTTGAGTCAGAATTCCTGAAGTGCTGTCGTGTCAGTTCAGGAAGTAGAATCCAAGTTACATAACGAAGCATTAAATCATGAAGATTTTCTGTCCTACTTTGCTTATTTGAATTACGCCACTTAAGCTGGAGACAAGAGCGAGTTCGCTTGTTCACACGTGGGCCGACTTGCAACGGCAGAATCCTTTAGTCAGTGTGGTAGTTAGGGTGGGAGGGTTAACACAAGTATGCACCTGTAGATAGAGTGAAGAGGGGCGGATGGCCGCTTGCCAGTGACAGGGTGTGGTTTCCTCTTATCATGATTACTATACATGCCCCACATACAAGGTGATTATACAGTAGGTTACTGACACAGACAGAAACATGCAGAACAGTCGGTTAGAAGTTAATAACTTGTTGACATCAGGAAGAAGAATGAGACCGAACAGAATGAGCCCAGGCTCTGTGTATTTTAATGAAAAATTTTAAAGGTTAATTTTGAATCCAGTCAATTTCTCACAACATTAATGCTGCAGAGATTGGAATATCAAGCAATTAGTGACAGAAACGTTATCAGGAACTGTTTGATCATTTATTATTGAAATCATCTCAAATGTGAGGATTTTCCTGTTTTTTCCTGACCTCTTGTCATGTGCATTTTTCTAATTATATCAATTATATTATATCATATCAATTGTCAGATGAAAATTATTATTTACAACCCTGATTTACATCAAATAATAGAAAGTTTTTGTTTTGCTCATTTATTATTTTCATCTCACCTGTTATTATTATGAAGTCATAACTAAAAATCAATCTAAATTCTGGTTCATAGGAGAAATTCTCTAACAAATATGCAACAAATCATCAGATTAAAATGATTCATTACAGCCCTAATTAAGATAAAATAATAGCTAAATGTTAAAAAGATATCTAAATTCTGGTTTATAGGAGAAATACTCCTTAACCATCTAATGTGGCTTCTGCGGTCCGCTCTGTCTATTGTCACACTTCCACAGGAAAGGGATCGAATGCTCCCACAGCTCACTCACTAACTTTTTCTGCGCTTGTGTTTGTGTGTAAAATGATTCTGCTAATAGATAAAAAAAGATAATGTGAAAAAAAGACTGAATGATATTAAAAGTGACAAAGAAAGAAAACAGCAGTGACGTCAGAGGTCTAGTTCTGTTCGGTTGGCCTTCCTGTTCGTCTTTGTGGAAAGTGTGAAAGTGTTTTTGGTGGAATCAGTGGAAACGGGGCATGCTGAGGGAGTGGCAGCGATAAACTCCCTGTGGGCTGGAAAATATGCCCGGCCCGGAGCCCACCTGCGCCAAAATAGAAGACACTGCACCGCTCTGTTGCTTATTTTTTACCCGTCTGCCGGTCTCTCTTTGTCTTTCTCTTTCAGGCTCTTATTTCTGGTCAGTCCACTTCCCTATTTTTGTCCACCGCTCTTTCTTTTCTATTTTTTCCCTCTTTTTTCCCTTCCTTTGTGTGCAGGCTCTCTGCCCCACCAGTATCTCATTACTCTAATCCTATTTATGAAGCAGACAAACACATGCACACACATTGTCTTTCTGTGCATGCCTGTCTTTCTCTCTCTACGTCTGTTCTGTTTCTTTTGTCAACACATCGTTGAAATTCATACCAAAGATGAAAATGGGACAGAATGCCAGAAAGGAGTTGCTGTAAACAATTTATACAAGAAGTCTGAAATCAAAGAAAGGACTTTTGTCACACTGAGTTGTATATATGTACCACCGCAGCGGTTTGAAAGTCCCTCTTGCTATCGCTCAAACTGTCAAACCTCTAAACGGCCTGAGTGCCTTGTGTAAACACTGCACTGTGATCACATCTGGGATCTGTAGTCCTATTGTTGTGTGCTGTTGTAGTCATAAGATTTACATTTCTCCCAGGAGAGATAGCAGAGAGAGGTGACTAATCATTTTTTATGTATTGTAAACTGTCTACAGCATGAAAGTACAAAGGAAACACTGTCATTAAACTGTATATATATTGGGATAAAAATGGCCGTATCAACTTAAAAGTCTAAACAATTTTTATTAGTGTCTCATAATGTTTAGCAGTGAAAAAAAGAAAGAAAATAACCTTCATTCCACTTTCAAATTCCTTCTGCTTCCTGTTCCAAGGCCACTATTGTTGAGTAAAACACTCCATTGAACTTCAGTCTCAGGTTAGATATTACAAAATCTAAAGCGATTTGGTGGCCTGATTTTCTAAGCTGATCCACATTTTCTCAGATCAACATTTGTCGGCCACAGGCCTTGATGGAGGAATTAGCCTACTTTGTAATCATTAGGTGGGCAAGCTAATGCACAATGGGCTTCTTGTCGTCCTAAGCCAAGAGAGGCCTGTGTACTTCTACTCCAAGTCGGCTAAAGTCAGATAGACATTGTTTGTGTAGCTTTGACCTGCGCTGATCTAGCACCAGAGCTCAGCCAACTTTCTCACATTGAATAAAGAAAGAAATAAAGAAAGAAATCAAGCATTACAAATTTTAACTAAATTCAGTCAGTTGAGATTTACCATGACAATACACTGTAAAAAGGATCATCTTGGTGCTGGATAGGCAAAAGGAGACAATAGATGTGTACAGCGTTCCCAGCTACTCCCACAGCCCTGTCAAATGAACTCAAATACTTTCATTTTCATTTATCTATCTTATTATAGCTTTTATATTTTGGAATAATGTATCTATTACATTTACTATTTCAACATGCCATTAATTGTATCTAACTTTTTCAACTGTTAATTCTGTGATTTATTTAACAGATCCAACCATTTATCTGTGACTTTTGGCTAAATATATCAACCATTATTCAATGCTTGTAGCTAGCTATTTTGTCCATCCATCACCTTTAGCTTTTAACTAACTACTGTATTGTAGCCAATCGTCCATTACCGTTAGCTCATAGCTATCTATTGTAACCATTTAACCTTTAGCTTTAACTCTTAGCTACATGTATCTATTGTAACTTAATCCATTGCCTTTAACATGAAGCTATATATTGTAACCATTTGTGCATTACCTTTAGTTTTTAGCTATCTACTTTACTTAGCTTTACTGCTGCTCCATTATCTTGACAACTGCAAAAGTAAATGTGAAATCACTGATGTAGAGGATCCTGAATCCTATCATCTAATTGTTGATGACTAACTGGATGCAATTCTAAACCTTTTCATTTGTTTATACTTTTCAGCCGAACATTGGGCGTCTCGGCATCCCTCATGGACCTTCTGGAGAAAAGGTGGCTGTTGTTGCTGTAGACGACTGTGACATCTCCATGGCGATTCGCTTCGGAAAGCAGATCGGCAACTACTCCTGTGCAGCTCAGGGCACCCAGACTGGACAGAAGAAGTAAGCTTTCTTTCTCTTACACTCATCTGTCTCTCTTTAGACATTTACACTCATTATCTCCAATACATCCCACACACTTTACACACAAACTACTCAGAATGAGGTAAATATGTTGTACCTTGGGGGGCTAAATCAGATTGCCTTCATTACAACAGATAACACATCACTCCCTCTCCTATTTTTGTCTTTTAATCTCTGTGGACTTTCTGCTGTCAGACACTGCCTTAGACACCCAAAGCTCACCTCAACACAGGCTTAATGTGATTTACTGTTTACCACACTGTAAAGTTTTTATTTTTTAAAGCGTGAGACTTTTTTTTATGAGTCTTATGATGAGCTTGCATGCTGGGACACATTTAGTTTGCAGAGGGTGGGGACAGAGAGAGAGAGAGAGTGCTTCAAAGTGGAGTTAATGAGGTTACATTCCTTGAGGAACTTGTTGCACAGGTCACAGAAGCTGAGAGGCGTTTGGAGGATACTTTAACTGGAGTATAAAAATATACATTATACACATATATACACCTCAGCTGTAACTACATGGCTTTCACTTTATTTTAAAGATTATTTTTTACTTTCTTTAACTATCACCAGCAAGAATACAGTGCGGTTGGTCAAATGTATCTTGCTGCCAAAGTTGCAGTATTGGATAGCAAGATCTTTTTTAATTGTAGGGTTCCAAACTACTTCAATGTGTGAGCTGTAAGTGCAGTTTTTGTTCATTTGTTTAGAGGGAGAGTAAACCTTAAAAATGCCACTAAAATAGAAAAAATTCAGTCACCTCTTCAGACTGGAACATCCTTCGTAATTATGCACGTCTGTATTTTAAGAACTTTTGTGAGAATCCATTTAGTTTGACCAACGTATTCACTTTTACACTGTTCCTTTACATTGTTTACAAGGCTCTGCTATTCTTGTGACAACTCCATACAGGCTCAATATTCTGTCTCTCAACAAAAGTTCTCAAGATATATTTTTCTATTTTAACTTCACTTCAATACCACTTTTTTGCATGTTTATTCTTCTGATAAATTTCGATGTTGCCACACATGGCTCTAAAACTGGTTCCAAGACTCCCATTTTAGTTGTTTGTCACCTTAAATACTCTTTGAATAAGCTTCACATGCTCCCTACCATGCAGCAGTGTTTGTGCTCACAACATTCAGCGGTTTAGCTTTGCATTAAATTAAGTCTCTTACAGCATTTTGGTGTTTGATGTTGAGTGTTTCAGAGGCTTGGGGTGTAAGCAGCTTCCTACATGACCTACTATGTGGAACATGACTTGGTCATGGTGATGGTAGCAGTTAGCCTTGTGACAAATTAAACCTTTGAAACTTATTTCAGAAATGCCAATCATGCTGAGTGTTATTGTGTTACCTCAGTCGCCCTTTGTGGCATAAACTCCTGGCACTATTTTTTTTTTTAATATTATTGTAGTCAGTAATGGGTTTATTCAGTGAAAATGCTTTATCTGTGTTTGCATTTTACATTTTATACCAACACAGATATAAAATGTAATTTTTTTTACATTTTAGATATTTCTCTGATACATTTTCTTTCTCTTATTATCTGCAGGTCACTGGATTTGACAGGACCACTTTTGCTAGGTGGAGTTCCCAATCTACCCGAGGACTTCCCAGTCAGGAACAGAAACTTTGTGGGCTGCATGAGAAACCTCAGGATCGACAGCAAAGCCATTGACATGGCCAGCTACATTGCTAACAACGGCACTGAAGCAGGTTAGACAGTTTGCATGTTAAACCATAGCAATGCTCACTCTATAAAGTTACACTGCAGCGGTGGAGATATTGCTAATTTCTAGGACAACACTCTAGCTGTTAAAAACTGTCAGGAAAAGTTATCTACGAAGCTTTTAAATAAGAACTTATGCTTTAGTTTTGCTGTAATTTAAGAAAAAGTGATTTGAAAAGGCATTCAATGAGCAATGAGCTACGTTTTCTGGGATTTTGGTGCAGATGCTTGAATTATTCATGCAGATATTGATGATTTCTGTATGTGTTTGATGTCAAGGTTGTCCAGCTAAGACAAACTTTTGCACCAATGAAGTTTGTCAGAATGGAGGATTGTGTGTAAGCAAGTGGAACACCTACAGCTGCGATTGCCCAACCGGCTACGGAGGCAAGAACTGTGAACAAAGTAAGAAAAATCTTAATGTCAAGAGTCAAAAAGTGTCCATAATTACAAGTGTGTTTCTGCATTTCCATATGCATTCATAAACAGGTGTGTCTTTGGCTAAATGTGCATGTATCTGCATGCTCCTCCCCGAGCTTCTCAGTGTGTGTTTACCTCCAGTAAGTGCGCAGTGTGTGTGTCTCAAGGACTTCCAGGAAACAGTGTGTGCTTGGGAGATCAAATGGGATAAGAAGCACCTTCCCTGACTCAGTCTGAATCACGCAGCAGCCACAATGGAGATACACAGTGAAGCCTCCGCTCACTACTGTACAGATACTAAAGATAGCCTCAGGTTTGGAGTTAAAGGACAAGAACACACTGACTCACCCATCAAAAACCCAGACAAAGGATGAAACAAAACACACACACTGACACCGTACCCGTGTGTCTCTGTTGCCACCTCATGTTACTCTGGTGCACCTTTATACATATGGATAGATAGTGAAAGGTTCTTCATTTATCACTGTTCCCTGTCCTTGTTTCGCAGAGGAAACATAAAAGCATCACAGCTTTCCAATAGTGTTGTTATTTACACTCCGTAACCCTTATCATGTTCTTCTATGGAAAGGAGAGAACTTTGATTTCCACCTTGCAGGCGAGCTTCCAAACAATGTGTGAAGGTGAGAATACCTCTCCTCGCCCTCTTCTCTATGAGGTAGCCGCCTAGCCAGCGCCAGGCCCCAGTATCCAGTATCTGAACTGGGCCGGGATCACAGCAAGCTGGGAAGAGGTTTTGGCTGCTCCGTTGCTTGTTGACACATTTGGTTTGAGGCTTTGCACACCTAGCTGCCACATGAGAAACAAGAGATTTGTTATCATGGATCGTATGCTGCCAAAATCATCCAGACTGGACAGACATGAAAAGACTGAGTTTGTCTGGAAGTCACCCTCCTGGTCAGACTGTTTTTTTCTAATTCTATCTGATCAGATTTCAATTGTAGCATTTTTATAAGAAAAGTTCTGTCACGCTAACTTAAAGTAGATTACAGTCAGGCTAAACATAAGCATACTGTAGACTGGAACACACTTGCTTCTTCATGGGTGGCGGTAGCTTGTTATGACAAGTGTATCTCAGGTTTGAATCTCTGGACTGGTGTCAAACAAGCTGTTGCAGTAATTAAGGATTTGTTTCTAGTCAGCATACCTGGTTAAGTTGTTCAGGTGAGACATAATCAGTTTGCATTCTAGTTGAACTTGGATGCAGAAGTGTTTGTCTGGTCCTCAGACCTGGTCAAAACACTGCTGTGCCTCCTCTCCTACCTGCAAATTGAAGCTTTTACAGAACCATGTGAACTTCACTGCAGCTAAATGTAAGGACTAGAATTAGTACTTCTCACCAGATATTTGCTCAATCTCTTAATAAAACGGTAAGAAAATATGAGGTTAAGTTTTTAAAATGTTAGCATTTTCACTGTGAGCATACTAATGGAACATGCTATTGCTAACATGCTCACAATTAGCTTATAGAATCTTTGTGTCTAACACTTTTTCTACAAAAAGAAGTGGATATTGCCACTGCAACACCGCCCATTGGGTTGTGGGCTGCCATTATGAAGCCTCTACTTTGGCACTTTAGCTGATGCAATCTTGTTTGTTTTTTTATCCAGAAGTGACTGTATTAGGAAAAGAGGGCAGAGCTGGGGAGGTTACAAAGGTTAACAGCACAGCAGGGTCTGGGGCTGTTAGCATAGCAAGCAAGTTGCTATTGTGAGCCAGCTTGGTTAGCAAGGTGCATCTATAATTCATTTTAATTGTAATAATAGTTGGCTAATTTTGGTTTACAAAAACAGCCTTAAACAAAATGTGCTCACCGGAAAAAAAAAAACAGCTGAAAAAGTTTGTTTTCAAGCGACCAAAATGTAACAATTAACATCTATGAACACAATTTTATGTATACACAGACAGTAATTTCACAGCTACTTCAATGTATACAGTGCCAATGGATAAACAATGTTTCTTCTATTTAGTTTGTTAGTTGACATGGTTGTGAATACTCAATCACAAAGTAGGCACTGCCTAAAAACATAACCAGTTTTATTATCTGTTTTACTCTGAATCGGATGATCATTTACAAATTTAACATCCTGCTGTATTGAAGAAAACTTGAAACTAGTGATTGAGGCCATAAACTAAATCGGAGAATGTTTACTGAGTTAAAAAATGTTCTCAAAGACTCATAGACACCAAGACATGTTAAAGGAAATTTAACATTGGTCCTGTGTTCTCAGTACAACCTCATCGAGCTGCTGTGATGGCTGGAGACTCTTTCTGTCTTATTCTCCAGAGCTGAGTCCTGACAAAGTAAATCAGAAATGAGGAGTGGCTGTGTTTTTTCACTTTATGTATGACTAAGCTTTGGTAAAGTAGTCAAACTAAAGCCACTGTAGCTACCTGTTACCAAGAGCAAATATGTGTTTTGTCTCATAATTACAGCTTGTGTTGGTGTGTATTCGTGAAAGCTTCTGTTGAAATATGTGCCCTGGGGAACCAAGAACATCCCGGGTTTACGCAGTAGATTATACAGGAGGAAACACTTTGTACAGTCTGTTGTGCTGAAAGGTGGACACTCGCCATGCATGTGTGAGGATGCATGTGTTTACATGTGTGTTTCTTGATCTCTCTCTTAATTCTACAGCAGCTTATATAATGTAATATGTGTCATGTATGGAGAATTTTCTATGGATTTTCAGAATGTCACTGCGACTAGCCGACTGTCAGTGTTGTTTCTTCTTATCTTTTTACTTTCTGTTTTATTTCTTTGAAGCAGATAATTATGTTAGACAATATTAGCTGTTCACTCATATTGAAACCTTCAAGCGTATGCAGCAGAAAAACAGCTCCTTCTCCCTGTTTTTGTGTCATATAGTACATAGACCCTGTAAACCCTGAAGTGTTAATTGGAATTACACTAATGTTTCAGTACAAACATGGCACATATTTACCCTTAAACACTGACCATGATTTCCCCTTTCACTCCCTCTCGTCTTGTCCCTGTCCAGTGATGCCTTCTCCACAGTTCTTTGACGGCCAGGCACTGGTGTCCTTGAGCGAGACGGACATTACTGTGGCTGTTCCCTGGTACATGGGCCTCATGTTCCGCACCAGGCAGCCAGCTGGCACCCTGATGCAGGCCAATGCCGGACCTTACTCCACCATCAACCTCATGGTGAGATGCAGCACATTATCAACAAATTATTGTCAATGAAAATGCCATCATCGTCAGCATAGAGTATAAACTTTTTTACTACAAGTTAGACATGTCTCTTCATAATCAACTTCGAATACTTTTTAATAGTTCAGGCAGCAAGATAACCTCAACAATTAAAACGGCAGTCTTGTCATTAAATTTCTCCATCTTTCCCACCATCCAGGTGAGCGAGCAACAGGTCCGTATGGAGGTTTTGCTGAGGCAGCAGCTAGTGGCATCGCTGAGCTTTCCCCAAGTTCGGGTCAATGACGGGGAGTGGCACCACCTGCTGGTAGAGCTGAGAAGCGTTAAAGACGGCAAGGACATCAAATACGTGGCTTCTGTGTCCCTGGACTATGACATGTATCAGGTACAGGCAAACGACATCACAATAGACAAAGATGTCCACATGTTTTCAAGAAAACAAATTCTCATTTTTAATTCTTTTTAAGCAGAAGTCAGTGGAGATTGGTAATGATCTCCCAGGACTGAGGCTGCAAACTCTTCATGTAGGAGGTTTACCTGGAGAGGGGAACCATGTCAGCAAAGGGTTTGTTGGCTGTATACAGGTAAGTGTATTTTTACATTTTGAAAAGACATAACCGTAGTGTTTGTCCTCTGGTGCTGCCTCATCATCGATGTTTGCTCTCCATCAGGGTGTGCGCATGGGTGAGACATCAACCAATGTAGCCAACGTGAACATGGCTCAGGGCCTGAAGATCCGCGTGGAAGACGGCTGCGACCTGGCTGACCCCTGCGACTCCAACATCTGCCCAGAGCACAGCCACTGCAGTGATGACTGGAGCACACACACCTGTGTCTGTGACCCAGGTAATATACTAAAACCTATACATCCCAATTAAACTCTATGTATCAGTCAGTAAAGTTTGAATGTAATTCCTCACTCTTTTCTCTTCGCCCTGCAGGTTACTTCGGTAAGGAGTGTGTGGATGCTTGCCAGCTCAACCCCTGTGAGCATGTTTCCACATGCGTTCGCAAACCGAGTTCCTCCCACGGCTACACCTGCGAATGTGGACAGAACCACTACGGCCAGTACTGTGAACATAAGTAAGGCCCTTTAAATGTACACTGTGACATGTTTGTATGATTGCGTAACCTCTGTCAGGTCACTGTGGTAATGACGAGTCAATCACCAGGTGGCCTTAAATCATAGCCTGCTTTATCATTTATCGATCTACCTTTTGCTTTTGGAGAATCTCTGCCTTTATTGCAATTAATTGTGCCTGAGGTCGCAGAGTTTCTGCAGAAGCTGACCCAGTAGCACTCGTACAATTCATAGGCTCAGTCTTCTTGTGATGATTTTGTTTGTCTTCAGCAAAGATCTTTACTATAGAAAAAACACTTACGCCAGAGGGCATTTTTAACTTCATTTTAGACGTATAAACTTTGCCTAATGCTACCTCCATGACAGAGCTTTGTATCCAGATGTTAGAAATGGAGCAGACTAAAAATGGACTTTGCCTCCCACAGAGACAAAGCGCATTAATCTCCTTTAGTTATGTTAGGCTCTTGCTCTTTTTGTAATGTTGCCAACGTCCTAAATCTTTCAGAGCAGCTTTATTAGTCAGTAATCTGAACTCGATAGTGTCTGTGTGCCTGTGTGTGTGAGGAAGGGAGAGAGAAGAAATATCAGACATCAAAAAGAAATAATCTAACTTTTAGGTGGAACTGGAACGTCTGCATATACACGCAGAAAGTGGCATGCTGGTTCTGCATAGTCAGCATTGTCTCAGAGGGCACGTGAATTAGCCAGCCCTGATTGAGAGGCAGTCATTTCCCCCTGAACCCTGACCCATATGACACGCATCAAATCCCGTCTTTAGCAGAATGTGGGATTCCCCGTCCACGCCTGACTGATCCTCCATAGGTGTTGAGTCACCGCTGCCCTCATACTGCTGCACGTCCCTTATCAGATCACATCACTCACTCAGAGATCGCATCTCTTTAGAGAGAAAGGCTCTGTGTGTGTGTTTGTATGCGTGGGACACACCTGATTTACTGGCTTGAAAGTGCGGAGGAAGTTTATTCTAGATGAAAGGCAACAGAAAGCGTTTAGTTGGCGATAAACTTAAAAGATAGTCAGCTATCAGATTTGGAGTATTTTGTTTAAGTTGATACAAATCAGTTACATGACAAAACCTAATGAACTATCACAGAATTGGAGCCCTTTCACGTTAAATTAGCTATAAAAATGTATTATAGACATTTAAAAACACAGTCATTTTATGTAATTATAATGTATTTTTCAATAAAGGTTTCAAGAAAGCGGATAACATAAATAGAATTTTAGATTCATAGTTCTAAAATAAATTCTTTGTTTTAGTAATATGATGAAAATTACAATTGAGATAATTTAGATACAGTTCCAGATGCACTTTTGAGTTTGCATGTTAGGTTAAATTGCATTTTAAGCAAAGATTCTGTGCCAAAAATGAGTAACGTAGACTTTTCCTTTCACTTACGTGTTATTTACACTGCATCTGTGCAAAGCCCTAAACCTGCAACAATCAAGGTTTTTGATACATTGTCATTATAAAAATGTCCATATTAGCTGCTTTAATGAATGTTTCATTGTCTTTTATGACAGAGCGGAGAAACCATGTGCTCAGGGTTGGTGGGGCTATCCCACATGTGGACCCTGTAACTGTGACACTAGCAGGGGATTTCATAAAGACTGCAACAAGACCACTGGAGAGTGTCGCTGCAAGGTAAAAACACAACTTCACATTTCTCAGATTGACAGGAGATACAAGAGTTTTTCTTTTTGTGATTCACCACGTGGTTCTTTATAACAAAGGTTGCTCACTAGTAGTAGGAGAATACCTACTACTGTTTTCTGTGCAATATGTAAAGAAAGACATTTGAACAATTAAGAGAAGAATTAACACAATTTCAGTTTAAATATGATGTCAGTCATCTATATCCTCTCCTCTTCCTGCAGGATAACCACTATCAGCCAGAAGGCGAGGACACTTGTTACCCCTGCGAGTGTTTCTCACTCGGTTCTGAGTCTCGAACGTGTGACTCCATCACGGGGCAGTGCCCCTGTAAAGGAGGAGTCATCGGCCGTCAGTGTAACCGCTGTGATAACCCCTTCGCCGAGGTCACTCCCACTGGATGTGAAGGTCTGTGAGACCATGTGTTTTGTGATTACATGTATTTAAAGTATGATTTTTCCTGATTTTCTCAACCTCATCTGATTTTTCAACATATTGATTTACTAAAATCCCAAACAGTAGCTGTGAAGGTTGAAAAAGGAAGTAATAAATCTTTAGAATTTTTCTGCAAGAGTGCAGATATCAGCAATAAATTCTCCCCGCAAAAGAGCAAATTTTTAAGTAGGCTAATTTACTCAACTCACACAAGTCTACTCATATATGAAGCAACTAGTGAATAATAGGGATAAAATTAGATAAATGCTAACATGAAAGTAAAACAAATGTCTATTGTTATTTCAAAATACTGTCAAAGAAAGCTAAAATCATGCTTGTCTAAATGGTTCAAGATGATCATGACAACGACAGCGAATGAAAAAGCATTTGCAGAAGTTGGGTGTATTATTCCTTTAAACGTTCAGCTTCACAGAGTGAGCCCGGATGAATCGATAAAGTGTCAGAAGGAGACAAACATTGTCGCTCACATCTGCTGGTGCTGCAGTTGAGCTAACTGCACGTCTTTGTCGCCACCCAGTCAAGCAGAAGAGGCAAGTCTGGCTAGTGAGCTGACTTGGCAGCGGGACTGCACACGCACAATACAGTAGAGATGAATAGGGGACAGAACCACAAAAGTCCATGACCAGAAAGTGAATGTCAGTGTGCTTACTGTTTGACCCAATATGAAGCTCTTCAAACTCCCAGAACGTGTTTGGACTGTTAATGGATGGAGTTCTTTTTAACACTATGGCTCCGTTTGTTAAAAAAAAGAAGTCTCCAAATCTTCCTTTGCTAATTTTTCACTAAGTGGATTTAAAACATTTATTCAGAGCTTAAAGGTCAAATAGATTATGATGCAGGCGACGGGTGAGGGAGGAAGTGGAGAGTGAAGAATGAAACAAGTGGGTCACTGAGATGTGGTCATGCATGGTAGGCCTCATTATGATCTGTGTGCTCTGCAGCAAACACAGCGGCCATCACAGCCTTTTATAACGGCATAATGTCTCGTGTTTTAGCAAAAAAGAGAAAGAGGTCATTAAGACTAGAACATGCAAACACTGAGCTCATTTTATCAAAAGTAAAAGTTTTATTCAGGTAAGTTATGAAGTTATGCGTCATAGTAGCACTTAACACTGGGGAATTACAGTCAGAGGAGCTACAAACAAGCCAACAAGCCTGCACGTCACAGCTTGGTTTGCCCTGAAGATTTATTAACCCAGATATGATCAAATAAATTATGTGTCACAGCTTGTGTAATGGCTCTGCAGGCCTTGAAAGGTGGAACTACAGGTACAGGTGGTCCAGTCTCAATTCATGGTGCACTTCTGTAAGGGCAAATTTAAGTAATGCTATTTACTTTACTATTTGGGGCATTTATCTGTGTGTAGGTAATGGTGTGTGTTTACCTACTGGCCCAGAATTCAACCCAACACTTAAACCTATTTCTTTGTCCTTTCCTCCACAGTGGTGTATGACAGCTGTCCCAAGGCATTTGATGCAGGCATCTGGTGGCCAAAGACCAGTTTTGGACGCCCGGCTGCAGCGAACTGTCCCAAAGGATCAATTGGTGAGTGTTTTTAAATCCCTGTGATGACAAAAGCAGCATATGGTGTAATTATTTAGCTCTGGATGGAGTCAAAACAGTGTGTGGTCCACTTCAAATAGAGGTTGGAAGAGGCCACTAATGTCAGAGTTTATATCAAGGTCAACTGTTTGCTTTCTTTTTTAAATTTTGTATGTGTAAAGGCAACAGTCACATGATGTTTTATGCTAACGTAGTGTACACTAACACAAGTAGGAAATATCCATAAAGTAAGCTAACAGACTCACTTATGTAAGTTACAAAACAAATTCTACCTAAAGTTTGACAACATTAGCTAGTGAAACAAAACTTAAAATTAGCTCAACATTAGCTCCAGCTCTACTGGATGATCTATTGAATTCAACTTTATATTCCTAAGACCAAGACTGTGTTGTTTCCTTTTTCAAAAGTCACATAAAAAGAAAAACTATTGGCCTCTGTGCCAAAATGTTGGCATTTATTGAGCATTAGTAGTTGGATTAAGCTGCGTGGGTGGCTGTGTGTTTGTGAGTTAAAGTATTTAAAGGCATATAAACACACTCTCTCGCTTGCTGAAGCTTAACAATGCAGTTATAAGGCTCTCTGATTGGTCCGTTAATCCAACAGAGCTTTCTCATCACCCAATCACGTACAGGTTTGTCTGTAGTGACTCTTGGAAAAACACCAGGTACACTGAGAGCTGACAGTAATCCTCCTCCTCCTCCGGCAGCGTGTGTGTGTGAGACAGAGAGAGACAGTCGAGGTGAACTCTAGACTCAAGTCCGCTGACCTGTTCCTCAGTAAAGCACTGTCACTTTCCTGGTTACCCCCCTAGTTACTGCCGTCACCATGGTGACCCCTTTGTTGTCTGGTTGGGGAATGTATTTGCTAACGCTGCTCGTCGCCGTCTCTCAGCTCCAACTGGCAACTCCTTCAGCCATTTCTTCCTTTGCAACAATAGCATTTGAAGAGACTTTGCATTTGGATGAAGTCTTTTCTCAAACTGAATCAGACTGGAACCAGTCAGTGTAGTTTCAAATATTTAAACCACCAAGTCAGGAAGTGTTTCACATTTTGAAGGTTTTTCATTGCACATATTCAGGACAGTTTTGCTGCTTTTTTACTGAATTCTAGGGTCTCTTTAGGACATTACCTGTCAATAAACATATAGTTTAATCATTTTAAACTCCACATATGTTTTAGCCAGTTTAGTATTATCTGTGGGTATTCCATCGTGGTTGCATACATCACATAAAAACCTTTACCTATAGTATTTAGATTTTTTGTCTGTGAAGTACGTTCGTCAAAAAACATTGTTAAAATCAGTTTTTGTATTTTTACAGGTACTGCCATCCGCCACTGCAGCGATGAAAAGGGCTGGTTGTCACCTGAGCTCTTCAACTGCACCACCGTCACCTTCTCCCATCTTAAGAAACTGGTGGGCACTACACAAACCTAAATATTTATACTGTCACATTCAGACAAAGGTCCTGTACTCAATGGTGACAATTATCAAGGTTTAATCATAATTAAAAGGGAAAATATGTGTTAAGATATTGCTACACTTTCATCTATAAAACCCTTTGAATACAATGAAAAAGTAATTATTTTTTAACAAAACCTCTGCCTTTTTCAAAAAAATTTAGTTTCTGTCTGTACATGGCCTTAGTCTTAATAATCACAATGATTACTTGCAGTAGTTTAAAAAAAATGCATTGTAAAGGAGCTAATATGTCTTCATTAAGGTGTAATTTCATAGGATGGAGTTTTTGGGAGGATTAAAGAAAGCACTGCACCTATTGTGTTTGAACCTGAACCTACCATACCCAAGGCGTAAACTTCTCAAAGCCTCACTAATCCCTGGATTGAACAATTTCTATTATGTTTCATCGCACCCACTCAGCTAGCCTTTGCCTTGACCTGCTCATTCTCTTTTCCGTCCCTCAACCCTGCATTCTTCCAGAACGAGGACCTGCGGCGCAACAGTTCAAGGATGGACAGTGAGCACTCCAAGACTATTGTGCGTTTGCTTTCCAGCGCCACCAACAACACCCAGAGTTACTATGGAAACGACGTGAAGACGGCCGCCCAGCTGCTGAATCACGTGCTGCAGTACGAGAGCCGGCAGGCAGGGTTTGACCTCACCGCCATGAAGGACGCAGAGTTCAATGAGGTAGAAAAGAAAACCAGACTCAGTACTTCACTGAATACTTCCACTATTGCTATATTACTCTTATTTGATGCATTTATTTGCAATAATCCACAATTAAATGCCTCGAAATGCATTATTCATGTTGTTTGCTTTTCCAGAACTTGGTGCGAGCCGGTAGCGCCATACTGGATCCTGACACCAAGGAGCACTGGGAGCAGATCCAGAAGACTGAAGGTGGCACCGCCCATCTGCTCCACAACTTCGAGGAGTACGCCAACACGCTGGCACAGAACGTCAGGAAAACCTACCTGAAGCCCTTCACCATCGTCACTGAAAACATGAGTGAGTGGATGAGCATAAATCAAACTGTGTTTACCCTGGAGGCATGATCACATCTGAGATATCATCCTCATCCTTTGCTCCTTTTCTTCCCGCCCCTTCCTTAGTTCTCACCGTGGACTATCTGGATGTGTCGGACCCGGAGAGAGCGACGTTGCCTCGGTTCCAGGACATCCAGGAGGATTACTCCAAAGAGCTTGGGTCGTCCGTCCACTTCCCCCAGTTCAACCTCCGCACTCAGGGCCACAGAGGTAGCAGCGCTGGCAGAATCACATCATTTGTTCCTTGTGTAAAAATACTCAACTTCAGTCTGTGAATTAACTTTTTCCATCTCTTCCAGTGGAGCCCACCCCTGCCCCTCCAACTCAGACCGAACCCCCACAGGAGGAGGATCACACCTTGTCTGATAGGAGACGGCGCCATCTTGAGCCAGCTGCCCCTCTTCCCGTTGCAGTGGTGATAGTGTACAAGTCACTGGGGAAGCTCCTCCCTGAAAGATACGACCCTGATCGCAGGAGTCTGAGGTACTGACTCAGATACTTTCCTTGTGTGAAACAACCTTATTTGTTGACGTGTGTGGTTTGTTAGACACTGACTGCAACAGAGTGTGGACCAACTTTCTCACGCACTTTGCTAGGATTTAATTATGAGGTGTAATCCAGTCAAACAGTTTCAAACAGGGCCACGAAGGATGGGAAAATGTAGCCCACACACCATCTGAACTTTAAAAACTCTCCACTGTACTTCCCAATGTATATGTAGTTTATCATACTCTATAAACATTTAAAGAAACCATGAAAATGTTTAATCTTTACAGTTAATACATGTCATAATATTTACTGTAGGTGTGTTTGAAGGAACCACCTTATCAGTGCCTGTAAGATTCTGTTTAGTTATTCAGAAAAACTAAACACAGAGTTTAAATAAAAAGTTACAAGGAATATGTTTCCAATATAAGAAAAAGAAGTTAAAGGTATAATGTGTAAACTAGACCTGTGTACTTACATTATCCCAAAGGTTTCTTGAGCTGGCTAACATTACTTGCTGCTATTTCATTAGAATACACGACATAACGTAAATAAACATGACAAAATGGAAGATAATACAACTTTAACACTTTGACTTGTGCATTTACAGACTTTCATTGACAATGAAAATCCCATGATCCCTTGCTACTTCCTGAAGTCATCAAAATCCATCTTTTGTTATTGTTTCATTGGGAGATCACTTGAAGAAGATGCATACTGTGTGTTTAACAAAAGGCTAACAGAAAATATGACCAACTGTAAAACAGATCTGGGTCTGTTATGGTGTGTGTGCACACCAAACACCAAATAAGCACATATTTAATTGTGTTTTTCATGTCTTTCCAGGCTCCCCAACCGTCCAGTCATTAACACAGCCATAGTGAGCGCCTCAGTGCACAGTGAGGGTCCGCCTCTCCCTCCCATCCTGGAACCTCCCATCACCTTGGAGTACACCATGCTGGAGACGGAGGAGAGAACCAAACCTGTTTGTGTGTTCTGGAACCACTCCATAGCGTGAGTTTTACTTTACACACACACACGCCCAATGGTATTCAGAGATGATCTTAACTTTGTTGCTGTTGTTTGCATTCTGCTGTAAATTTTTCACTTTCGTCTGTTGTGTGTGTTGGTGTGTTCAGGATCGGAGGTACAGGCGGTTGGTCTGCTAAAGGCTGTGAGCTGCTCAACAGGAACAACAGCCACATCAGCTGTCAGTGTAACCACATGACCAGCTTCGCGGTGCTCATGGACATTTCAAAGAGAGAGGTATTGCTCAAGAGATATAAAGCATCCAACTAAACTTTTCTGCCTTTTGCCTTGTTCTTGACTCATGACTTGATGTTTTTGCACTGCTCTCCACAGCACGGTGATGTTCTCCCCCTGAAGATTGTCACCTACACCACAGTGTCCGTCGCCCTGTTCCTCCTCCTCATCACCTTCATCTTGTTGTGCCTCCTGCGCCGGCTCCGCTCCAACCTCCACGGCATCCACAAGAACTTGGTAGCAGCGCTCTTCTTCTCCATGCTCGTCTTCCTGCTCGGCATCAATCAGACTGACAACCCGGTAAGTGTATATCTGAGCCCACAGAAAATAGAGTGCATGTTTAATGGACACACTTTGCCGTCCATCTGTAACATATTCTCACTGTGTAGTAGTTCCTGACATACCCCCATAGCCTTCTCCGATGAACTCAAGTATCCCTTCATAGGCACCACCCAGCATGCTACATTGTGTTTGTTTGAATTTATTTTTAATTGGATATTACTTACTGTTTGCCAGGGGTCTTTCTTATGTTCGTATTTTTACTAAGACCATTTGAAATGGTAGAAGCTTAACATTTTGGCCTTTTTTCCATCACTATTTAACAGTTACTTTTAGCTGTTATAACATTTAGCACTTTTTGCTACTTTGAGAAACTTTTATACCAACTTTTAGCTACCTATTTCAACATTCATTCATTACTTAAAACTTAGTGTCTACTTTTAGCTAAACTGCTTTTCTATTACATTTAACTTACTATTTCAGCTGCTAATTTTAGCTAACTATTTCAATTGTTTATCTATTACTTTTCCGTTACTCACATTACTTTTACCTAACTAATACTTTTAGCTAACATTTCAACAGTTTAAATATAGTAAACCGTTTAGACCACTCAGTGTTCAGTGTTACAGCTGACTCAGTGTCTACACATTTTTTTTTTTTTATCAAATAACACTTTCTATTTACCCAAACCTGACTGGGTATCACTGATTTAAGGATTTGTACAGTGGTTAAAAGTGTAGTTTGGTGATGTTAAACAGTTTTTGCTAGCTTGCTCTGCTTGTCAAATGAGGACAGGAAGTCGCCCCAGCCAAGTAGTAAGAGGGTAACCTGGGCATTCAGGTGGAAAAACACACAGATGCATATGATACAGGAACACACTAATGTCCTGTGTTTATGGCATGGTGGGACTTGAGGTGGGATAAATATGTCTGTCTCTGGTGTTTACTGTATTAAAAACTGCCAGGCAGCCAGGGATATTTGTTTGGCCTGCGGGCAGCCATCTAACCTCGTGTTGACAGGGGCTTTAGCAGGCTTAATGGGCCAAGGCCTACCTGAGACTCTCTTTATTTGGCAGATTATGTGTTTTGATGCTCGGCTAATGACTGTAATAGTGAGGAATGTGCTTCTTACCAAAGCCCTTTCCAAATATAGCCTTTAAGTTGATTTTCTCAAACCGGCACTCCCAGCTAGATGTAACTTTGTAACTGCAAAGCTCTCTAATTAAAAAGGTGTAATATATATACCCTGGGACAGTATACAGTCTGTAGTCAGACATCTAATGAGCCAATTATGTTAAGTTCATAATCTAGTTTGGAGGTGTGTAGGTCACAGTAACGGCCATACATGTGCACACACACGTAGACATACAGTAAAGGATCAAAAGGTGTGGGAATTGTTTGAAGTCTGCTGACACAGACATTCGGACACACACACAGACACACATGCACACACACACCTTCATGTGCCAGTAGCTGAGACATGCTGTGACTGGTACCTGTCTCCAGAGGCAGGCCTCAGGGCAGTAGGCACTGGCAAAGGTTTCCCCAAAACAACTTCTTAGTTTTCACTTGATAAATCTCTAGCATGTCTGTGGTACAGAAAACATCTTTAATCTGCTAATTGACGGTAATCCTGCTTAGTTTATTAGACAAGAGGTTTGGAAAGCTGAGACATTTGGTAGGCCTATTTGTACTAATAGTGACATGAAAGAGACAGACATTTTATAAATAATAGAAATTGATATGGCTTTCATAAGTTTTTTTATTTTATTTGCAAGCACCTTTTCCATGCCTTCTTTATTTTTCTGTCCTGGTTCAAGCCTTTAAAATATAATATTTTTAAAGCAAAAAATTTAACTATACTGAAACCTGCAAACAAACCTGCTCAGTAATGTCCATTATAGAACAATATCTAGCTAAAGTTTGCTAACAACCAGAAGCTAAACAGTGGTGAGTTTTATCGCATGTAGATTTTACATTTTGATTTGTAAGAGGAAGGCTGGGGTATATGGTGTTTCTTTAAAATGAATGTGTCAGCTCTGACTCGTCAGGCTGAACCAGATGTCTACAGAATTACCCGACTGTCAGTCCCGTAACACTTTGGTGGCCACCAGCCTGCAACCAGGTGTACATTTTGGCTCTGGCAAATTCAGTGGAAAGTAATCAGAGATTAAAGTCAAGTCAGTTCAGGTTGCATAGACCTATATCACGAACATTTAGTGGGGATTTCCATCACAATGCTCCTTTTCTCAGGAAAGGGTCACAACTCATCCCAAAAAACGAAAGGAAAACAATTCATCCTAGACTTTAATCTGACCAACAATTTGGCACCCCCTCCATAGTTAGATAAATCAGAAGTCAGCATAACAAAAGAAAATTCCAAGTCAAAGACAAAGATTATCAGCATGTTAATAAAGTTCCAGGTGAGTTGTGTAGAAATGTTGTGACTCAGTGTTTTGACTGGGATGAGCGGGACTCCAGCGCTGACTAAAGACATGCAGCGTTATCTGCAGCTGTTAGAAGTAGACGCCAAGTCTGTGTAGGGATTTAAAAAATGAGAGAAATTGTTTGTTTTTATTTCTCCAAATTCATCAGTGCATGTCCTCTATCTAGTGCTAAGGTGTGTGCGTGTGTTTCAACTGTGGAATGCTGTCAGTGTGCGCCCCGGGCCATCTGCAGGATGATTTATAGCCCTGTCAAAGAAGTCTCTCTCTCTGCTCTCTCTGATCTCACGGGCAATACACAGAAATACTAAAATACAGGATCTCAACTGCTGGGACATTCCCCGACACACTGCATTCCTCCAACAGCAACAGACATGGAAATAGGGAATGAAGGAGACTTTTTTTAAAGTGTGCGACAGGTTGAATCATTACTGTTTTACATAAATTGGTGAAGTTTTACTTAAAAAAATGTGAGGTATGCGACCATTCGGGCCGCAAATATTTGAACCCTTTGGTTATTTTTTTTGTCTATAAAAGGCTGGAAAATTCTCAAAAATTCCCATCCCAACTTTCTATTTTCAATTTGCACGTCCAAACTAATTTTATTTAAAATTATATAAAACAAAGAAAATCTGAATTTTTTTGTGTGCAGTTGTGTGCAGTTATACAAAAAACTGAAATAACAAAGACATGGGTGCAAAATATAAAATCATGATGACATAAAATTATTGCAAATATAAAACTATATTTATTTTTGAATAATCTGCAATCCAAATATATACCATATATACAATGCCAAGAGGCTGGAACTTTGCTTTTGGTTTTGCAGTTTTTTGTGTGTAATAAATGCAAAATAATAAATGTTGAAATATCAACATCCTTTGTGCATCCAGATGCATTTACTCGATGTTCATGTTATTGACTGATGACAAGTTTTTTTGTGGATTGCTTATCTGGATTCCTTCAAAATGTATACTCATACTCTCTCTTTCTCTATTATCTCCCTGCAGTTTGTGTGCACAGTGATAGCCATCCTCCTCCACTACTTCTACATGTGCACCTTTGCCTGGATGTTCGTGGAGGGGCTGCATATCTACCGCATGCTGACAGAGCTGCGCAACATCAACCACGGCCACATGAGGTTCTACTACGCCATGGGCTGGGGCATACCGGCTATAATCACTGGTGAGACACACACACACACACAGGATGTGAAACATGCCAGTGGAAGATGGCAGATTGTCAGCATGCATTCGTGCTGTGACTTGTATCTTCTGAAAAGGCCGTGGGAAAATAATTGAACAAGAGACAGAGCAGAAAGAGAGGGGGAGAAACACAGAATGAGAGATGCCCACAATATGTCAAATAAAGACAAGAACTGGCATATATTATGTATAAGTGCATCAATTTGCAGTGAAGCGTGTGTGTTGCTGGGAGTTTAAGTTGACATGCAGCAAACTCAGAAATAATTTGGTGATTTATTCGTTTTTATAACCCTTTTTATTATCTCTTGATAAGCAGCAGCATAAAATTTTATTAATCTGGTATCACCAATTAGTACAATTTTTCAAGCATGGCATTGAGTGCATATTACACTTTATAACCCTTTGATGTACGATAAGATTAGAGTAATATTTAATGTGTTTTGCCATGTGCTGACATGTTTTGGTAGCATTGGATGCCAACAAAGCTGACTTGAATGGAATTTGGATAGAGTTACAAAGTAAAATATGAAGAGATCCAGAAATGACAAGCATGAGGAATGACAATGACAAATGACAGTGATGAGTGACTAAAATGATAATGGTGCACTGTGGCACTCCTTAAAAACTCTGCAAGGCAGAGGAGGTGTCACATGGGAAGAACCAGGGAGGAGGATGAGAGATGGTTTTAAAGATTTCTTGACCTCGTTACATGGATGGATTACTGAACTGGCCTACCGGGCACAGGCCCAAAGTGTCAGCCCCACTCATTACTCGTATTTTCTTTCATATTTTGTGTGTCTTCTGTGTGTGTTTACAGGTTTGGCAGTAGGTCTGGACCCCCAGGGTTATGGAAACCCAGATTTCTGCTGGCTTTCGGTCCACGACACACTCATCTGGAGCTTCGCAGGACCCATATTTGTAGTCGTCCTGGTATGTGCATGAATGTAGATTAAACCATAGGAGTTGAGTTTTCTGATCTTTATCATCAAGTAATCTAAATGATGTGGAATATTTAAATAGATACCCCAAAGGAGTTCTGTTAAATATCAGTGTTTTGATCACAAACATCTGCCTCTGTCTCTTTTTCTCTAAAGGTGAATATAGTGATCTTTATTCTGGCTGCGAAGGCTTCATGTGGTCGCAGGCAGAAGGCTGTGGAGAAGTCAGGAGCTATGTAAGTCTCATTATTACGTATGGTATACATACACTGTATAGTTTTTGGCACGGGGAGAAGCTGATCTGTGTGCATCTTCCCTCAGTCCTGCACTTCGAATGGCCTTCCTCCTGCTGCTGCTCATCAGTGCTACCTGGATGCTCGGCCTGCTGGCGGTCAACAGCGACGTGATGACCTTCCACTACCTGTTCGCTGGCTTCAGCTGTCTGCAGGTAACACAGCGTTGATTAGATCCTCATTCTTTCCCTTTGTTACTCTACTCTTTATAACACATCTCTTTTGCTTTCTTCACAGGGAGTCTTCATCTTCTTCTTCCACGTCATCTTCAACAAAGAGGTGAGGAAAAACCTCAAGAACGTCCTCACAGGAAAGAAGAACATACCAGATGAATCCAGCACCACAAGGGCCTCTTTGCTCACAGTGAGTGAACACACACCAATGAAGCCTCATATATTATCTTATATTTGGAATTTGTGGACAAAAGTGAATAATTTTTGTGTGTTTTTTGTGCTTTCCTTCATCCCTCTGTCCTCAGCGCTCTCTCAACTGCAACAACACTTACACGGAAGATGGCGCTCTTTACCGCTCGGGCATCGGCGAGTCCACCGTCTCCTTGGACAGCACGCTCAGGTCAGCCAAGAGCCGCAGCAGCTACCTGGCTTACACACTCAGGTACAACACGCTCACTGACTGCATGGCTGCTTGTACTACACTGCTGCATGACGAGTGTCTGTCTGTTTGCCCATTTCACTTTCTTTGTTTTCATTTGTTCTCCTCCCTGCATGTCTGCTGATGCATCAAATGTCTCACACATACTAACACACCCCAAGCCCCCAACTTTAAAAATGAGTATCAATATATGTATAGGCAGGTGCACACTTTTCTGTTACACACACACACACACTCTGTCCTTATTCTCTGCCTTATCCAAAGCAAGGATAAGTTAAGTTTCTCTACATTTTAAAGAATTTCTTTCTCTTCTGTTGCACATGCTTGCTGCCACAGAATGGCGCCTGCATTGTACAGTAACTCTGGCAAATCTCAGCATGGTCTTTCATGCAAGCAGTGCATGGCACTCAGCTTTGTGGCAAAACTCAACACACACATACAGGAAAAGACATATCAACTCTTATTGATATGCACCAGGGCAAGAGAACACCTACTGTAAATCCATCCACACGATCCGTACATCCTGTTGTTGTGTTGTTCTGTGTTATGTGCTGCTAACTTTGTTCATTTGTTTTGTGGACCTGTTTTCATGATGTGAGAGGTAAAGAAATGTGTGCAAGAATGGTGAAAAGAGGGGGAAACTTTCTGAGTACAGAGAAACACTTTGAATACATTTAAATGATTTAATGTAAATGTGATATAGGTTTAAAGCACAGATAGCAATTATAACATGTGCATCATTATCTTCATGAAGGTAGCATGAGTGTATTAGTTTAAGCTAACCAACTCCAAACTAAATTAAGCTTATGCAGGTTTAGCGAGGTGTTCCTCCTTTAAAGAACTTGTTTTTTACTTATAGGAAAGTTGTGTTTCAAATTTTTGTAATTTATTATTTCTAAAACATGTTCTGCGATGTGTATTTAATGTAGTATTTGGACTGTTTTTTAAAGAATCCATTACAGGCTGATGTGTTTTACTACATTTCTTTTTTAGCTAACTACACCTAGGTGAAGCGGTTTTAGCTAGAAGTACCTAATAAACTCACTCAGTTCAGGGAATTTAGTCTTAGAGTATCAAATTTTCTAAATGGTTTTATTATGTAACTTGCATTATTACAGTTCAAGAGTGTAAATGAACTTACTACAGATGCCATAACCGTTCATGTGTGCCTGGTGTAGTTAGCATTGTGTCCACTGCTCTCCACTATTGGCAATAACTTCTATCCATAGTATCAAGTGAACATAACATGTGCAAAACAATATAGCAACATTTTCTATGTTATGCAGTAAATCTGGCAGTGCTACATAGAAACGAATGATCATTTATTAGGAAATATGGTACAAAATCTGTTTCTTTTTAGGTTTCAAGGAAAAAATATAGGTGCTATTAGAAAGCGAAGAGTCTATTAAGTTTGGATTTTTTCTGTAGATAAAGTGTAAAATCTACATGTCTTGATTGCTTTCTTTCTTAAACATGAAAGAATAATTATTTCTTTTATTTCTTTTAATTTAGCATTTTTTTATACAGGTATTCTCATTTAGACACTGGTCTCATTCTTGACATTAATTTTTTTAAAAAGCGAAGCTGTTGATCATAGGACAAGTGTATTCCTGATTAATCTTTAAGAAGTTGACATTTGGAGATATATCTCTTCCAGGATATATCAGCTCACCTGCTTGTCTTGTACAGCAGTGTGTTTGGGTGTAACACAGACATGTTTTCATCGCAGTGGAGTGGTGTTACATATACCTGGTGCTTTAAAAGAGTTTAACAGAATCAAGGTTAGGTCTGACTGTACGTCTCGGCTCATAAAGCTGTCATCTGGGTAACGCGAGCTGACACCGGGGTCAATGAGAGCAGAAACGCCAGGAGGGGGAAGTGGGGTTGGCGTGCTGCCTGTACGAGAGGAGAAGAGGGAGGAATGGAAAGAGAGGGAAGGCAGTGGGGAAGGAGAAGGCACTGTACCTGTTGAAGTGGGAATGTAATACAGACACATATACTTCTTCCCTGGGGCATTTGGCACGTCTTCAGCTGCTTCCAGAAGTTTCTATCAGATCAGCCATCAGACAGGTCAGAGTCTCCAGCAGCGTTTTTGCCCTCGAGGTAAAACTTCAACCTAACATGGAATAAACAGCTATAGTGTGAGAAGATAAATAGGTCTTGAATTACCCTTCATGAATCTATCTGTGGTAGATGTTGAGGTCTGCTGATGATCCCGCAGACGGTTTATTGACTTTAAAGTGATGCAAGCATGCCTAAACAACAATTTAATATTTAAGTCTTTCTTGAAGCCATCAACTGAGGCAAACGTTTTGTAATGAGAGATGTCTGCTGTTTAACATGAGTTGTCTCAAACCACGAGTTTGGGCTTGAGTTAACTTCCAGAGCCGCTGTACTTCCCCTCTCTGCCTCCTCTTAATCTCCACCTCTTCTTTTCCACTCCCATTCTCTCTCCCATTCTTCCTTGTCCTTCCCTCCCTTCCTCCTTCCTGTATCCGTCTTTATCTACTCAGGGAGGAGTCTGGTCAGAAGCCCAGCGTCTCCTCAGGGACAGCTAAAGGACACACAGATCTGGACGGGCCACTGTTCCACAGGAACGGCACCAAGGGAGATGGTGAGTTAGTTACAGATTTAGATAAAACCTCTCAATCATTTTCATGCATATAAAAATGATTACCTCTGTGCATTTTATTATTAGAGTTTCATCCTTCTGTCTTCTCTCCTTGTGCCCACCAGACTCCGACTCAGACAGTGAGCTGTCAGCCGACGAACACAGCTCCTCCTACGCCTCCTCCCACTCCTCCGACAGCGAAGACGATGACATCGATGTCAAGCCAAAGTGGAACAACGAGAGGCAGCCAGTTCACAGCACGCCTAAAGGTATATAGGGGGTCCTACTATCCTAAACATGAGGTTTAATCAGTGGTAGGATGTAACTAAGTACATTTACTCACAAATTTGATGCACTTGTACAGACGTTTTTCAAAAGAAAATAGTGAACTTTTTGCTTCACTACATTTCAGCTATATTTACCTTTTAGATTAATTTCATGTACAAATATATGATGAATTGATAGAAATCTGATGTATTGTTAATGAAGAGACTACTCAACAGTATATAAAGTAGTTAAATTAGCTAAACTTTGACCAGCTACAACAGAAAACATGAACTTACCCATATGCACCACTAAAAAAATCTAATCTGCTAATCCTTTTTTTTTTTTTTTTTCAAATATATTTATGCACCTGCACTGCCAGGATTAGGTGATATGGTCCTAGTAAAATGTGTATGACCGAAAAGTGTAGCCAAAACCTAAGCATTTTAGCTTAATTGTCAGACATTGGGAGGAAGTAAAGAAGTGTTATCCGTGTTTATATACAGTGTTTCTATGAACCCAGTGGCTGACTGGAATGTCTCTCCTTTTTCTTCCACTAGTGGAGTCCGTATCCAATCATGTGAAGCCGTACTGGCCTGCAGAGGCCACCACAGCCAGTGACAGCGAGGATCCCTGCGGGGCAGAGAGGCTGAGGGTGGAGACCAAGGTGAATGTGGAGATGCATCCGGAAAATAAGCTCAACCACATTGGCGAAAGAGAGAAGGAGGCTGTCCCGGACAGAGACAAACAAACTCCTGGTAATGCCAGAGACGCAGCACCAGCCGGACAACCCCACAGCAACAGCAACCACCAACCGGAGCAGAGAAAAGGTGAGAGAGGAGAATTATGTACAGTGAAATTAAATGAATTGATCAACTGATTTTAATTGTAATCAACTCTTTGACTGTCTCAGGTATCTTAAAGAACAAGATCAGCTACCCTCCTCCTCTGACCGACAAGAACATGAAGAACCGTCTGAGAGAGAAGCTGAGCGACTACAACTCGCCCACCATCACCTCCCCTCCCCCCAACAACAACAACACCTCCACCCCGCCTCTCTCCTCCGTCAACATCATGACCCCATCATCCCGGCCGCCTTCGCTGGCCTCTAATGACGGAGGTCGCCCCCAAAACCACGACAACAGCTCCCTCATCAAGCCCCCCATCGCCCCGCGGCCGCAGATCCCTGCAGGGGCCCCGCCAGCGGGCATCTACCGGGAGACCAACGGAGGAGTGGCAATGCACTTGAAGTCAGGGACGGTCAACGGAGGCAACGAGTCTGACTCAGAGTAAGTAGCAGAGACAGTTGGCATGCAGTTAATTCAGAATGTTTTATTTAGCATGCTAAAAAAACAATGATAGAGTTAACTCAATAGAGAAAATGAGTTTGAAATATTAATCAACATGTATTGGTTGATGATTTTTGTCAGCTGATGCAATAATGCATGCATCCTAATAAGACCCACAATGAAAGAAATACATTGACATTTTGGGAAACATGATTATTTGCTTTCTCTCAGAGAGGTACACAAGAAGAATTTCACTCTGATATCTGCAGTGTAAATATTTAGCAGCTGGTTAGCTGAGCTTAGTTTAAAAATTGGGAACAGCTAGTCTGACCCTGTCATTTTTTTAAAACGATTAAACAAACAAATTAATTGGACTAAATGGACATGAAAGTGGTACAAATCTTCTCATCCAAATCTATAACCGTATTTCCCAAAATGTCAAACTGTTCCTTTAACCACAGCATGATTAATATGAGCACCCTGCTTAAATGCTGCATGAAGACTTCCTGCATCCCTGCATTCATTTTTACCTCGCATGTTCTCCCTTTCTCCCTCCCTGCACCCTCACCCCCTCCACCCCTCTTCTGTCCCTCCCTCCCGTTCCCTCCATTAACAGTGGCAGTAACGAGACTTCGATCTGACCTGTTAGGAAAACTCAGACCAGCCTGCCCCTGTGAGAGGAGGAGCCAAGACCCTGCTGGGGGAGGAGAGGAAGAGAGGAGAGCCGAGAGAATGGGAATGAAAGAAAATTGAAGAAGGGCTGGAGCTGCAGATTGGGTGAAAGGGGAGAAAAAGGGTTCTCTCCACGCCTGATCTCTCCGTCCGTCCCTCCTCTCATGTTCCCTCTCTTCGGAGAGCAGTATTAATTGCAGACTTTAAGACTGCCTGAAACGAGAAAATAAGCAGAGATAATGAAAAGATGTGGGAGATAATAAAGGGAATGTGGACTGTACCAAGAGAGGACAAAACGGAGCCACGTGTGCCAAAACCACTGGAGGAAACAGGGAGTCGAAGGATGAAGAAGCCCCAAAATGTTGTCCTCCATGGTGGTTATATCAAGGACTTATGTTTGGAAAGCTGGAAAAGGCTGATGAACCCAGACTCAAATACATGCTGGTACATCTGTAGTCCAAAAGGATTTCAAGGACTACAAGTCCCTTAAAGAAATAAACCTGTTCTCACTGACTGTTGGACACATCCGACTGATCCGGGACAGCGCCATCACACACCAAGTGCTCTTTTTTTGTTTTGTTTTTTACCTAAAGAAAGGCTTCCAAGGCCTCTCAATGCAGTGCATTTAGAGTGTAATTAACATGTAGATATTGTTAAAGGTGAAGAAGATCTATTTTGTATTTCAGCTTAGCGAGGACATGTTTTTAAACTAAAAATCATCTGGGAGAGCTTTCCGATTGTGAAAATCACTTGATATGCTGGTTTAATCGACTGAGAACAATCCTGAACCAAGGCCTTACACAAACACACACAGCCTGCAGTGGGCGAGCAGGGGATGTACCACACACACACACACACACATAATGGATGCTAGACTGTTATGCTGTGATGTGTGTGAGAGTCCCGTGCACACACAGAACAGTGGGCCTAAATGAACATTAAATATGTGGAAAACTCAGTTTTTCAGTTGGAGCACTATGAACCTGAAGCCTTCTTTCCCAGTGTCCATTCTGCCTGTTTGTCCAATGCAACACTACAGTAAACTACTGTAACACCTCTTCCTGACTGGAGTGGAGGCAGACAGGCGACCATCAGATTGTTTACCCAATGAAAAGGGACAGTGATGTGTCAGTTGTTTGACAAAACACTCCCTGGATCTATTTCTGCCAATTTTCATGCATCTCCAATTTATTTTAATTGGTCAAAATCAATGCTGACGTCCCATTTTATCACAGCTTATATGATTGTAAGCTGATATAATTTAAAACATTGTTCAAATCACACTTGTTTTTTTCTTTCTTCATCCGCCAGAGTTCGCCTGTCGCCGTATGTTAGGAAGAGGTGAGAGGGTTGGAGTCAGTTTCACTTTACTCACTTTT
>CAFUXE010000270.1:561235-589362 GCA_903364295.1 Serranus cabrilla | reverse complement strand
CACTCCCTGGATCTATTTCTGCCAATTTTCATGCATCTCCAACTTATTTTAATTGGTCAAAATCCATGCTGACATCCCATTTTATCACAGCTTACATGATTGTAAACTGATATAATTTAAAACATTGTTCAAATCACATTTGTTTTTTTCTTTCTTCATCCGCCAGAGTTCGCCTGTCGCCGTATGTTAGGAAGAGGTGAGAGGGTTGGAGTCAGTTTCACTTAACTCACTTTTATTCAAAATAGGTGGAAAAAATAGACATTTGTTGGGATAAATTACATCCCAAGAATAGAGGTTAATCCTAAGCACTCGATGGATTTCATGCTTTTTGCATTTTTAGAAAATCTTGAATTAACATAGACGACACCTTTAGTTTAAATATAACAATATGTCTTGTTGCTGATTTTTTAAAATATGAGTTCAAAGTGAAAATGATCCCAACTCTAATTCCGTTTGCATCTTAAAGCCCTGTTTACCACTCACTGAATGCCTTTGTACCATACCCCAGTGTTGTGTCCTCTTGTAATCAATGCTGTTGATAAATGTCCTTGTTTTTTTATTGATCCGAGACACTGGAAATGTTTTGTAACATAATGTATATTTATTTTTTATGGTTTCAAGACACTGGAAAGAAAAGATGATTGTGACTGTAAAATTAAAAAGACATGATGAATTTTTAACCTGCTTGTGCAGCTGTCTATCGCATATTGTTCGGAAGGAAGCGTGGCCAGTCGAAACATGTATGCTACATTACTACATCCACTTTCTGGATCCAACACAGGATGAGTAACAGGAACTCACTCACTTATTTCACAGGCAGTTCTGGAGAAGAAGCTTCAGTAAGCGGCTGTAGCAACTCAAACTGACTGTCTGTCTTCCAGCTAATTCTTGTCTTATTCAGGGTTTGATAAACTGTACATTTTGTCGTACATAAGTGACTGTGGTTTCGTCTAAAGTAGGTTGGCAAAAAACCCAAAGACCAGATAAGATTTTGACAGTTCTTAATACTTTGATGTCAAGAGTATTTAGTCAAAAACAAGTTTTTAGGGGCTTTTATGCTGCATGCTTACATGATAAACCAGTCCTGTTTTCATTTTATGGAGAGATTTATATTGTGGATAAAACAGATGAATGGAGGGACAGTGGAAGAGACAGAAGTTTGGAATGAGTCCAACAGAGACAACAGATTTCAAACAGAGGTGCACCCTGAAGTGCAGTGGAGATGTTGTCCATACAAGGTAATGTAGTCGAGCCGTCTCAAAACTGTCTGTGCCCAGTGATCAGACTATCTCAGAACAGTAAAAGTCAGTTTACTGTGTGACAGGAAGTAAGGTTAAAGGCTGGCCGCTCTACTGTGGAGCTGAACCTAAAACATAAGAAGCATGTGTGTGTGTATCAAAGTGGGTGGGTGGGTTAGAGGTCTAAAGAACGTCTACAGATCTGTCTGAGTGACTGCTAATCCTCATAGAACAATGGATGCAGCTGGCCCTAATAAATCCCCTCACTTTGATCTCAACCATTGCAGGGCACGCAGGTCTACACACGGCCTATGGAAGCAAATCAGGAACTTGTTCCAGAGTAACTGATTTCAGAGTAACTGATTTGCACACATATTTTTCAGTTCACAAAAGGACTTAACTGATTTTCTAAGGAACAAAAAACAGCAACATCCCACTTAACTGTGTGTTTTAAGTGATTGTGTTGGACGGGGTGTGTATTCCCAAAAAAAGCTTTCACAAATAATTTTTTACAAGAAGTACCTCAGTATGAGTTGATTAATTGTACATGAATAATGTTCCTTATGTATTTCGTTCAAACAACCTCTTAATTTTCCTATAAAATCATATTTTTTATATTTTATTATTATTATAATAGGTCATTCGCATGACAGGTGTTGAACTTAAAGGTTTAACTGGTAGCTTGTGTAATAATAGCATTTTAGAAGGAGTCTCAATAGACCTCTTTCACAGGAGACATAGTAGGAAAAGCTCAGGTTTACTGAATCACAATAATGATGGCTGCATTCCACTGAGGGGACACTAGAGGGTATTATTTAAATCAAATCTCTTGAATCTCTCTGTCCTGCAGCGGAGAGAGAGGAGCCGTCCACTGCTGCCTCTCCGGTCCACGAAGATGCCGTCATGTTGGTTCAATGGAAAAGCTTACTGGGTAACTGAATTTCACGAGCCATCATTCATGTTATCAGTTTCACCTGTGCTTTTCCAATTATGACAAGTCAAAATGTCTGTGAAAAAAATGCCCATGGGACAGACGGCTGGCTAGTTAGCTAACTAGCTTGGTAAGTCCACCATGCTTTAATACTAACACTGGTTACAGAAGTTGTTAAAGTTTGCAGCTGGCGGGTTAGCCACCTGGCTAGCTTGCTAATTCCACCACAATTTCAATGCTCACTAATTACCGACAACAAGCCGAACAGCAGGTTGGTGGTCAGCAGCGCTGATATCATGGTCCTTCCTGTAGCCAGTAGCCACTAATGAAGCATAAGAATGAAAGAATGGGGGGGAAATAGCAAGCTAGCTGGCTAACTCATTTTTAGAGACTCTTCCTGGCTTTGATTGGTTGTTTTCCTTCAGGTGTGGTGGATTCATACAAATTACTGATATTAGGAGCACTAGGAGGAGCCAGAGGAACATGATTTTTCCCTCCGAAGAATATCTGTACTGTGAGAATGTAGTTGCAGTTTCAGGACATATGTTGTTTGACAAAAAGTTATTTTCATAAAGGTTACCTACTGAAACATTAAGGCGGGGATGTGAATAGCTAAGAAGCTATCTAACCTTAGCATAGATACAAAATCAGGTGGGAACAGAGGAGACTCAATAGTAACTGCTCCTCGGCAAAAAAAATTGTACATATTAAGCACAGTTGCCATTATACTGTATGTATTACACATCTGAAAACCTTTCTACTGACTAATTAACAGCTGGTAAAAACATAATTACTCCCCGTCGGGGAATCGAACCCCGGTCTTCCGCGTGACAGGCGGAGATACTGTCCACTATACTAACGAGGAAGGTGCCTAAACACTTACGCCCGGTCATTACGTAGTTACGGTACGTATACTGATGGGTTTAAGATATTTAAGTATGTTATAGATTTTTCTGCGAAAGGGGAATTGTAACATTTGTAGAAGACGTAACTACTTCGATTGTTGAACGTGTCCTATGAAGTATAATATCAGTTTCCGTAGTGTAGTGGTTATCACGTTCGCCTAACACGCGAAAGGTCCCCGGTTCGAGACCGGGCGGAAACAGATTTTGATTTAATTTGTGTTTCTATCTGTCTGCGGAAGGTAATGTGAAACGTTTGTGGTCCAGTGTGACAGGTCCATGTCACACGTGAATCTAAGGTGCTATTGAAAATATTTGCTTATATTACACAGAATGAACCAAGTAGATGTAATGTTTTGAGAAGTGAGCTTTAGAGATCCTGGATTTTGTTCCCTTTGGACAGACATACCACAAATTCTGTCCCCTGCCAACAAAACAAACAAGCACTTTTAAAATATCTACATTTTGCTACACAAATCTTCCTTAAACTTGCCACTAAAGAAAGTTTGTTGTACTTAATAATTGACCTTCACTGCAAAAGCCCAGCACTGAACTTTTCCCCTGCATTATTTACATTTTTTCCACAGCTCAGCCCACTTTATGACCCGGCACCTTGCTCTGGCATTCCAAGGTAAGCTGGCTCGACGCAGCTCTTCACTTTACTGTTTGTATGTGGGAATTGGTCTGCGGCCATATGTACCAGATTAGTGGAGATGCACTTAGGTGGCTGTAGATCAAAGAGCTGGGGGAGAGGTAAAAAGCTGCTGAGGTCAGATAGGACCAGGACTACTCTTTTTGCTTGAACTGGGGGGAAACGTAGGTGAATTACATTACTGCACGGAATTCCTCAGTCTCCCTTCATGTCATAGTATAGATAAGATAGGTGTACTCATGCCATTAATGTTATGTTTTTTTGGAAGGGGTTAGGTGCCAGGTCAGGGCCTGAAAATGGCAACAAGTCCATAACAGACAGCCTGCTGCCACTGGGTACTGCCAAGTAAATTATTGTGAGCATGCAGAGTGAAAGGTAAGACACAAGGGTCAAGTTTCACAAGCTGATTGGACGGTTAGTTGTTATGGCAACTTATGCCAGACCTCTCAGGTGACATAAAGATAAAGTAAGGAGCTGGAACAGAGGTGGCATGTCAAAATATGACAGGCGGTGGGATCAGATGTCACATATTTATGGTAAAAAAGTTTATAGTAGCTACCCCCTGTCTGTGTTCCATATTTTCACGATTACATTACATTAACTTTCCTTTTAGTATTAAGTATGTCAAAACCGGTATCATCATGTCAGGTAGTCTATATCTCTCTTTGGAATAAAAGCTTCCTCTTGAAACTTGAGCAGTTGAGCAGGCACAGGTAAATAGTCTCATCAGAGTGACCCTCTGCCCTCCTCTTTATCTCTGTTCCATCACAGCCAGGCACACTAAATAATTCAGACTCATGAGAGCCGCAGTTGGCATCCTAAAGAAACTACTATGCTGAACAGGGTCAGGCAGGCTCAGGGAGGAGGGATGACTGGTCCAATTGTGCCATCTACTGGTGAAGGATGGAAAGTCACATGTTGGCCAACAGTGTGTGCAAGAGTGTGTAGTTGTATCTTTATATTTGTGAGGACAGTTATTGAAAGGACGAGAATCACATTCTTCCTTTTACAAAAAACAGTAAAACTTTGAAGCAAGATAATGCACGACAGCCTTATTCAAAGTACTCTGACGTGCTGCTGCAGCCTTGCTTGGTCTGGTATGATCAGTAGCCAATGGGTGCTGATGTCAGCTAATGTTAGCTAAGTTTGGGCAGATATTGCTGTGTGACTGACTGTACTGAGTCTATTTATAGAATCCTTTGTTTGTGTGAATGTACTGTTAGTAGCGTAAACATGTGTTTTAGCAATTAGTACTTAGGTACTTGTACTTTACTTGAGTATTTCCATTTGATGTAACTTTATACTTTTACTACACTGGCAAATATTGCACTTTCTACTCCACTACATTAAGCTGCCAGATTCAGTTACTTTCAGGTCGATATTTAACATAAAGGAACATGTTACATTTGAAGGGTTTAGACATTTTTTTAAGTAAACCTCATAAGTGTATTAAGTTGTAAAATGAGCCCTACTATGAGAAAATTAAAATGCTTCTTATATATGGTGAAATAATAACATGTTAGTATTCACTCAACAAACTTGACTGCATCAGCAGTCTTCATCCATCCTCCTCTTCCACCCGACTCTTCTGTAAATGAATTGGATGCTCTGTGAGTTGCATAAGACACATGTGGTTGTGCAACCCACTAGAAAATACTGATTTGGGATTAAGAGGTTTATTGCGGGATTTCTAAATTAGCGCAGAGGGAGGATTTGGGAAATCGCAACAGCAGTACTTCTACTAGAAGACATCTGAAGAGGATCACAAATCAGAGATCCAGTGTGTGTGTGTGTGTGTGTGTGTTAAGCATGACTAAGGGGAATCCCATCTAAAAGCATAAGCCCCTTGTTTGCAGCACAATCTCTCATGACTATTCGAACCCTGACTGCCATCCCATTAAAGCTTATAGTATTTACAGATCGAGATCCAATAATACATATCTGCTGCTGAAATATCCTGCAAGAGATAAGGGGTCTAAAACACAAAGACAGACAAGACAGACAAAACATCCTAAGTAATCTCATATGAACTTGGGAAATAGCATTTATTTTGTATCAGTGCAATAGGGCAGCATAAACATGATGTGAACTTAACACTGACACATTATATCCTCGAAAGTAGATATGGTAATCCTGTTAGCAAAGAGGCCCGTTTATGATCTATTCACACATGCAGCAAATATTTAGCAACATTAGCATTCATTTGGAGTCAAGTTTCTGTCCACCTGAGATGTGTTGGTTGGGTGCAGGAGTTATGCGAAATGCTCTTTCTCTTGGCAGAGAAACTGTCCACTATACTAACGAGGAACGGTGCTTTTGACATTTTGATAGTGTGTTATAGATGTACTAATAATCTACTGATTGTAGAATGATTATGTCTGGTACTTTGACTGTCCAGGGTGCAGTGATTATGAGTCCATCAGTTTCCGTAGTGTAGTGGTTATCACGTTCGCCTAACACGCGAAAGGTCCCCGGTTCGAGACCGGGCGGAAACAAGTTTTATTAATCTGTGTTTGCGCTAGTAATTACGCTCTGTGGAACTTCGTGCATTTAACGCAAAAATCATTTCACACATTTGAGGCAAAATATAATTGTTACAGCGTTCCTATGACACGCAGAAGTATGACTAGCATCAGTTTCCGTAGTGTAGTGGTTATCACGTTCGCCTCACACGCGAAAGGTCCCCGGTTCGAAACCGGGCGGAAACACTTCTTTGGTTATCATTGTGCCCTTTACAATACTCTTAAAGTCTGTTGAGTTTAATTGTAATTAAACTGGAAGAAAAGTTGCACAATTGAATATGTAGATAATACCTCTCTGAGATGCTTGAACTCCTTAATGTACCCTATAATGTAATAATTTCCTGATAATGTATTAACGCCTGAAAATCTAATAAAATTTGCACTGAACTCGATCAAGAACGTAATAAACCCCAATAATGTAATAACGTTTGCTGATAACTAAGTATTCTAATGTGTTTTAACAAAGGATTGCCTATTTTATATGCTGGGGTCATGCTCTCAATTAATGTTATTAGTAATGCAAAGCACTGTACTGTAAGACATTTATCTACAGACTCTACTGTATGTATGCTTTTTCTGTTCTCTAAAGGTCTGCAGAAAGTAGGTTGCTCATGAGCTGGACATGGAAAATCCTGTCTGTCAGTGCCCCACACATTTGCCTAGACAAATGTGAAGGCAGGCTTAACTTGCACTGTATGTCTGTATCAGCCATTAAGTCTTCAGTAGCTGCTAAAGCAACACAAACATGGGCATGGACTCGTCAACAGAAGCTGCACCTGGGAGGCCGTAAGACACATATTTTACTTTTGCTGAATGTTACATGTTTTTTAAATTAAGATCCACCCTCATGCTAACATGTTGAAGTCTTATGCAGGCTGCTCAGAGACAGTATGTTCATGGCAAAGAAGAGGTGGCAGTACAGCAGCTCCAGGACAACCAGGCCAAAGCTCTAGAGAGAACAAGACTATACTGATCCTCATTGGCCTCATTGGTAGTCTGACTGCAGACATTGAAAGTACTTGTGATTACTTCCCTGTAATCTATGGTCTCATCTCAGGGGTCAGGAGTCAGCTGACTCCTGTTTCTCTCTGTCTCTCCTACTTTCTACCCATTACACTCTTCAGTCCTTCAAATCCCTCTTCTTCTTTGTCCATCTGATCCCCAATTCATGGACGCTTAAAGTGCATCAGCGAGAGGATTCTCATCTGTTAATTCAAGACCACTTGATTGGGACATCAGCGAGGACTGGATTCTGTTACTTACAGAAGGCAAGAAGAATCTCACAGACGGACATAGCAAACATGCAAAGGTCAGAGCTTTACGAACCGTCATGCCTTTTTTGGTTTTGAATTACAGTTTTAGGACCTGTGAATGCTTTATTTTAAGGAATAATGCTGCTCAAGCTCAAGTCTTAGTTCATCTCTTCAGCACTTTGAACTCAGTGACCTTTTTTTAGACAGTGACCTTAAGTAGGCCTCATGAGAGATCATACACACATTGACCTGTAGGGGAAATAGTAAATGAGAAACCCACCTTTACTCTTAATATTGTGTTCACATATTTAAACTAACACACATTCTTTCTTATGGTTAGGTTAGGGATAAAGTTATGAGGCCACATAAGTAACATACATTCAGAGTAATATGAATTCTTTCTCATAGCTAAGTTGGGGATAAAGTTTTGAGGTCATGAGACTAACATACATTTACACTAACAAGAATTATTTCTTATGGTTAGGTTAGGGATAAATTAGATCATGGTAAGCAAGGAAATTATGTCAGAGTCAGGTCTTCAAGTACTATTGAAGACAATGAGCTAACTTTTATGTTAGTGTGCAAAAATATTGCACATACTTGAGCAATTTTTTTTTCTCCAGTTTTTGTGACTTAAGGAGATTCTAATAGCTGATATTTAAAAACATGTTTTCAAAAAAAGTCTGCTCTTATTCTTCTTAATTATTGAGATAATCATCTGAGTATTCTAAATTGATCGAATTGCCTCATGAATTCTATTAATTTTTTTTAAGCTCAATAAAATTTTTAATCCATCCACACTTTTCTCTAGTGTCAAGACAGCTAATATTTTGATGCTACATTTTTATTTCTGTGACATTCAATATAACACTTCCATATATTAAATAGAGGGGATAAAGGAAAAACTCACTGCACCACTAAAAGAGTAAAAGGGAATCACACAATAACATTTAATTCGTCTTCTGGGTTCATTTCTAGTCCTGCTTAGTGACAGTATAATGAGAACATTGTTTACCCACGTGTTTTATAATTAAACACTAGTGACAGCCACTGGGCGGTGGTAAGAGGCGGCTGTGTTTCCGTCGTGTCTCCGGAGCATCACTCACTGCTAACGGCCCCTTTAAGAAAGCAGCGCCGAACACTGACGAAATTTCCTCGGCCCTGCTCCCTGCCCGTTTCTGCGAAATCAACAAGAGACGAAGGCAAGCTAGTATCTGCAAGCCCCGGGCCAACGGTGCTGGTCAGGGCAGCTCTCCCCAGACAGGAGGGGGGGACGCAACTGGTATTTTTTTCTCTCTCTCTCTCAGTGTTTGCCTGCCTGACCGCCAAACACTCAGCAGGAGACGACATTTAGTCGGTGAACAGAAACAAGCGGATATTGTTGGGATGGATGGACCAAGTGAGCAGTTGTCGCCGTGAGACTGGCGCTAATTTGGACGTCCTGAGCAGCAGGTGTACTGAAGGATAAAACAGACTAAAGGCAATCTCAGTGTTCATGAAACTTTGCTACGATTTACGTGCTGGGTAAGGACACTTGTTTTTCCTCTTTGTAACGTTACTCAAATGCCTATTGTTAGAGAAAATTAAGGGTATTGTTTCGTGTCAACCGCCTGTCTCACTGTTTCGTCGGGGTCAGCCGAAATGCGGATTATTTCGCTCGCATGTTGTGTATGTTATAGACATGAGAAAATGTCCGACCGTTTGAGGCTTTATTGAAACAGTTAACTCGAGGCCTAGCTAACTTCACTCTCGTTTAATTCAGCCGCTGACTCAACTGACAAAAAATAACGGACACATTTGAATTCAACAGTGCCGTTTGGCCTAGCTAACGTTAAACTGTACCAGTCGTGAGAGAGAGGGGAGTCGTGAACATCAGTCCTCCGCCGCCAATTATTTACTTATTTATTAAGTACAGCATCGGATTTTATGTGGGTTTACCCTTCAAAACCCCTGAATAACACTGTCACGAAAAAATGATATCCCCTGACTACTTTGTGCTCATATTTTTCAATGAATTTCTCGTTCATTCATGTTCGTACGTTATGGAAAGTTCACCAGCCATCTATCACATTTACAGAAATGGAACATTTTACAGCGCTGCACGTTTTTGCCACAGTTACATAATGCACCTGAAGTGAATAATTATTGAAAAAGTGCTGTTGTGGTGTGTTCAGGGACAGTATAAAGCTCTGACATCTAAGCTGTGAAAGTCTTCTGTCAAACTAAAATGAACTCCTCATTCATTATCAGTGGGGGAGTAGGGACAATCATTTGTGTCCTGCCCTGAATTGATCCCGCCATGTTCACCTCACACAGAGTTCAAATTTGGTGACACTGTGTCCCCATTGTCCATGTAATTTGAGAGAGGGGACAGCCTGACATGTTGTTAAGGAAGTATTGATCGTTTGTATCCTTGTTTATGTAACTGCATGGTGGAATAATAGCAGTGGAGTAGGAGGGATGCTGCACTGAAGGCACTGAGTGCAAAGGCAGGGTAAGAGGGTGACAAATGTTTTCAAGCTGTTCTTGTTTATGTCTAATGTTCAACACAGTGTGAGTAAATCTCACCTTGCCAGTTGTCTCAAAATACATCATCTCATCATGGGCTGCTCAATTAGAAATCATAATCGCTTTTATTATGGCTGTTATTGAGATCCCAATTATTTAGCATGATGATGTTTTCAAAGTCAATAAGTACTTTGGAAACATGTATTTATGGGAGGAAGAAAACTATCAGTGGATTTTCTTAAACTATAAATATGATTCAACTGAATAACAAATAAAAATTTTAGATAAAGTAAATAACACATTTCAAAAATATGAATGGATACATTTAAAAATATAGAAATAATAATAATGTGTTGGATCAAAATAAATCGACCATGTTGTCCTATTTATGCACTTCTACAACCTTCTGAAAACTACTAGCACATTGAATATAAAAAAATAAAATACATTTAACCAAAATAAATAAAATGTGTTGTAGTTTCCTGCTACAACCTACAGAAAAACAACAACTAAACATTAATATTTTGGTGAACTATTTTCAACATATTCCAATAAGTTTAGCAGATCATTGCAAAACAGAATGCTGCACACTTTTGTTTTACACAATTTTATCCTGTTTTCGTGATCATTAGAAGCCAAAACCCTAATTGAAAAAAAATGTGATTCATTGCCAAGCCCTATGTCAGTTACATTTACTAGATGAAATGCATAAAAAGATAAAAGGGACAACTCATCCATATTTTAGTCACCATTTGCATATCTGTGAGGTTTATACCAACATAAATGCCAAACACAATCATCAGTCATTTGACTAACCATTGAATAACTGCCCTGACAAAAAATAACCTTGTAAGCCATGTTGTCGGCTTTGAAAAATGCATGCCATAGCTGTCTTTTATTTCTGTTCAACCAACTACACGTTGCCCAGAGGGTTACATTAGTGGGCTCGATAAAAGCTAGTGCATTCTCTTGTCCCTACCGTGTCTTTATTGTTCTTGTCTTCAGATTTGTTGACTGGGACACGCCTGAGACCTCTGTTTAGCCCCCCAACTACAAACAGAACAGACTGTGTCTAATAGGTCTAATTAAAGTTCATCATATCTGCACTCTCCACCCTTCCTCCCGCTCCATCCCCAGGGTCTGCATCAAAAAAGAATAAGAGGCTTGCTAAAACATTTACAATAACAATGAGTATTCAGATTGGGATTTGTATTTCAATTAAAAAAGAATGTGGATACTCAGTTGCTACTTCTATTTGACAGATAGTTGGCAGTCAGGTTGAATATGTGATACCTGTAGACTCTTTCTCCTCTAAGTTGGAATCACAAATTGTTTAATTACAGGTATTATTCAGCATGACAGTAGCTTTTTTCTTCTGCTCATCTATTGCCTGTCTCTTCAGTATGAATGCAGCAAACTGAGCGAAACAAAGGTTGAAGCTACTCTGGAACATTCTGGCAAACGAGATAGCTGAAGGTCATGGTAATCTCTCTCAGCATCTTATGAAACTTTAGGAGTTGAGATTAGCTCTACAGGTGAGCTAATCTTGCTCCACTCAGCCTTGTTTCTACAGAAACCAAGCACCATGGATGATGATGACACGGTTTTATGCAGCACATTTGAGTTTGAGCACCTGTAAAAGGAAACGAGGCTTGCATCAAAGCGGAAACACTACACTGTGGCATTTCCCGCTAACAAGCAGTTATTGTCAAATTCGAAAACAAAACCTGACTGCCTAATGTCCCAGAAAATCCAGAAAGTGGCCTACTTGTGCGAGCTCCAGCCTGTATTGTACTCAACAGTATGCAGTTGTTTGAGTGTTTCCACTGCCCCCCTTCCTCCCTTTCATGCATGGTTGATAGGCCACAGTTATATAGGACGTAACAGTAGAAAGAGCTACTCACGTGTCCTGTGGCTATACCATGCCACGATCCTTTTATAGATAGCCAGGGGTGATAGGGAAGCCATGCACCTGAACACTTATTAAAGTAAGATGAGTGTGTTGTTGTACGGCTGACAACATAAAGGTTTATTAGCCTCCCATCCCATTTACATAACGAGCCAAACATATTGATGAACGCAGCAATGCCTGATACTAAAACATAAAAGAATGTGATGCCTGTTATAGCACTCATAAAAAATGCATTGGAATGGTTACCAACAAAGATGTGCTGTATATCTGAAAACATTGCACGCTCTGCTTGTAATCTCTGCTTTTGATCAGTGTAGTTTGGCGAGAACACAGCTAGAGTGAGAATTACTTTACAAGATGCTATGACCCAGAGCAAAAACAAATGAATCAACAGGTCTTTTAAAGCACAGTACAGAAAAATACACTTCTTCCAGTGTTTAAAATGTGATCTGTTTTCTTTAGTCTTTTATGACAGTAAAACTTTGAGTTTTTGGTTTGACTAAACAAGACTTTTTAAAGATCTCACCATGGGCTCTGGTAAATATCAGCAAATAGCTTCATCATAAGTTCCCAAAGGATTCACCAATTAATAAGAAATAAGTAGTTTGATTAATCAATAACCAACACATTCATACTGTGATAACACTCATTCACCTATGTTGTTCTGAATGATATTTACCATCAATTAATATTATAAATGTATTTTTTTTTTAAATGCGGGTTTAGTTTTTTGTTTTTTGAAATTCAGGGCAGATACTGTTGTTGATGATGTTGTTATTTTGTTCATTTTTTATTAGAAACAAATGATTGTTTTAAAGCCATTACGCATTTCATTTCATTACATATCCAATCACACAAAAGAACAAAGCAGACTTTCACAGGAAAATTATTATTTTTAAACATTACATTGCAGAACAAGAACATTATTTTAGTGAAAAAAAAAGATTAAAAACATAAACAGGAAAATCTTTCACCTCTTCCTTTTCATACGATGTTCTCGTCGCCAATTCTTTTTCTCAATTTTCTCCGAGACAGTGTAACACTCCTACACGACTGACATTTTCTTTCACTTTTATTCACAAACAAACACCAAACTCCTTTACATTATTGTCTCTTGTTAACAAACTGAAAGCACCAATGTGGGGAAAAGGGCATTAGACTGCCTCTTACAGCCTGACATCCATGAATGACTGTGATTGGCTGTGGCAGTCAAGTGTGACCCGTGTGACCAAGAGTAACCTCGAGCTACTACAGGTCATTAGCAGAAGATTACTCAAGACAGACGTAAGCACACACACACGCACAGTCAGAAACAGTATAGTAGGCTTGGACAGCGAACACGCACCATATTAAGCTACTCACCCTAATAATGTAATAAATGAACACCACCCGTCTGTCTTGGCACATTGTCATACACATGACATCTTTGCCTGTCTGTTGTGATGTCTTATTACTGCACCTGCCTCCCCTCCAAGCCCTAGTGTTAACACTGACTTATGATCAGGCAAAGGTGGATGGAGGTGTCCTTGTGTTTGCACATAACTGAGTAAATGTATCATGAGGCCTGTTTGTGTACATCCCCAGAGTAGCATTCACACAGTGATCAGACCTTGAGCTAAAGCCCCCTCCTTCTCCTCCTCCTCCTGTCCTCTCTTTTCATCTTTTCATCCTCCTATTTAAGATGATGCTGTGGTTGAAACTGCCTCCAGACTGGAAAAAGAAACCTTAAAAAGGGAGATAAAAACTGAAAAGGGAGAACACTTCGGTAAAAGGAGGCGAGGATTATCATGGCAACAAGTAATGAGAGCTTAGTTTATATAAACTATGGCTGTGTTTCATATATTAGCACGCACTGACTGACCGAATGGGGCGTGATTTGTTTACTGCATTTTAAATCAATGTCCATGTCAATAGGTAAACATGCATCTGATGCTTTTTTCGTCACTGGCTTGGTTGTTTGAGATGACCAGTTACTCACTGAGCTTCAGCACAGAACAGGCTGGGTCAGGTGGTTGTTGTGAGAACACATTTCACAGTGACAGGTGTCCTGACAAGAGATGAGAAGTGTTTATCAAGCTGCCACTCACCATGTTTCCACTCACCTCTCAGAGAGGAAAGGTCAACCCACCAGTCACCTCTGCAATTTCCACTTAAATGGAGATATGTGGGTGGGTTGTCTGCATGAGGAAATTAAATATTTGTTGATGCTTTTGCACCTTTTGCTTATATCATAGTCTTCCTACACAGATAATATGAATTTCTAATAATTAGGACAAACAATTACTGCCAGTGCTTTTTATTTATTTCATTATTAAGGCCCTCCCACATGGTAAAACAAAATGTGAAATATTAGTCAATATATGTCCCACATAAACTTATTTGTGTTTGCATTTATTGATATTACACTTGTAAAGTCATCATCTAATAATCCAGGATATCATCAGAGTAATGTGTAAAAATTAGCACCCTTATATACCAAGATCATCAGTGAGTTTTCAGAGGCATGAGCTCTTTGGAATTTACCATTGTGACGTTGTGGTCCATTGTAATGTGCACATTCAAACAATCCCTATTTATACAGGCACATAAATGTTAAATTTGAAGCGTACTTCATGTTGGTGGACCAGAGCGTTGTCTGGGTCCCGTGAGGATTGATCTAATAAGGGATTTAGGATGTACCCTTTGTCTATTTTTACCCAACATGAAAGTGACTGGGTTGATAACTTCCTTTCTTTTTATTCATTCAGCCTAAACACCTAGATTCAGGGTCCAGAATAAGCACCCGAGTCTCGCCCAATGCGAGTAAAAATATTTGTTGGTGAATTAGATAAATGAAGTCAGCTGGTTAGTCAGTGGCAGGTTGCTGACTTAGGTAAACTCTTCTACAAACTGTCATGTCAGTGCATGACTTGATAAACTTAGTTTTATCCTTTGGCATTTCTGCTTTATTTGATTGCGAAAGAGACAGAAAAAAAGCAGGGACGAGAGAGGGGGGTGACTAAGGGTCCTGGACTGAACTCTAGCCCTGGGTCACTACAGTAAGGACTCAGCTTTAATGGCATGTGTCAGTGAGCTACCACAGCTCCCCATGTTTTGGTTTGCATCAGCTTTGCACACTGTTGCTGCATGCAACGTATAACCGTCAGTTGTATCACAGTTCTCTACTTGACCCTTACTGTCCACCGTTTCTATGGTCATACTTGCTTTATTTAGCTAGATAGAGCACAGAACCGCAAAGAATGTCACGAAAGAGAGTCTGCGTTATATGACGGCACATTGCTGGAGTAGATCAACCTCAAAGGCAAAGTGAAGAGCACAGTGGTTAAAAGAAAATGTACAGAGAAGTGGTGCTTCACAGACAAGGGGGTGAGGGGACATGGAAAAACTGACCAGGAACTGCTTATGTGGGGTGGGATTATCGTAACCAACAAGACCAACTAAAACGTGTATCATTTATTTTATTTGTTTAGCTGCAATTTGATCGATACAAGCTGTTAGCTTACAACAAAGGGTAACATTAAAATCATAGCCATCCAAATGAGCAGCACAAAGGTGTTGTACATGTTGTGTTTCGATCCCAATGTAGGCTTGCAAAGCCAGCAGCAACATTTGTAAAGCGGCGATATAGTCCACCGTCACTCAGTTGAACTAACTGCGAACCAGCACCAGCCCAGCCAAAGAGCTGGATTCATGGTGGTCGAAACTGTGGTAAAAAGCGGTAGAACTAGTAGGTCTAGGTTGTCAGTGAACATTCTAATGAGGTTTTAAAACAGGGTGAGTAAGCAAATCAGACTAGTGGTAAGTCACACAACAAGCCAATCATCTTATTGGTTAGCCAATCATTCTCTAAAAACAGTTCAACAGCTTATCAGTCAGATAACTATCTTAGCAGTGCGATGGCTAGTCATCCAGTCAACCAGATTAAGTAATCTCAGGGGATTGCATCAAGACGACTGCCACTGAATTCCTTCCAAAATTATAAATCACAGCAGTCAAAAAATCAACACGTTGAGTACACCTTCTGTATGTCTTCATCATGCTGCTGGACAGGATGATGGATCGTTTGTCAGTTTGACATATTGCATTCGGTGATTTCTGCTCTACGAGGATGAACGACCTCCTTGTCGAGTAGTACTACAGGGGAATCTCACTGTTGTTCATTCAGTCAGCATTTCTCATTTTAAGAAAGGACTAAATGGAGGTGGTGGAGAGAAAGTCAACACTTTGGGTGCAGTCAGAGTTTAATAGGCCAATAAGACGCTTGTGAAGTAGAGGAAGAGAGGGGATCAGTGTTTGCTTGCATTGCCAGTAATAGTAAACACCTGTTAAGAAGAGGCTCCCATTCCGATGCTAATCATGATCTATTGCGAATAAGTACTGTAGGTGGCTTATATTGGCTTACTTTGGGTGAACATTGATGAGGTCGTACGAGGCTGTATCTGTATTTTGTTTCTATCAGTGGGATAAATTTTACTGCGGTATCAGGCTACTGCGCCTGAATGCAGAGGAAACGCTGCAGCTGCTTGACTCCTGTGACTCTGTAAGATGACACAAACAGGCCCCCCTGTTCAATCTGTCATCATTACACCCTTGGCCCTTTATACCAAAACACAAGCATTAAGCCTTTCACTACCCCTTACAGCCATTGCCACTGCTCCTGCGATGGAAATTAAGTCAATAAATTAGGTCAGCAGATCTGCTGCTGTCAACTGTTTGCCACAGGAGTCAAAGGATGTGGTTGTAACAGCGTTAACAGGGTAACTGGTTCCATCCTGTGCAGGCTGAAGACAAGGTTAGAGCTTTAAAGGGTAGAGGTTGGTGTGTTATTTTATGTCACCTTAGGGGAAATTTGAGGGCTGAAAGTGAATTTGAAATGTCTCGATGTCCAACAGCTTCGGAGAATTGGGAGCTTACATTACTCATAGGGCAAGCTTTGAGATGCATTCCAAAATGAAACACCAAATAGATGTCGCAGCTACTTTGATAAAATAGTTGCTGTCATCACAGTCTGAGGTGGAAATTAGAAGTGTTGATACAGAGCAACAGACAAAACAAGATGACAGGTATTATTAACTATGGTAGCAGCATGGCTGTAGGGACAGTAATGCCTGTCTGTAGGTTGGTGGATCGGTTGGTCCATCACTTTAGTTCTGACCAAAATACTCAGTAACAAGGGGTTACGGCACTTAATTCAGAATGAAACCGATCACTGTTCAGCTTTTTCAAAACCAACATGGCTCAGGTCAAAGTTTTGTTTCAAAACATAAACTTCTTATCTCTTCGCTGACATAAGATAATTTGCTGTTTGTTCAAACAGAGAGAGACTGAAGTCTCATCTGTCGCCAGATTTAAATTAATGTCCAATCAGTGCAGCAAGTGCAGTTTATGACAAGGCAAAAGGTTAGAAAGAAGCAGTTTCCCACACAGCCATGCCATCAATAACCCATGTGCCATGTGTTTTGTGTCCCTACAGGGTTGCCGTCCGCCATGTTAAGGTAAAGCCCAGGTGCGCGGTGTTGACCATGCTAAAGCGCCTGGACAAAATCCGCTTCCGAGGCCCCAGGACGAGAGACGACTTCCCGGATCTGGCCGAGTCGCCGCCCGCCTCTGACAACGAATGTAGCGACGACATGCAGCTGAAGCCCAGAACAGCTCTGCGAGACACAGAGGAGATCCTGCGAGACCCTGTGAGTGCCCACCTTGCATATACACGTGTGAATGTGTGTGTGTTTGAGCTGGATTTTGACTCATGGCCCCATTAAATCCCCCTGAGGCAAAATAGTAATTTGTGATTTTGGGCTTTATAAACAACATTGACTTGACATTTGCAGTCAATCGTGTTCTGATGGGGGAAGCAGAAAGCTATTTGTTTGATTTCCTGTTTTTTTCTTTTTCTTTCTCAACCGTTTTTTCAGTAGTTCTACCAAGACTTGTATCCTTTCTTTCTTTTTCTTTTTCTTTCTGTTTCTCTTGCACTCTGTCACTCTCCCGTTTCTCTCTGTCTCTATTTATCACATTGAATAAATTGTTATGTTGCATTTGTTTTGTATATACCCATTTAGCCTTGACTGGCTAGGATGAGCTCATGATAATGTACTCATGAATAATTCTGTTTGAAAAGGATGTTCAGACTTCAGTGTGACTCCAGCATTATGCAAAATAACAGAGAGGGAGGGAGATCTGCAGTAGCCGCTGTTTCACCTTTTTCGTGTTGTTGTAGCATCTTTAGCTAGCTTAATCCATGTTTAGGACTAAAAACAACACTGTGGTTTTGTGCGATGCCACTTGTTTGTGGTTACTCCGAAGAGAGGCGGAAAAGGATGGAGGGTGGGGTTGTCATGATGAAGAAAAATGTAGGAGATGGCAGCGATACAGATTTTCTAACAGGGACAAGGAATAGAGATGGCAGTCAACAGCACACAAGCAGAAATACTGAAAGCAGTGGCGAGATGAGCAGATATTGGATCGCAGGAAGGGAATGAAAAATGGAAGAGGAGAAAAGATTAAAGTGGGAGAAAGTGATAAAGAGGCTAGAGGACAAGAATTGGGCCTCAGAAGATTAGACTCTGAGATGTCTCTAGGGGAGAAGATGGACAGGATGAAGAGGAAATGGTGAAAAAGGACAAACTTGCCAACCTTGACAAAAAAAAAATCCAGATCATGTTTTCTGATATTTCTTCCTCCTACGCGAGATACAGTTCATATTTCATGAAATCTGCAGCTCTCTCGCCCTTGTGGGTGACTAAAATCATCATCATTCACATGCACTGATAGGATAGATACCCAGATTAAAAACACCGGATTAGTCACTTGATTGTATCGTTTCCTGAATGAAGGCCCTAGGGATCTCTGTCGTTCTTTCACTTTCTCTCTTTGTATCTCCTAAAATAGCTGACGTGACTGTAGCACGGGAGTCTTTTGAGTACTTCTGTGGGTTTTCCTGCATCCCATTGAAAGCCGCACTAAGCCTTAACAAGACCATAACATCAATTCTGGAGCAATATTTCTTTTAATCAGTGATCTAACGCTCTATGCCCTACTCCGTGGGCATGCGCATAATAAATCTATATACTGTATTTGATGCACTGTGTTTTTGTGCTGGTGTTTGCATGTGTGCATATGTACTGGTGTGCTCTTGCATTAGTACCATCCCACTGGGAGGGCATCGCCCACATCACGGCACTGATGAGTCACACTCTGTAGCCCCAAAATAGACCAAGCTAGCTTCCATCCCTGCTGGGACACACACACATGAGGCACAAAGCATGCTGTTGCATTCAGTGTCTAAATGCTGTCACTGCATGGCGGAAATCTCACCTTCCCTGAATAGGGCCTTTTTATAGGTCCCTGCTGGCACATTCTCGCCCACCAAGACACACTTCAGGACTAGAACACATGACCTGCTTCTAAAGCTCACCTTTATTACCTCATATGTTGAAAAAGAAGACAGAGTGTGCCCTTGGGCTACATGCACTGAGACTTTTTTTGATAAACTAGCCCGCGTCATCCATACTAAACAGGCAGAATGTCTCTGGGCAGATGGTGTTCAGTCATTTCACTGTAGACTGCACGCGACCTCACTAACCTCTCCTGACTTTTGCTGCAAGATCATGTGGCTTCTTCACTGCATTTGTCATACTTAGTGTCATTCATTATCTACAGTACATTTTGTGCAGACAGGTAATGTGATGCAGGTCAAGACAATGCCTGATAATAACATAGGAATTAGCCATGGGCATTTTAAAGTATGAGCATTAAAATATTATAGAGTACTCTAAAAAGCCTAATGTCTATCTGACATGACAAATAATGTTCATTGAGCAAGTTAATTACATTATACCTTGCAGCTGTACTCGCTCTGTTCTTGCCTTTCACAATAAAAGGCCCAGATTCTGAGGGTTTCGCTAAGAGGCAACTCGATAAAATGGCTTATATTATTTGTTTTATTAATGTTATGTTATTTAACGATTTCATTTTAATAAATAGCCACAAGCTTGCATATAGAATAAATGTTTTATATCTATGGCCGCAAGTAATTTAAGCTTATATTACTATGCTAACTTGCCAATTTACCATTAGATGAGTTGACTACCCATACAGCTTATATAGCTAATGTCAAATTAAATTGTGTGGTAGCTCAGCGGTGTTATCTGTGGCCAAACAGTCATACCAAGAATAACTTATTGTAACGGTATGATGTTACTGTACACATTAGCTTGGTGGTTGGCTTGAGCCGCTTTTCCTAATAGCACATTGTGAGAAAATCCTGATAGTTAGGAAGCAGAAGGGAAATGAGAATAATCTATATGTTGATCAAATACTGCTGTCCAAATCAAGTACTCATTCTTATATCAATTACTAGAAAATCCTTAAGAAATATCATAGCTCCTTTGGCATTATTACACAATGAATAATGAGTATTTCCAAAATAGATATTCATGCCTTTTGTTTTTGAAAATTCTGATTAGATATATTTAACATTTTTAAAACAAAATACTCTCAAAGCTACAATGAAATTAGAATAGAAGCCACTTAACCAAGCATCAGTGCTGAACAGCCCTCCAATTTGTGGCTCCATGCAGATGTCAGTGCTCTCAGTAGTGGGTCATGAATGCTTGAGCCTGTAATCATAGCCTCAGGATTTAAAACCAAGTCTCTTATCTCTTCCAGTTTCATAGCAAGAGCCAAAGATCAACTCTATTATGGCAGAAAAATCCAAAAACAGTCTGCAGTGTTGAATAATAATCTCTCCATAGAAATCTAAAGTGATGTCAAACCGTGCATGTTTTCTGACATGGTGGTACCCAACCCTGAATACATAAGATGTGGGTTTTTGTCAGCTAGCTGTATGATGAGCTGTGGATTGCATGGCACGCTTGCAGCTGATGCTGCAGTGGAGGATTGAGTCTTTACCAAGAAGACCGCTGCCTGTATCACTGTGGCAGCTTTGATTTTGGTTCTGTGGTAGGAGTTCCTGTCTGATCTGGACATACCATTGAGCTGCATTTCTCATGTTTTGTTCAGTGGTATTATTGTTATTTAAAGTGACAATGTATGAGTGTGCACTTATTGCACAATAGCACTCCTGCTCCAATGCCTGTAACCATTTTAAGGTCTAAGACAGTTTATGTATGTGCACCAAAAAAAAAGTAAGAAAATCGCAGGTTTAACAGGAAGTCTGGTCCGTTAGGGAGACAGGGATGTGGTTTCTCAGGGCAGTTTGGATAATATAATGTCTGTCAAGCAGAGTAGAACCACAATATCCTTGAAACTGTCAGCATTGTGTATCAGCAGCAGAGGATTTATCATTCCCTCCACTTTAGCTTTTTTCTCCTCAAATAAACTGTTGTAATCAACATCACAGATAATAGCCTGGCTTTTTTACTCTGTGGCCTCAGGCGCTACCATGCTCTATTGTCTGGAATAATTTACATTCACACATATTATAAAATGTACATAAACAAGTGATAGTACTCCTGTGTGGTCTGTCCTTGTCCATGGTTTGTTGACTTTATATCTTTTTTAATAAATTGACATTGCAGATTTAAAACTACCATCTCCCAGCTGGATCAACAACCATAGAGAAGGTCTTTTGTGGTGTGTTTATGAGCTGAACAAGACCTTAAAATCACACCTTCTTTATTTCCCTCCCTACTGTGAGACACATTGAGCCTCATGAGAAAGCTGCAGGCTTTGTAGGCACACACCTTTCTACGACATAGAGGAAAGAGTATTTAAAAAGTAGGCAAGATCCCTTGAGCTGTTCTTTGGGATGAACAAGATGTTTCTGTGTCGGTTCTGTACAACCTGTGTCCTTCCATTGGCTGAGTGCATGAGAGGAAGAATGGAATGAAGAGAAAAAAGGTTTAAATGAGATGTACAATGAGGAGCAAAGAAAGAAGTGGCAGACAGCATTGAAATCTCTGTACAGAAAGGCCAAGCTCATTGGAAAGAAGCTGAAAAGAGTAGAGACATGATAAAAGCTTTATATTAGAGCTATAGCAGGAAATGAAGACCTGAAGAGAGGTGCAGAGCACAGTGATCCATAGTGGTCTCGGTGTGGAAACTGTGTCTTGACTAGTTGAGACACAACTCTGCAGCTGGCAATCAGACAGATTTTTGATTGTCAGATTTTAACGACCCTAAAGTGAAATTAAGGCGCCCCAGAACAGAAATGTTGTTTCTTTACTTTGTTAGAGTTGTTAGTTGGAAGCATATACTTTTATGATGTAGGCAGCAACTTGATGGTGACCTCTGAACCCCTGTGAACTTTGTAATCAATAACAGCTGTGGGCATTTTTTGTTATCCAAGTACTTCAGCAGTAAACTTCTGAATTTCTCATGTTTTGTTCAGCAGTATAATTGTTATTTAAAGTGACAATGTATTCTGCACTTGTTGCACAATAGCCCTCCTGCTCCAATGTCTGTCACAATTTTAAGGTCTATAAGACAGTTTATGTATGTGCACCAAAAAAAAGTAAGACAATCGCAGGTTTAATAGGAAGTCTGGTCCGTTAGGGAGACGGGGATGTGGTTTCTCAGGGCAGTTTGGATAATATAATGTCTGTCAAGCAGAGTAGAACCACAATATCCTTGAAACTGTCAGCATTGTGTATCAGCAGCAGAGGATTTATCATTCCCTCCACTTTAGCTTTTTTCTCCTCAAATAAACTGTTGTAATCAACATCACAGATAATAGCCTGGCTTTTTTACTCTGTGGCCTCAGGTGCTACCATGCTCTATTGTCTGGAATAATTTACATTCACGCATATTATAAAATGTACATAAACAAGTGATAGTACTCCGATGTGGTCTGTCCTTGTCCATGGTTTGTTGACTTTATATCTTTTTTAATAATTTGATCCATATGAGTCTTTTTTTTATATAGACTGCAGAATAGGATTTGTTGGCCGGGACATCTGTGCAGCACCATAATGCTTAACTCAGTTTTTTTACATTAATATTTCACTACTCCATATTGCAATTTTAATTAAATTTAAATGAATTATTCAGACCTCATTGTAGTTAGAGCTTGTTTCACTTTTTCACTTGGTAAGTGATAGTTAAACATAGTACACATTCACACAGAAATCTTTTTTGTCCCTGAGGCCTCTCAGGAAAGATCTGTTTGTCCCAAGAAATTAAATGAATGAAAAAAAGCAAGAATGCAAATGCAAATCCCTAAAATTATAATGAAACACTCCAGAATACTTTTCAGTAAATTTAAATCTCTTTTTCTGTTAATGTATATATATCTTTGTAGTCAAATGTGTTGGTAAAATATCAGACAAAAAATGTGTCTCTCTTTGTTTTGTTTGTTTCTTTTGGCGTGGGCGATTGGTTGCAATGTATCTAACAGTAATGACAGAAAGAAAACCAGATTTATTGATCGGTGCTTATTTGCAAGTCAGTTTATGATCCTATGCTGAAAACATGTCTTGGCAACATCTGTTCAGCTCTGTTATTCACCAGACAGAGAATATTACTGTTACATTAAGAATCAGTTCTACTCAGTGACCTTATGTCCACCATGAATAGCTACATGATCGACAGGCTGAGAGTGGGTGTGAAGCAAGTATGAATATCACAACTTTGGTACTTTAACAGCATTCGGTAATAAATAGTTTCAAACATGCAGGATCATGGCGTTTTACAGCAGGACTGACAGTGAGATTCCCGTGCTCACATCAGCCACAGACATGAAAGAGGCAGAGGGGGAACACAATAATTAATCGGCCGATAATCGTCCAGAGTGACGTCAGGGCTTGACCTACTTTTGATAACCGGGAGGTGCTGACTGAGAATTGACGACAACATCAAATGACATGAAGGTGTGTTATGTAGCATCCATGGAGCGAACCATTAGCAATTTGACGACGAAGAAGAAGCAAAGCTGACTAAATCCAAACCAAATAGCGCTCGTAATGCAGCAAAACTTCTTTCCACTCCCACCGTCTGCTCCTTTCAACTCCATGTCCTCCACGTCTTTCTGCCTCCTTTCTCTCTGTTATCCTCCCGTCTCTCCATTTAATTCTCACACCCTCCCTCTCTTTCTGTTCCTCTCCTCCAGTCAACATCCTTTTCTTCTCCATGACACACTTCTAGAAGAGGCTTTCGTTTGTTGTCTTTGAAGTGCTTCTTTATTCAGGGACACTCTCTCCATCTCTGTGTCTATGTCTCCCCTCCTGCTTATCTTGTTAGGCTTTGGCTCGCTTCCACAGCACATTTTTTCAGGTCAATGTCAGTTTTGTGCTATCTCTCTCTCCCTCCCTCCCTCTCTCTGTCTTTCGCGCGCTCTCTCTCTTTGCAGAGCAGCTAAAGACATTGCGGTGTGTCTATGCAGGCACACACAAACCATGCGGGTTGCTGTCAGGGAGAAGCTGCTGCAGCGTGTGTGTGTGTGTGTGTGTGGCAGGAGTCTTTTAAAGGACCCTTGCTGTAGTCGAGCAGCGATTCTCAACCTGCAGTGCTCATCATCCGCCAGCGCAGCCATCTCTCCCTTCTCGCTCTTTCCTTTTCCTCCGCTCCCTCCATCACCCACTCTGTCCCTCATTCCTCTCCTCTTTCACAAAGTCGTCGCCTCTCAGTCATTGTCATTAACTCGGTCCACCTACACACATGTTGTGTTGCTAGTTGTGTGTGTCAGGGTTAAAGCCCTTAGTCATACGGGTGTGTGAGTCATCAGTGTTGCCGTAGTCAGAAGAGGGGGATTCTCCTCTAACGCCTTCCTCATCCTTTCTCGCCCCAGCTGGACTTAAACCGGGACAGGATACATTAGTGTGAGTCATGGCGCTAATCTGTGTGTGTGTGTGTGTTAGATCATATGGAACACCCTGCTTGTATTGTATGTATTTTGTTGTCAGCTAGTTCTTAAACAAATCCTGTTTTTCTTTTTGTTTTCTTTCTTTGTGAATGCAAATGTTGTGTGGATGTGTGTGCATGCTCCCTTGTATGTACACTTTATGTGCTGTGTGCATCAACGTGTGTGTGCGAACAGGCAGGTTCGGGGTCTCCCACCATGGCTGCAGCCATCCAGGACTTCCAGAGGTCGGAGTCAGATCGACTCAACGAAGTCAAAGGTCACCTGGAAATTGCCTTATTGGAGAAACATTTCCTACGTGAGTATGCACAACGCTGTCACAACACCGGCCAGATTGACCAGATTACAGTTTCACACATGCAGAGGTGTGGACTCGAGTTACATGATTTGGACTCCAATCACAGATTTGATCACTTTAGACTTGACCAAATCAAAAAAAACTAATGGTTCATGACTTCACTTGAACTTGAGTCTTTTAACTTGAAACTACTGGATACCTGTCCAACGTCCAAAGATTAAAACAAATGTTTTCCCGTCATTCCCTGAATCAACTAACATTAACCCTATTAATTCCCATGAGGGCTGCATGATAACCAACCGACTGATAGCAATCTTCTTTTTCCTGCTATATATGTTGCAATGAACAAATACAGGGATTTTCACCAGATGACTTAAAAAGTGATTTTAGATGGAAATGGGGTACATTAATGCACTGGTGGAGTCACAAGACATCATTGTATGCATATAATACTCTATCAATCCAATCTCATGTCAATAATCTACCATGTCATGGTATTAATAATGCATGTTGTTTATGCTAGAATAAAAGGACTCCCTGATGTTTGTGGTCAGGTTGTGGTCGTCGGCTGCTTTGGCTGTTTGAACTCAATCAGGAATAATTGTTGTTGTTGGTTAGCTGTGCATACAGAGCCTGCGTGTCACTCAGTACAGACTCTGTATCCAAGAACCCTAACAATGGGGGAAACTGTACTATATCTTCTATATATACTATGTACTTCTCTTGTAGATTAGTGGTGTGTTTTCAGCATCGAGGCTCTGAAACATAGTTTGGAGACCTATAGTTCCTTTAAAAAATCCAGCTGTAAAGAAATGTTAGGAGATGTTATAGTGTGCTTTATTTCTTCTATGCAGTGAACACAAAACAGAGCCCTTTTTCACGGTAGTTATACAGCATGCTCTTCACTGTGTCTGCAACACCTGCAGGTTGTGGCGCTTTTCTACACATGCAGAAGACTTTCACTTCCCATTACAACGCCAGACGTTGCATATGCATGCTACTCACAAGACCCAAGATTTGGGCGATGACGTTAGTTATGGAAATGACAACTTCTGTATCAAGCAGCTCATACTTACATTGCACGTCAAACCGATACATGGTGCAGCCCAACTTCCTGACAAGTTCAATATCCACCTTGTTTGACACAATTTGAAAGCATTTTGCATGAGAGAACTATGAAGAACAAATAAATACAAATGTGTAAAAATATATTTTAATCTGTAAATGGCATGAATATTTTTTGAGGGGTGCATTATGACTTGTTAACTGTAGGACTTGCTTGTGACTTGACTGATGCTTTCTAGTCTCTTTATAGAGCTATACAATGGGATTTCACAGATTCCAAAAAATGCTCTTCAAAGAATTTGTATTTATATTCATCACAGGAACACAGTGTCAACAGGCGTTACTGTTGGGTATATAGACCAAACATTTGCTGGCACTTCATGGGCTCTTGTTACGTCTGTTGAAGTATAAAGTTATGATTTGTCTCTGCGTTGTTCACTGTTCAAATAATAGGCTTTTACTGGTTTTGATTTCTCAAAAGCTGCCTTGTCTACATCTCATTTTAGTTGGAGACTTCCTACAATTCCCAGAATCCCTCTTGTCAAGAAAAGCCCTGTACTTGTGGCAAACAGCTCTTGTTTACACGTGGGTGGTGAGATAGTCTGCGGCATCAAGAGCACGGATGCAACAGATTGAGAGAGAAATTGAGTTCAGTATTTAGCAGTGATGACTTTGTGTTTTGGAAATATGGACCTTTTTCTACTATTCCTTATCTACACTGCCTTTCCTTCACTATCTGATTATACACTAAATGGTGACTGTAGCAGGAAGCGTCCTTTATTAGATGAAATGCTCTGGCTGAACTCAGCTGTAGCTGGAATGAAAATCTCTCCTCAACACCCCATGCTGGCACTTACTGATGTCTCATCAAATTAGTTGTTTTTTTCATAGGGATCCACTTCAGCTTTCGATGACATCTAGCTCTTATTCCTAAGGAAGTTGAAACATTTATTGCAGGTCACTTTTTGAAAGGAGTTTCTGGCAAATGAATGTAATGTAATGAATCTCTGAGAGTAGCTCTTGTGTGCGTTGGCTTTGAACTATCCGGATCTTGTGATCTCAGTCTGCTTTGTTATTTCACAGACTCACAGGAGGTTGGTTGGTACATTGCTCTCGCTTGCTCTCGAGTGCAGCGTGACTCAACATAACCCTGATGTGTTGTGCTTATTACATGAAACCGCATTGCTCAACACAACTTGAAGGCGATAATGATGCCCAATTGTATCTGTAAGCAATATTTGGTTCCACTGCTTGCTATAATGCTTACTGTTAATAATTTCAATGATATTGCCAAATACAGGGAGACAAATCTGCAACAAAGTTGGTCTTAAGATAACTATTTAATGTGGTATTTGGAATCTGCAATAACAACAGTAACATCCTGTTTTTTTCTAACCCTGAAATTAAACTGGAAAGATAATGGAAGCAAGCAGCTCCTGAACTAATGTTCATCAATTTACCATGCTACAGCAGAAAGACGCACTGTGAGGTTAAGCATCCATTAGGCAGGCAGTGTGTCCTCAATTACCCCAGAAACTGCTCTGTTCAGTTATTTATTTATTCATTCATTTATTTGCTGTTTGCACCATGCAAAACCTACAGCAACCAACAATACAGAGATTTTAGTGTTGTTGTCCAGTGCCAAACACATACTTCTCTGGGGGGAAAAAACATTAGTTTTTGCCCTAAATTAGATTAAATCTGCTGTAAGAGCTTGACTCCTCCAACTCCCTCATTTCAAGCAGTAGCTGAGCTATATACAAAAGCCCTAAAAACTACCTGAACATTACCTGTCCAGCACCAAGCCACAGGTAAACAAAATTAGAGCCTAATTTGTGAAATAACTGGAGCATTCATCAGCTAAAAAACTATATAATTTGCATAGGGATTGGTGGAGACCAAAAACAGACAGGAGTGATCATTTGACTTTATCAGATGGACACAAATTGAATACTAATGATATGTACTTTAACAACATGTTTTTTTTTAATCCTGCACCAAAACTGTAGGGCTGTCACATACAAAA
>CAFUXE010000270.1:544073-560577 GCA_903364295.1 Serranus cabrilla | reverse complement strand
TTTTTTTTTTTAAAAAAAAAAAAGAAATCCTCAAGAGCTCTCTTGCCTTTTTCTTCTCCATCCCGCTGAGCTGCTCTTTCAGATTCTGCCCGCCATTCCCTGCTCTTCTTTTTTGCTCGTTCTTTTATCATCCTTTTGATTTCCCTTTCTCTTTATGGTTTCTCTCTGTCAGACACAACACTGTGATGTTCTGAAATTCTAGTGAGCTCCGACAAACCCACACGCTTGCACGTAAACACTCGAGCAGGTAAAACAGCTGTGACCGTGTCATGAGCTCAAAGAGCTGGGAGCAGAAATGTACTCATTGCTCTGCTTAAGATGGCAGCCACTTGGCATTTTGTAAGGGGACTCCGAAGGGGAGGAACCTTCATACATGCTGGCTTGTGTTCTTGATTGGAAAAGGGTAATAGTACCTCTGGGAAATGTTGTTTTTCTTTTTTCTTCTAACAGTACCTCAAGTGCTCCCTTTGTTTTGCTGTAGCTGTCCGCTGCTTATCCATTTCTCTCCAGCAGCCTCTTCCTCTATCTCTTGGTTGGTTTAATCATACTGGGGGGAATACTGAAGCATGACAATCCATTAGCACCTAAAAGAGTCCTGAGCTCTCTGCCCTGCACTTTACTTATGTGTGTTTTATCTCTGCTATTTTTGCCATTTTATGCCATCTCCTTTGCTTTCCTGTGCATTATGTAGTAAACAATGGACTGCTGAGTGTGTGTGATTTCCCGCACAGTATTAGCTGCTGTAGGCTGTATTAATCATACACTCGGTTACGTGTTTGGAGCCAATGAATACAGACATGTATATAATTTGTCGTTAGTTAAAGCTAATGAGATTAGTGGCGTGAAACAAAGGACTCCTTATAGCAAGACATTATGGGTTTATGTGTTGTGTAATGGCTTTTCTGGAGCATAGGTAAAATAGGAAAACCACATAACCTTCTGTGACAGATTGGTCACATTTTGCACATTAAAAGGATTTAGAAATGCAATAATTTCCACCTTGTTATAGGGCTAAACTATTTCGGAAAAATATCTAAATACAACTATTGTAATATGACTCAAGATATTGGATGGAATTATTCTTTTTTAAGTCTGTGAAATATGATTGGAAGGCACCAATACTTAATTCAGAATGGTATTTTACACATATGCTGCCTTTAACAAACATTGTGACTCATTGCACTTGTCCATATTATGTTTTTGATTAAATCTTGATTAATTGTGCAACCCTTAATTGATGCTACAGGTCCCAGAATTCTGGGGCCAAGAAAATTTTTTTTTTTTTTTTTAAACTACTAGTTTATCAAAAATAGAACAGAAGAACAACTGCTGTGTCTGTTCCCAGCACAGCTAAACAAACTCACATTGTTTTAATAAGTAAGCAACTCAATAATTATCTAATAATCCTGAGCCTAGCCCATACTAAGCCAAGCTACCTATTGCTGATTCACAATAAAAGCTATCCCATTTTTTGCCAGTTGTGAAGCATTTAACGTGTAGTAGGTGAGTAAACAGTTAACAGTGAGGCTGATATCAGTGAGTGAGGCTGGATTACATGCATGCATCATTTCCTGTGAATCCCTTGTGTGAAGGTTATAGCAGGTTGAATACAGTGCAGGCATGGCACAAGGAAACCTACTACAGCAAGAGGAAGTTAATGAATGAAAACCAGCCCAATGAAGACATCACATTGGGATCATGTAGACTAAACAGTTAGTAAACAGTTATTTGCAGCCTTCATATAGTTCAGGTAGAAGACAATGTTATAATTAACAAGGTCAGAAGTGAAAAAGTGAATATGTTGGCCTCTTACAACATGCTTTCCCAAAGGAAAAGGACCATATTGCCTTGATGGGAAATGGGAGCAAAAGTGACACTCATTAAGAACCTTGAAGTGTGTGTTGGCTTGTACGTTTTCCTCTAATGGTGCATCAGCATTTAACCCAAGAAATGATTTGGGCTTCTTGGATCCCTTTCACACTCGGAGTGAACTGAGCGTGGGCGTATTCTCTCTCTTTCTCTCTCCCGCTGACGTCTTTCCCTCTCTGCTGCTTAAAATAAGTCGGGGCCCACGCTGTATGCTAAAACAAACATACTGCTTAAGTATATTGTCTCCTGCCTTCACAGGAGGCATGAGTTTCCATTCCAGATGGCGTGTGTGTGTATGTGTGTGTGTTTGTGTCTGTCTGTGTGTGTATGTGTGTGTTCGTGCGTGTGTGTGTGTGTGTGTGTGTGTGTATACACTGATCCATGTCTTTTCCCTTGGCATTTGTTCTGATTGACCATTGCTATTCTTAGGGCACTTAATTGGTTAATTTGTAACCATGTTTCCGGACGCGGAAGGCCAACACACACACACACACTCACACCCACATGCACATATGTAGCGGTTCAGTTTTGTTCTCTTTTCCTCTCCCATTCTCCTCTCCAGGTCCTCATTTGTTCCCTTCCTGTAATCTAGTCTCCCTTTTCATTTTTCTCCTCTCCTTACGTTTGTGTGTACGCACACACACACTCCACAACAGACTAATCAGATTAGTTTAAAGGGCCAGCAACATGCTCTCAATAATTTAATAAATGCATAAAAAAGTGTCTTCACGTCATTCTGCCTTGATCAAGTGAAGTGCTGCAGCAGTCTCTGAAGTCTGTCTGTACAGGAGATGGTTAACTCAAATCACAGAAATCCTATTTTCCCACATACCACTGCTTATACCTAGCAATGTAGAAGGTTTTGGTTTAATTTGCCAGTTTTGAGATCTTCCCGCTGAGATCTCCTCAATAAAATGAAATTATTTCCTTTTTTCGTGCTGCAAAGCACTGAATAATTACATTCAGAAAAGCGCAACAGTGTGTGTTTCCAGAGACATTGTTGTGGTTACATGTGCAGGATAATCCACAGACCTAGAAAGAGCTGCGGCTCCTGATAAACTGTCTACAGTGAGGTCTGTGGATTATCTGCAGTAACAAGAGTTATTATGCGCTGGCTGGCTTGAACCATGGCACTATAATATGCACTGTGGTGTGTATTATCATTGCTAAGAATCACAAAAATGTTCTGCAAGCTAAGATATGTGCTAGAATCTAGTAAAAAGTCAGATTTCCATGTTGTTCTTTATTATAAAGCAGGTCTAGGCAAATGAATACTGTGAAAGTATAGTATAATGCTCAATCCACAGAGAAATGCACACAGCCTGTATTCAGAAACTGTGCCTTTAAACGAGCCTTTAGGACTTCTGTAGGGTTGTGATGTCACAAATATAGTATATGTAGGTAAAAAAGTGTCATTTCAGTCATTCCCCGGCTGCTGATAACTTGGAAACACTGACCATTCAGTAATTTTTTCTGACGGATTAGCCTACAACAATCATCTTCTGACGAAAGTACGTTTATTCGCTCTAAACCAGTTGATGGAAATGTTTTACATTACATTAAAGCATGTGAACATTTTCTGGTGGGAACCCAAAATACAAGTATTAGTCATTCGCCCATTATTCTCTGTATAATATATTCTCGACTGCTTCATCCTCTATTCTGCAGATCAGTGTAAGGTTGAAGATTTGTAGCAGGAACTACAGAAGACTCTAACACAAAGGAGATGTAAATTAAGCAAGTGTTTTAGTGAAAAACTGCACTCTTAGTGTGTGTATGTGTGTCTAAAATGACCAATGTGGGAATATGGATGTGTATTTCTTTGTGAATTTTTGTGTGGTTCTCAGCCCTCGCATACTGCACACCAAGATTTACGATAAGCACTCTGAGAACACAGTTTCCTTGAGTGATAACCCTGTGATAGCTCTATGATTATTACAGTAATGGATGTAAAAACAGAGGGATATATCAACTAGAATGCGTCCCGTGGGTCACAGAGCTGATCTGATCCGACCCTCCTACTGGTGATAAAATGGCAGAGGGCAGTGCCAGTGGAAATTACCTCATGTAATTATATGAGCAGACCTAATGTGCAGAGCTTTTATTGCTCCCTTTCTCAGTGTCTCCTTTGGTGTCTCATGCTTTTATATTATTCCCTTTCACGCCTACCTCCAAACGTCACTGTCCTTCTTTGCCCTTGTGTCCTCTCTGCTTCTCTCTCTGTTCTTACATTATAAAAGCCCTGACTTTTAGTCCTTCTGATAGAAAGACTGCAAACTATAAGAAACCTCAAACACAAGTAGCTTTTGGAGCCCGACAGATATATCGGCCTATCAAAGGCCTGTTGGTATCGCTTTATATGCTGTCTAATATGTGCCATTATGAAAACTTTTTTTACTTAGTATATAATGCAAACATTGTTTCTTGGCCTGATTTAGAAATGGTGTTGGTATTCATTTATCATTATTATTATTATTATTATTATTTAAAATAGTCAGCAGTTGACTGAAACTGAACAGTTATGATGTTCATTTAGCTTTTTATTTTATTCCTTTTTTATTTTCTCAGTTATAATTTATAGAATTCACTGGCAGTGTAATATATTGTTTATATAATGTAGATTAATGTATAACATTATTAAATATTATTTAATCACGTTTATTTTTGAGAAAGTAGCTCTCTGGCTACATTTGCAGAGAGGTGAAAAATCAGTCCACATAAAAATGTTTCATTGCCGCTCAAAAAATTACTATATTGGCCACCATATAGGTTATTGATGAATTTTTAACCCCTCTAAAATAAATATCAGCAATGGACTCAAAAATCCCATGTTAGTCGGGCTCTTGTAGCTTTATAGTATATAAACAGATTGTCAGATAAAGGCAAAGATGCGCTGGATGGCAGGCTAAAGTGTGAACATGTGTAGTCTTGATATTCTCACATCGCGCTGTAAAATAAACAGGTCCTGCTGTAATTGGTTTCATTGGTTTTACTGCTTTTGGTTCCATGTCATTTGAGAGAACTAGATGTGTGTGAGGCTGTGTTAATGCGAGTGTGTTTGAGGCTGTCCTGTTTGAGGTCGCGTATTGAAGGTCACTGCGGGGGAACGGGCCGGGCTTTGTGCACTACAGTGACTTGCTGATCAATACAGTGTCCTAGCTGCTGCCCTACTTCACACTGGGCGCAGGGGGACACACAGAAAGGCGACACACAAGCATGCACAATGCAGCAGCAGCAGCAGCAGCACAACTCGAAGCTAATGGAATCGGAGATGAACTGCAAAAGGTTTACAATACAGTGCATTTTTCACAATACCATCTGGTACTCACCCCTACTGGGAAACCAGCCGGAATAACAAACACTTCCCAGTTGCATATATCAAACAGACTCAAGGAAGTGTCTTATTCCCCACTGACACATCAATTTTAAACTCCCAGAGTCCACCCTGATATGTTTTCACTGAAGTTGCTAAATAATTGATTGACATCTTTGTTAGGTGTCTGTTGGTTTTGTTGTAGCTGATTAGGCGGGACATTGTTCGTTCAGTGAGCTTAGAAACGTCACATAATTCCCTGCAAAGCTCATTTCACATTTTGTCTCGTCATAGCAGGTGTTACTCAGAACATTAACAATGATTCAGGTCTTTCTGCTGCCAGTAAGCCAAGACAGTGAGCCAGCATACCTGGTCCCTGAAACCGCTAAATGGAATTCAGCCATCATTAATTGTATTCCTCACACCTGTGCTTTTTCTACTGATATTTTTAAAAATGTCTTCTGAGGAAAAAGAGAGAAATTAGCCAGAGTAGCTGAAAACGTGTGTGTGTGTGTGTGTGCAGGGGCTCCTCACTACTGGAACTGACAGCCTTGCAAAAAGGCAAGCTGTCACTGTAGTTGTTGTGCTGGAAATGTGTTGCTGAAGTAATTCTAGCTAACTTGAAATTTAGTTTTTAATCTTCTACTTTATTAGACAAACACTAAAATGCTTCTTTAATTTACAGTAAATATGATATGCTGTGAGTAATACTGCTACTGTGGCGAATGTTTACTGATGAATCAATATATTTATCTATATTGATGAATCATTACACCCCTAAAACTATCCCCACTCTGGTGACAAAGCCAGTCAAAAAATGCCAAAGTATCCCTATCCTATTCAACAGCTTTTCTGGCAAAGAAATTGCTACTTTTTTTTGTTTGTGTTTAAAAAAGGCTGCCTATTTCTCACAGTCAACACCAAAATCTGATATTTACTTAAATACGTGTGCGCAAAATGTGGTTTTTGTAGAAGCCCTGGAAATATCTTGCTACAGTATAATGCAACATTGTCTGCAGTTTATTTTTTGACCCAAGATACCAGACCACAAAAATGGCCTAGAAGATGCACATTACTCTGCTAATAGCTGTGCAGTTTGGGTCCTTACGGTAAAACAGTGCAGAATGGTCCTGTAAAACCAAACAAGCAAACTTCTTAAGATATTCATTTAGAAGGAGCACTCATATGAAATTGATTTCAGTTATTGATGGTCATATTGTGTGGTGTTAATATCTGGAGGGCTAGTATACAGCAGCAAATAGAAGTAATTGAAAAGTCTTCGTTTTGTATTCTTGGAGATAACGATGAAAGTGATTGAGTATTCTGCCGGGCTCTGCCTCATTACTGATTACTTGTACACTGATGATGATTCATTCATTCTCCTTCTCAGACAGCTACAAGACATGCTGCATGATAATGAATACATCTGGCTCAGTGCCTGCTAAAGAGACGGCCTTTTGAATAGGTGAGCTCTGTACGACAGGAAATGAAGCCTTTGAGGGAGAACGGGTCCTGGCAGCTCAAAAGCAGAGGTTTCTGTAATTGGGATGTTTGAGGATGTACATGATAAATGGACCCAGGATTCGTGTAACCTCTGTGTCGACACACAGTTGGCGCAGATATCTGATTTTACATTAGTTTCTCTCACTGTTCTCGAGTCCGTATCCCAGTTCTTACATTTTAATTTAGTTGGAAGTCACGAGCCAAGTGTGAGAATGCAACAGGTGCCACGTGTGGAAAGAGAGTAAGTTCTCAGTGGGGATACCAGGTAGTGTGTCCATGTGTGTGTATATTTAGCTTATTGACTGACAAGCTTCTAGTATCTTCTTGCAAATCTGCACACTTTTGAAAATGTGCATGAAAGTTTTATGCTCACTTGAGGTGGTTTTTGCCTTTTCCGAAAAATAGTTAATGTGCAAAACGGGAAATGGAAAAGCTTGTTCTGAATAAATTCTGACAGTTCACTCACTTGATTGATCAACTGTTTCCACTCTGCTGGTCAAGACAAGCTGACATCAAAGACCAATTATAAGTTGCCCAATTGAATCCAGTTCCTGAAGATTTCTCTCTTTTTGTTATTTCTTTTCTCTCTCGCACAATCTCTTCCTCTTCTGCTGTTTCCTGACAGATTAGCCTGCAGCCATCGTCTGACAAAAGTATTTTCATGCAGCTTTGTTTATTTGCTCTAAACCAGTCAATGGAAACATCCCTAATTTGCATCTTTTTGAATGCAGCATTTCAAATTTTCACTTCAAAATTTGATCGAACTTTAATGGAACCACGGCTCATTTTGAGCTGTGGATATGTCATTTGTTTTCTTCCTCTTTCCCAGGAAGTACTTGGCTCCCACAGTTTAGAGGAGACTGCAGTCTTGACCAGATATCTATGATGTAATAAGGTCTATTATCTCATTACTGTCCTCCAAACAAGCAGATGCTATCCTCCCTGCTGACATAACATTGGATTATGGAACATGATTTATCTTGATTATTTATTGCATGTTTCTCCCATATAAATATTTAAGCATGCACACCAACACACACAGTAACACAGTCCAGCTACTCCCTACACATTTCCTGTAAAGCTGTGTGGCTCTATGCCATGTGACCAAGAGATCAGCAAAGACAGATTGGCACAGGAGAAAGAGGGTGTTGTTGTTTTGATGTTCCAATGAGGGCTGTGAAGTTTGAGATTTAGCCATGAAGTCAACATAATGTTGTAGAGGAGGAAAAGGTGAAATCTAGGTCACCGAGAGATATAAGGGCCAGAGTGAGAAGGAGGCCAAAGAGAGGAAAGAGTTTTTAAAAGACAAGATAAAATACAGTACTTGCTCTTTGTTCACTCAAAGTACAATCTGACTTATAGTATAATAATTATAAGATACAAATCAAAACATAAAATGTAAAAGAAAAAAATAACTCTGGATTAACAATTAATATCCGGGCCTAACATTTGCTAATATGACATTTTAAAAACCCTTTTAGAGAAAATGTTGCAAACCTGCAGAGTGAGGGCAGTATCAACAGTCTAGGCATGCAACAGGTTTCATTTCAAAGCAAAAGTAAAACTAAGAGAACATGATGCCTCACTATTCAATACATGTCTGTTCGACAGGGGTTAGATTACTCATGTATCCGTACTTTTTGGCTTCCCTGAGCCTGTCCACTTGTCAGGTGTTGCTTTCTACTGTTTTCTTTCCCCTATCTTTCCTTGGTCAGAATCTTGAATGGTGTGTTAACACCTGCTGATTGGCTGGAGGCCACAAAGCTCAACCTTCCTTTCTGCTCAAGTCAACCAGTGTTGTGGCAAACACTGGAGAGAATGGGAACAATGAGAGGCCAATGTGAAGCAGCTGATTCTCTCTCTCTCTCTCTCTCTCTCTCTCCCTCTCTCTCTCTCTGTCTCTCTTTCTCTGAACCCCCCTGCGCCCCCACCTTCGTTTACTGAAAGGAGCCATTGTCTCTGGCCTGGATTGAACAACTCGCACAGTACTTTTCCTTTGAGGTCTTAAAAACTTTTGCCTGCTCAGATGAAAAGCGATTCGCTTTGCATGCGTATTTACAGTACTCATGCATGCTCACAGATCCTCCCACACACACTGTTGCACACAAATATGAACATGTACAAACTAAACACACAACAAACACAAAACCCATGGTCACAGATATGTACACAGCCTCTCAGAAAAAGCAATTGTGACATGAACATGCATAATGTGTGTGTCTGACGGCTTCAGGGTGCTCAGGAATCTCAGATTCCAGGCCCTCTTAGTCTGCTGGCCACCCAGCAAAGCCCCACCTCTCCCCACCTCAGCTGCCCTCCTTCTCTTTTTACCCAGTGCCTAACACACTCAGACCAGCTCCGATCACTGACCATCACTTTCAGTGTGAGGAGGCCTTTCAGAACAGTCTCTTGTGTTGCTGCTGCCAGATTAGCATAGGGCAAAATGTCCTTGACCTCTGTTTTGTCTCTGGATGGGACATGTAAACACGGAGCGTATACCTAAGTTGCCAGGTTTGATTGATTTTTGAAGAGGTTTGAAGTAATTAGGTAGCAGAGGGGGCTAAACAAGCTGGACCCGGACCAGGAGAACCTGTAGCCATGGCTCACTGTCAAGAAAGACCCAAGGCGGCCACTTTGCCGTCCCGTTCCTCCAGTGTCCCAGGGACTAGCCGACTGCAGAGACGGAACGGTTTTTGCAGGATGGAAGACTTCACCTTTGACAGCTTTGAGCTGCTTTATCTGGGAGCTGTTGATAAGATCAAAAGCCACAAAAGTAACCTCAACCTCAGTAAGTTTGTCAGCTTCAAAATTGGAATTTAACTAATTACATTGTACTGTAAACTGGAAAAAGACACTGTAACTCAAGCCTCTGTATATTAACTAGTCTTTGTTTGGCAGCCACACTGCACTGTATACTACAGAGTATACAAAGGTGTTTTTCATTTGATCAACCCCACGGAGGAACAAAGGCATTTGATGGCCTTGTCTTTGTTGTAAAATCAGTCAACATAAACCTGACAGTCATTTTAGTCTCTATTTCCGGGAAAACCTCAATCCTACTAAAGTTTGTCAACACAAATTTGATCAAGCTCAATATGTTCTGCCAAGTCAACCTCAGCAAGTTGTTATTCCAAACTCATCTCTGTCCAACTAAAAATAGAAACTGTACCACAGTGGTGAATCATGACCCCAGAAACTACAGCCCCCGCAGCTGAATATTGAAACCAGTACAAAGTGCCTTGAGGAGTTTATCTGTGTCTGGATTCAGGTTTCAATAAGTTAGGCTCTTAATTTTAGCTGTTACTTCCTTTACTCAGGGACATGGTTTCCATCTAGAAAACAGTTGTTTCATGGCGGGGATATAAAGGAAGTCCCTCATATGACACTCAGACGTATTGGTTGCTGCATACTCACGCTGCATCAGGTGCACCAAGGCTCCACAGCTGAACCCCAACTAATGATTGTTTTTGTGGTTTCAGTAACAGACAAAAATGAAGGCAAGCTATAATGTGATGTAATGATGTGTTTTGCACAAAATGTACTCAGTACATTTTCCAAACATCTCAAAACCATCCAGTTGACTATAATCAACTTCACATTGAGGTCAAGTATTGTAAGTTTTATTTGACTTAAACCTTAAGGGGCTTTCACACCCCCTGCTGGAGGGAACCACTTTTGCAGATGCTTTGCTCTTTTAGGGCACGCTCTCAGGTATTTGGTTATCAGGGTGGTTGGTGCACGGCGGTGTGGAAGCAGCTTTTTCTGATACTGAATATGCTGTATTACCCAAATCAAAAAAGATCACGTAAGCTCCCCCTTGCTTCAGTTCATTCCTCATATCACGATCAAGCATCCTCAACATCATGAGTCTTTTCTGCTGTTTACCAACCTCAATTAGCTTATATTTATGTAGCTAATGCTTATCAAAATTGTGTTTTTTTTTTTTTTTTTTTTGGCATTTTCTTCCTCAAGATTGCAGTTACATGGAAAAAAGAGAAGGTCAGCGCTATTAAAAGTGACATCTCCTGGCATGGCATTTAGATAATCCTGTGTTACTGATAAATGGCCTAGTTACTAGCCCTCATAATGGCCAAAGAGACCCTGTGATATGGTAACCCAGGATGAATATTTATATATAGATGACGAGGGTCCAATTTTAGAAGCAGAACGGGCGTGTTGACAGTATTATTAATATGCTATCTGATGTAGCGGGCCTCTGTGGAACAGGAAAACGATTGTACTCTATCTGTCTGTGTCTGACACACATAGCATATTGTGCCATGCTGAGCTATATCACACACTTGAAGCCCCACGTCTAACACAGTAGTAGGGACTCGTTTAAGGAAGGAAACTATGGAGAGGAAAAGGGAGGAGAAGAGGTAAGGGAGTTGTAGGGATGCTTATAAATAGGTGGAGGAAAGGAGTAACATGCAGTATGTGGGCAGGAAATTGGGGGTTAGGGAAGCGAGTGACAGCTTGGCGAATTTAAAGCATGTAAAAGGTGAAAAAGATTTAACTCAGCTTTACAGTTTTGGTTCAGTCTTGCCACTTACATCAACTCTGTTCTCACCTGCAGAGGCTGATGAGAGACTGTTTTCAGCAAAGAGAAACTATGATAGACCCACTATACACAGTCTGCCCAGCCCCATGTGGAACTTAGCAGCAAGCAGGCTAACATAGTTGAGGGTTTATTAGCTGATACTTGCCTCAGGAGATGGTGGAGACCAAAACAGAACTAAGTGTTTTGCTCTGTGTCTGCTGGATGTGTATACAGGCAATTTTTTGCAAACCTTACAGCTAACTGTGCCGCAAAAGGGACCAAAATATTGTCTGAGAATATCACAGCTATACTGTGTTCCTGTCACTCTTCACTTTCATTTCTAAGGAGTAGTAAGAGTATGTTAGAATATTAACGTAACGGACAAAGCTCACTGTGAAGTCTTTTTGTCAAGAGGGATGTCAAGGGCTGCTGCTTTTGTAGTTAAGATACGTTCATTACAGCGTGAACAACTGATGTTGTTGTGCCTACACCACCCAGGGTGCATCACTGCTGCTGTTAGTCATTTGTCTAATAGGTTTACAGTTGCCTGTGGATCTCCTGGCACAGGGTAACCTAGCCAGTGCTAAGCTGCTTAGCAACCTTTGGCCGGCCTCTCGCTTACTCTTACGCACCCACTCTCTGTGTCTTGTTTACATATATAGATACCGTACCATAAACACATTCTTATGGGCTATGTGTTAGCTGATTGAGTGAGGGAGACAGGCACACTGAGCCAGTTGAGGGGTCAAAGTGCATGATAAGAAACAGATAGGATAAATTAAGTAAAAGAGATGCATACTTTAGGTTTTTCTTGTTTCTGTAAAATTTCTCAATGCACAAAGCTTTCAAAAGGAAGACCAGGGTGTCGTTACTAAATCAGAAAAGCAACCGAATATTCTACTGAGCAAGTGGATTGCTGTATATTGGATCTGGAGTTGTAGTATATGTTCTCTCAGTAAGAGCAGACAGTGTTGGTGCCGATGCTGTAGCTGCAGGAGGTGCTGCCAATGAATGTTTTATTAGCGTTAATGGGAAGAGATAAAGGATGAGTGAGATATGAGATTAGGTGATGAGAAAGAGAAAGCGAAACTGGCAGCTACATTCTTGTAATATGAATCCTCGACTGGCTGATGAAATGATCTCAGACAGAAGAAGGAAGGGCAGGTAATATACATTCTCCTATGCAGGAGCTACTAAACCCTACTTTTATCACTTACCTTTCGGGCTTTAGCTTGATAATCGCAAAAACCATAATCACATGGACTTTGGTCAATAATGTTTAACACAGTTACTAATTGACTTCTTAAAAAGAACACATTTAAACAGCAGATTTCTTAAACTACAAATATAACTCAAGTGAAGAGATCCACTATGTTGTAACTTAAGTGCATTTCCACACTAATGAAAACTACCAAAGGTACAGCATATTCAGTTTTAAAAAATAACTTAGACCAGATATGTTGAACTGCACTGCCACAACCTCCTGAAAACTCCTCAATCTATATTCAGTGTTTTGCTTAACTGTATTCGACAAATTCCAGTGAGTAAGTCAGTGAAAAACGGGTGAAAGGTGGATTTATTATCCAAGACAAATGAGCGTATAATTGTGAAACTCAATGCAACACAGTAATTGTTTCATTTCAGTTATCTTGTTTCATAATTGAGTATTCAGTAGCACCCCCTTTACTTCTGTTATCAGTACTATATATATTAATATGATGGGGGTTTTAATTAAAGTGGTGGTAAAGGAGGACGATTGAATTCTATACTCATTTTCTGTGTTTTTGAGAAGCATTTAATCTGTTCTTTTGATTCTTCCTTCTTTTTTGTGCCTAATTTTGTGAGTCCATAAATATGTCCAGGTACTCATTTATACGTGCCTCTGCACATGTACACACTTTTATTGCCCCGTCTCCTTCAATATTCATGCGTCCCTTTAGTCAGAGACAATAGGCTGAGAGGAAACACCGCTGATGTTGCACCCCAGGCTCAGAAAGCCCCGATACCTGAAACCGCTTGATGCTAGGAGCTGATTGACAAGGAGGAAGAGTGGGGTGGACGGGAAGGTGAAGGAGATAGATGAAGGGAGGGATGAAAGTGACAGACACATGAGGAGAGGCATGTTTTTTAAAAAATCTCTTTAAATTCGAATCCACTAAAAACACTGTTGTCCTCAATTAAATTCTATTTTCTAGATCAGATGGTCTGTGGGTAATATATCTCAAATGCTGGATGAAACGTTTCACATGAAGATTAAAATACCTTCATCAGAAGCTTTTATCATGACCCAGAATGTGTGTGTGTGTGTGTGTGTGTGTGTGTATGTGGAGCTCTTGTTGTGTTGTTTTCATATGAAATATTTGAGATTCTTATCTCCAGCATTTTTGTTGTGTGTTACAGAGGAGGAACTGAGGAAGCTGCGGGAAGAGACCAATGTGGACTCTCTGCGACAGGAGCTGGAGAGAGAGCGAAGTAAGAGGATAGACCTGGAGCAGAAGATGAATGACGTGCTCAAGACCAGGTAAGACAAAGAGACGGCGAGCAGAGTCATGCGCGTGACGCGTGCGACAGGAGATGAGGAAGTAATAACGAGGGAATGACAGGAAATGATGACGCTGCACTTTGTAACATTTCAACTCAGCAGAGTTTATCATCGGTCAAGTTAGACGGTGTGTGTGTGTATGTGTATGTGTGTCAGTCCCAGTGCTGCCCAAGGTTTTGATTATAAATAGAGGCCTCGGCAGCTTGGTAGGCGGGGAATTCCATAAGGAGGTGTGTGTGTGTTTTGAGTGAGATGGAAAGAGAGAAAAAACAGAAACGAGTCACGCGCCACTCCGTGTCGCCAAGCGCTCACTGTGACACAGTAGCTATGCTGGTGTCAGGAAAAGCCTGCGCCTCTTGGCACCGAGCAAGCCACCCTTAAACCCCGGGTGTGTATGTACGGCTCTGCGCGTGTGATCAGATGATGCTCCGGCGCCTGCCAATGGGAAATTCCACTGGTGCTCTCCAAGTGATTATCAGCACGGAAACACGACCTCAAGAATGCCAGACAGTTCAGGATTTTCTTGGAGGTAAACTAATTCACCATGACCCGGGAGTTTTCTCCAGTTAATCCTTTTGTCGGCAGTCTCCAGCTGGAGACAAGTAGGTGCTCTCTTTTTCTGTGGCTGCAGTCCAGGTGTTCTTGAGCAAGGCAGGAGAACTTTGTGGCCAAAATTAGAACACTGGTTTAAAGCTTTCAGGTGTGAAGTTACGGTAAGAGCCTCTGGGTGGTGTTTTGCAGTTGCAAACTTTTGCAACTTTTTCTGACATTTTTGTAGATCAAATAGGTAACTGAGAAAAAGAACAGACAACTTAAACTGATTAATAATGACACCTCAATCAGTCAGCACTTTTTAAAGGTGATTTTTGAAAGTCACAGAGAGAATAGAAGGGGAGACAGAGGGAAGACATGCAGCAAAGGGGCGGATTTGAACCTGGGTCGGACACGACGAACGCACCACTGAACCACTTTAAATCAAACCTTTTTATATGTTTTAAAATCGCCTCTATATTGTAATTGTTTTTATTTAGGAAATTTAAGGAACCACTTAAAATGAAACATTGCCAGTTTATATCTTGCAGCCCTAACTCCTTGGTGCAAAGAAGAGCTTTATTTTTCTGGAATATCAACACAGTATTTATTTCATTTATTGTCCATTATCATAACACATGTCCACCATTTTATTCACAAAAATGAAAGGGCAACAAAACCAGTACACACTTTTTTCTGCATTTACACCTACACCTTTTTTGACCATTTTATACATTTGGAAATAACTACTTTGAATGAAATCATACAGAAATATAAAGCTTATTACAAAGTGGCAAGAAAAAGCAAAAAGAACTCTGAAATTATTAACCTCAAGCTAACATGATTTGTACTCCTGGTGAACTTTGATCCTTCCCAGTGAGTACTCCCAGCTGTTAGAAAAATACTCCCCGTCGGGGAATCGAACCCCGGTCTTCCGCGTGACAGGCGGAGATACTGTCCACTATACTAACGAGGAAGGTGTTTTAAATGTTTTGGCCTGTCAGTCTGATTTCTGGTGACTACATATAGGTATTCAAGGCAGATATTAAGTACAGTGGCAAAAAAAAAAGGATGATTGTGACAATGTGCGCAACTATACACATCAATTATAATATTACATGTATTTATTGAACAAATCGATTAAACATTCATAGGGCTGGTGGAAAAAGTAAGTGAAGCCTTCTGCTAGAAAAAGAGCTAACTGGAGTCAGGAGTGAACAAACCTGGAGTCCAATCAAGGAAATGAGATTTGAGTGAAGTATTGAGCTACTTTGATTAATAAAAAACACTCAAACCTTTTGAATTTGCTTTTCACAACAAGTGTCTCTTATGTGAACCATGCCTCTCAAAAAGAGACCTGCGAAGACCTACGAACAGGAATTACAAGACTGGAAGGGGTTACAAAGTAATCTCAAAGACCTTAGTTATTCAACTGTCCACAGTTAGACAAATTTATTGCTGATTTATTGAGTTATTGCTGCCAAAGGACGTTTGACCATTTAATAAATCCAAGGGTTCTGTATGGCAAAAATAGAGTGAAATTATTTCTCCTTATTCTGACTCTATCCCCATGTCCATCAAACTCTTCTCACAGTAATTGATTTATACAATATAGCAGCTCACTACATGTTAGAACACAAACTGCCTGAGACATGCCTGCAGTGAGACTGCAGCTCTGACAATAGAGAAGTGAGAATACCACTTGACAAATCTTTCCTTCTCTTTCTCTCTTTCCCTCCCCCTCAGGCTGGAGGACTCTCCACCACAGCCTCCCCGGAAACAGCAGTCGCCCTCAAACAATGGAACAGGTAAGCCCCTGGAGGAAGAGAGGGAGTGTGAGAGAGTGGGAGTCCTGGGGGAATGACAGGAAATGAGTTTGGAAGGAAGACTTTGACGTCCTCCAAGTGTGGGAGTAAATCAAGAGGACTGTTTGTGTTTGTGTGCTTGTTTGTGTGTGTGCGTGTGTGTGCGTGTGCGCACGCGTGCAGGGGAGGTGGGGATGTAGGATGTGTGCGGTGGAGTGCTCGACAGGAAGAGAACAGTGCGAGTGTTGACAGAGTGTGTCGGAAGTTTTCATGGGTTACTGGAGGACGTGTGTGGTGAGTGTGCAGCCGCAGAAATACACAGTTGTGTGGTGATTCAGATTATGTGTGCAATTAGTTGTATCAAGAGCGAGCAACACAAACCGCTTTAGTGCTTTTGTGCT
>CAFUXE010000270.1:505128-544003 GCA_903364295.1 Serranus cabrilla | reverse complement strand
GTGTGTGTGTGTGTGTTAGAAATGCATCGTGAGGGAAGATGGGAGCTCATTAATGCAGTCAGAGTCAGATGGTATTCCTGAAATGTGTGTGTTTCTGTGTGTATTTTGCCTATTTTTGAGCGGAATAACAACTGTGACAGTAACAGCTGTAGTTTGACTTCCAACGACCAAGTGACGTGTGTGTGTCTGTGTGTGTGTGTGGGAGAGAAATGGAGGGAGAGACAGGGTGGCTAATTTTGGAAAATGGGTTATGATTGTAGATCACTTCATCTAGGGCAGACATGCCTGTGCTCTAACTAGTGTTAGAGGGATGTGTGGGTGTCACTGTTTTTTTTTCCCAGATGGATTAAGTGTGTGTGTGTATGTTTGGGCTTGTGTGCATGGATAAAAGGGCAGAGCGGCACAGTAAGTATAATCTGTTAGGTAAAGGAGAAAGGATGAACAGAGTAATTTGGGCTGATGGGACTGTGATAACTGTGTAAACTACAAATTAAAATGGCTTTAAACAGAATGTCATCATCAGTAGAAAAATACTTGTGTTAATAATAAATGCACGGCAGGAAAAAAAAAGAGAGCTTTCACTTTGCCATAATTACATTAAACGGTGTGTGTTTATCCTCTCGGTGACACTGAGTGCACAGGCTGCTTTCAGCATCACATTAAAACAGTCACTCACAGTCACCCAGGGTAGCTGCTCATTACAGCCACAGTCAATTATAGTATACTTAGCAGTTACACAGCATTAGTAAGACTGTTTGCTGAGCCCTGTCCCCTCCGCTCTCAAGATGCCAAGTATCTCTCCTTCTTACTTACTTACTCTCTGAATTACTCTGAGAACCTCATGCACAGCGCTTCACCGTATGAAGCCTCCAAAGCTTGACAGGCCTGCTGCGCCTAGCTACAGCTGCGAAGCTATGATTGGACAACAGTGCTTGGGGCTCTAGCTACAGATCGGGTGAACATTCAATCAGATAATGCTGTGCTCTGTTTTGCTACGCTTTCTGAGAGGGGGGATATGTTTCCTTGAAAATGTGTGAAATGCTGTGCAACAGGCTTTGAGTTACCTTATCTCGAGTTTGGTGAGTATGGTAGAGGTTACCCAGTCTGCATTGACATGTATATAAACCCTGCAGTATTAAATGCATTGCATTTTCTTACACAGCAGGGAATTCATCGTGCTAGCGGTTCTATTAAAATCTATTGCTGCTGTCAAAATAAACATTGATTTTTGACAATAATTTGAAATATTGAATGTTTTACAGAAAAAATATTCTCATTCAAAACAAAATAAAAGTTCAGGGCTGCAGTGGGCTGATTTTAAAGATACAGTTAAGTTACTGGTATCATATGAAACAAGAAGAGCAAAGAGGAGCAGCCGGTATCTCAGGAAGGTGTTGAAATAACGTTCCAAAGGTCAAGTTTTGACGCGGAAAAATTGGCGTGGACATTTTCAAAGGGGTCTCTCACCTCGAGTATCTGAATGAAAAATGGAATCTACGGTTCTATGGATACACACAAGTTTCCAAATATACACTAGTATTACAAGCTATGGTCTTAAGACAAAAACAAGCTATTACAAATATAATTGTGATTAATCACAGGAAATCATGGGATTCCTTTGTAAAAACATCCTGACTGATAGCCACATTATCAATGTTTTCCTGTGTTTGTTGGGAATGAACAGTCCTGTGGGAGGGAAGTGTTTTCCAGTGAGTTATCCCCAAGCCCCCAGGAAGAACGGCAGTCTTTGTTGCCAATTTGACATGGTGGTCAAACCGAGGAAATACAACTTCTGGTTCTGTCATGTCAAGTCGTTTCAGCCCCAAAAGACCTTTCACCTTGAGGAAGAGAGGTCTATACATCAGCGGATACATTTGTTTCGAGCAGCACATGCACCTGCAAATGAATAATTTCACTATCAGAATGTGATCCATTTGGTCCAATATCATAAAGGACAGGGGTCATCAACTACATTTGTAGGGGGCCGAACTTTTTCTAAGCAGACGCTGTGGGTGCTGGACTTTAAAATAAAGAAAATATGATGTACTTATGCCTGGTTAGCCTATCATTGTTTGATGGGCTGGAAGCTTTGGCCACCAGTCAATGATCGCTGATGTATGAAGTGTAGAGGAGCTGCGCTTAAACACATTTTATCCTCATACATTTAGCAGAGCTGGGCTGGCGGAAGTCTCTGGTCTCTGTGGGCATGCACTATGGGCCCTGCAGTGAGGACCAAGTCAAGTTTTTTGTCTTCATGAGCCACTGAGCAACTTTCATAGGAATGAACAGGGCCTTGCATGGTTTTCACTCCTATGTTTAAGTGGCCCAATGTGTGCCAATTACTCATGAGATAAATACTGTTCATAGGTCGCAATAAGTCAAGAAATAACCATCTTTGTATATAACATTTAATGTGCAAATATGTGTCTATGGTAAAACAACACAAGTTGTTTGAAATAAATACAATTTGGTGAACTCACCAAACTTAATCTTCAGTGCTGTTCACACTCTCTTTTCTTGTCTTTAGCGGATAAACAGCAGAAGGAGGTCTGGAGTTCGCGGCTGCAGAAGTGGCTGTACGAGCGCTTCGGGGTTTACATCGAAGACTTCCGCTTCCAGCCGGAGGAGAGCACCGTGGAGGCCGAGGAACCGCTAAGTGCTAAAAGGTGGGTGAGAGCTGCTCTGGAACAGAACATGAAGAATCTGTCCTCAGGTATTGATTCTGCGGTTGTTCAAGGAGACGTGCAGTCAGACAGCCAGACAGCAGCTGGGGAGCACTAAAGATGTGCAGCCAAACAGCACTTTCTTACATTGTGTCACATCAGTCAGGACTTTTGTTTTTTACATTTATTGCTTATATAAGTTACAGCGTGAATATGCACTTTAGACAATAACAAAATCATATACTATTGTATGCACCTTTCACATCTATTAGCAGTACTCTGTAGCTGACCGTAGCTGCAGTATGGCGGTTGCTAGATGAGAGGAATTCAGATCAGGCTTCACTTTGCAGAAAGAGAGAACAGAGGAAGTTGGAAGCACTTTTCAAATGTATTTTCTCTCTTCCCTCTTTCTCTCCTGCTTTGTAAAGGCGAGTGAGTCATGCCAGGCTGATGAAGGCCAAACTGTCACCACCTCCTCTAGCTCATAAAGCAGCTTTTTCTTTGTGTGTGCATGTGTTGAGAGAATCTGCGTGTCCTGACCTTCACTTTTTGTGTTTTCCATCCAGGTTAACAGAAAATATGAGGCGACTCAGTGAGTATTCATAACACACACAAATCTGTAACAGCAGCACTGTGAAAATACTGACCTTGCTGCCACTACAAACTTCTGCAATGCTGAAAATGTTGACCATCTGTGACTTTGGATATTGTACTAAATTTTCCATTTGACACTTACTGACATTACAGTAAATTTGAATGCACTGAAATTACAATTTGACCACAGATAACCTTTCACAAGAAATCCATCTAGAAAACAAAATACTCACTGTATGATTTTTTCATCCTTTTTTCGAGCCTTGAATTCAGCTTAGATAGCCAGAAAAAGGACTAGATCAGACACAGTGCCACTATATATTTGTCCTAAACCATCCACTTTGTTTTTTAGAGCGAGGAGCCAGACCTGTCACCAACTTCTTAAGGAACCTCTCCGCCTTATCTAATTGGCACTCCGTCTACACCTCAGCTATTGCCTTCATTGTAAGTGTACGCCTTTCTGATTCATAATTGCTAATGTACTTCTCTGTTATGTTGAACAAAAAGTGAGATCTATAAATTGACTGATAAAGCCATTTGGTTGTACATGACAGTGAAATGAATGAGTGGTTTAGTCATTTCTGCTCCTCAGTGATAGATTACTGTACTGTGGTTCTGCCTGGGACTCGTAGGTCTAATCAGATCTTCATTAATGTCCATAGACAGGGATAATTGTTAATCATTTTCAACCAATTGATTTTGACCCCACGTGCCAAGGCCAAATCATCGTCTTGGGAGCATCCTGATGGCTCTAGTAGTGTCTTCCACCAGCACTATAATAAAAATGAAATGCTTCAAGTCAGTGTCTTAAATCACCATTAAAGGGAAGGTTGCACTGTAGGCTGAAAGAATTCTATTTTATGTTCAATCTGACTCCAGTCCTGCAAAGCACTGAATCAAATACATATAAATAGAAGTATAGTGGTTCAAATTTGTGTTGAACCATTAGGATATTTGGTTCGGTATGTGCCATCCTTAGTACGGTATTCCCATACAACCCAAACATTCAGTGTCTAAATAGCCTATTAATGTCTACTATTCACACACACGGGATGGAAATTCTTGAGCATGGATTGCACCTGGATCTGAACCCAAAGACTTTTTATTTCTGTCTTAATATTCAAGAGTAATATTAGCAGTTAACATATTTTCTTTAAGAATGTTTCCCATTTAGTGTCTTCTGTTATAAAAGACATATAATAAAAAACATATATCAACGTTTGCTGTGTTTCCTCTGCCTGCAGATCTACATGAATGCTGCTTGGCATGGCTGGGCCATTCCCATGTTACTCTTCCTGGCTATCCTGCGCTTGTCCTTAAATTACCTCATCGCCAGGTAAAAACATTGCTCATCAGAGGATAGTCAGAAATTACAGAAGCACCCATTGTGCTAATGTTTCTATATGCTCACTATTCCTGCTGTAATTAAATGTTTTGAGCTGTCAGGAGGTTTACTGTGTACTCTGTGTAATAAAACCCTGTTGAACTTCACCACCGAGGCCACAGCTGTGCTGCTGGCGAACAGATGCACACTTCTGACCTCCCGTGTGTGAGCCAGATACAAATAGAATCTACAGCAAATGTTTGTTGATGATAATGGGCGGATTTTTGAAACATGCTTGTATTTATGATCATTATTATCATTGTACCAGGAGGCTAATAGATCACAGCAAACCAGATCAGCTCCTCTTTGTGCTCACAGCTGCAGACAGCAACATATAAATGAAGTCATAAAAACATCACCAAAATAATTTTAAGTGGGGCATTTTTGGTGATCACGATGAAATGAGGGCACATTAGTGTTTTTCAGACATCTGTCTGGGCTTGGACTTTCAAATTGGGACACCTGGTCGCCTTAAAAGTGATGGACGATACATAGCTGTTGGAGACAAGCTGTGGAGATTCAAAAGCAGTTTGGTGGCCTACTTTCATCCAAACTAAACCCCTCCCAAAAAATGTACATTCTTCTTCTTCCTATGTTCCAGAGGTTGGAGGATCCAGTGGAGCATTGTGCCTGAGGTCTCTGAACCCATGGTAAAGACAACTTCCCATTTCCTGTTTAACTGCCTCCTGTTTCCCGTCAGGAGGAAAACATATACATCAGTGGAGGTGAATACAAATCCTTATGAACCGTTCTCTTTGTTCTACGCAGGAGCCTCCAAAGGAAGACTTGACTGTATCGGAGAAGTTCCAGCTTGTACTTGATGTTGCACAAAAAGCACAGGTACAACTCTGCTCATGTTACCCCTCAAATCACTTTACACTGCCAATAAAACATTACCGGTTCATACGGTGCTTAAACTCTCCTTACAGAACCTGTTTGGGAAGATGGCGGATGTATTGGAGAAGATAAAAAAGTAAGCTTCAAAAAAAGTCTGCAACTAGTGTTTTACTATACATAACTAAAGACCCATTTACTTAGATTTTTCTCCTCCTCTTTGTTTTCTCTGTGTGTTTGTGTGCATTTGTCAGCCTATTCATGTGGGTGCAGCCGGAGAGCACCCGCAAACTTTACATCTGCCTGTGGGTGGCTTTCATCACCTCCTGCGTCCTGCCATACAAACTGATGGGCTTCATGATCGGTGAGACATGCACGCACTCAGACAAAGCTCCTTTCTCCCTCCGACATACTGTACACGCTGCATTCGCCGTCGTAAGAATGCATATACTTATTCTCAATCCAGTGCACACAAACAAATGCATTCATGCAGCACTTGTGTAACTGTTCTCCCTCTCCCCATGAGCAGCTGCAGGCTGTTGGCATGCATTTCTCACAATATTAGTTACTGCTATTTCTACAAAGTATTTCCAAAGTGCTCTGGGCTCATATATCCTGGTCATATGCTTTGAGCAAAATGCTTGTTGACATAATGGTTATGTTCATTCTAAGTAGCTTTCACTTCTCATGTGAGGTCTAAATACTTTTCTTTATACTTTAAATTACATCACAATCATTTTCATTGTTTGGCATGTAGTCATAACCAAATATGAAGGTAAACTTTGGTCTGCAGGTCCACTTTGGTGCAGACTGAAAAGTGAAAAGTTTTACAGGCAGGCATTCATTCTCCAGTAGATTGACTGATTGATTGTTTTTTTTATTTGACATTTAGTTAAAATACATGACATAAGAATGCAATGTTGTCTAACAGCAAGGTTTTTACTTTTTTCTTAAAAAGATGTCCACTGCTAGTGTACTTTATCTGCAGTGGCAACATGTTCTAACAGACTGATCCTCAGTTCTCTATATATCTTTGTACTGAATTGGACAACATGAAGTAAATAAACTCCATATTATTCAACTGGCAAACACCAACAAACGCAGCATCAGGAGCAATTTGGGGTTCTGAGAATTTGAAAAATAAACGAAGAAATTGACGGTTTTGAAAAGTAACGTTCTTTGAGGACAGGGTGAGGAGGAAGTGACATTTTTTAAAACATTAACAGTGCTGTACAGGATTTGTGTGATAACTTCATCTTTCTTACTGTTTGTTTCCCACCCTTCCTCGCCGGCTCCTCTCCAGGCCTGTACGCCGGCATCAAGTTCTTCATCATAGACTTCCTGTTCAAGAGCTGTCCAAAGCTGCGGGACAAGTACGACACGCCCTACATCGTGTGGAACAGTCTTCCCACAGACCCTCAGCTCAAAGAGAGGACCAACGCCACTGTGTCGCGGCGGGTAAGGGGACACGGACACAAACCCAGACACATCTGTATCACCTCCACATTGCCTCCTCTTGCAGGTTAAATGACTCGACCGTAAACCCAAACAGAACATTCAACAGAGCTTAGTCTGGATCCTGTCCTGTTCAGAATGCAGCTACTCAACCCTTTGTTTAATCTGTCCCCGTTAAGCTAAAGCTAAAGTTTGAACCTAGCAACTTCTGTGACTCAAAGTTGTTGCCATATAACTAGCTAATGAGCAAGTTTACAAGGAAACAATTGAAAGTTAGGTTTTCAATGAACATGTGATTTCCGTGAATGCATACATATTTAGTAGAGATAAACAGAGACTGTCCTTCAGCTGTAGGTCAGGCTGAATTTTTCATGCTGGCAAGAAGCCAGCGACTGAAGTGTCAGGCTACCCCCCACCACCGACCCCCCTGTGGTGGGGCAAAGAGAAAAGGCATCAATAAAGTATCAAAATAGCATCACTCATGTCAATAATACATTACAACTCAGCCGCTCACATGTCCCTCTCATATGGAGGACTGAGTGTGCGAGCGTGTGCGAGCATGTGTGTGTGTGTGTGTGTGTGTGTGTGTGTGCCTTTTGCTGTGGCAGCAGTCACAGGTGTACTCTGTCGTTTCTCTCTCTCAGCTCTCTGGCATTGAGAAGGTAGGGACTCTGGTGTGTCTCCCTTTGGTTCCTCTGCTGCGCCCGGGTGTGCCGCAAGCTCACCTCAAAGCGCGCGCGCGCGTGTGTGTGTGTATGAGCGTGTGCGTGACACACCTCGGGACTGGCCGTCAGTGTTTGTGGACAGAATGGATCAAAATGTCATGATAACCTAAAGCCTGTTATGTAATGTCTGTTTATTATCATTTATTTTCTAACACTACATTGAATTATTTCTTCCATTTGCAAACTTATCAAAGCGATAGTTGACATTTTATTGAAGTGGGGTGGTATGAGGTGCTTCTCCATCGTCAGGGTGCGACCTACAAACTGGGGTCAAGCCGACCGCCATCTACTGTAAGTTATCCCCGCTCTATGGATAAGTACCTCATACAACCCCACTTCAAAAAATCTGAACTATCCTTTCAAATAACAATGCCCAGATTGTTGACATTTTGGATCCATTGACATAGATGCTCTGTGAGAAGTAGCAGTGTGTTTACTGAGTAGATAGAGCGCACAGAGAGTAGCCCCCTGACCACTGTAATGTCATATTAGTCTTTCCCTTACATCCATTACACGTAGTCATTCACCCTAGAAATATAACTGTTTGTTGTTTTTTTGTTCACAGCCTTCAACACTATTACAGTAATTGAAAGGAACAGTGAAACCTGACCTTACATACACATATATAATATATCTAACATATGATATACATTTTTATTTTGGTTATATTTTCTACCACAGACTAACTAACATGTTTTCTGCCTATGATCTACTGCTTGTATGTTGAGTGAATGATGGCCTCACTCTCTGCTTTGCACGTCACACCTGAGCCTGCTGCAAAGAAGTGCACACGCAGAGAAGCACATCATGTAATACTGAAAGTTGAGCTGTTTGAATTTGGCTATTTTTTCCTCAATAGCTGTGGGGACATGTAGTGTATTGTGTGGAGCTACTTGATGTTAAATATTTGTCCCTGTCCTTCCTCTTTCCCCTCATCATCACGTTCATTCTCCTCCCTGTCCGTCTCCTCCTCTTCCACATGTCCTTTTTGTCTCCTTCATGGTGATTTTTCTTTTACTTTCGTCTTCCCGTCACTGTTTGTTTTGCTTTTTCCTGTCTCCTTCCTTTCCCTCCTCCTCCTCCTCCTCCTCCTCTTCCGTTTCTGTCCAGGTTCAGCCGGTGGTTTCTCGAAGCAGCCTCGCCACCATCCCAAGTGGGGTGAGCAGAGAGGAGGAGACAGGTCGCTCCCACAGCACCAAGAAGGGAGCCTTTCACGAGATCTTCAACCTGCCGGAGTTAGAGCGCCCTCTGGCGGGTGAGGGGACTCACTGCAGCATCATGCACCTGTTTTCATTTCAGTGTACCAAATATCTACAATTCTGTATAACAGTTTTCAGGTCTCAGGGTCTCATTTGAAAAAGTTAGAAATGTAAAGTGGATGAAGCTCCACTTCAGCTTGATTTTCACATTTTAACCAAGCTTCTACACATGTTTTTACCTTTACTTTTTAAATCACCTCTCGGTGTCATTGTTCTCTGTCCTGTGTTGTCAGTGTGTGAGAACGGCTGGAGGTGTTGCCTCATAAACAGAGACAGGAAGATGCCCACAGACTACATCAGGAACGGAATGCTCTACGTCACAGAGAAGTAAGTGTGGATGTCCTCTCTCAGGAAAGCATCTTTCATCAATAAAGGGAACATATGTGCTCATTTTCAAGGTTCATACCTGTCTTTCGCGGTTCTCTTAGAACATGTTTATATTTTTTAGTGTTCAAAAAGCACATCAGTTCCCATACTGTCTGTCTGAATGCACCTGTGTTGACCATGTGATTGAAATGCTCCATTTAAGATAAAGCCTGGGTCTTCCACATCTGCATTCCCTGTGTCTCTGCACTGTCACTGCAGAGTGCAATTTTACATACGAGAAAAAATAAGGAAAATGTATCATAGGTCCTCTTTATATCTCTCACTACATGAGAGAGAAATAAGTTATTCTTAAAAGTGGAGCAGAGAGGAGGAGCAGGTAACGGTTTAGGCCAGTGTGTTCGGGGCATTAAGTACCTGAGAAGGCGCTTTACTAAGAGCTACACTAAATCTCCTCCTCCCTGTCTCTGTGTCAGTCAGTCAGCAGTGGATCAAGTAGGACAGCCCTCCTCCTGAGACTATGTCTGATCTTTAAACCTCTTCACCTCTTTGGATATGTAACTGACAGGAAGTCCATTCAGTTTGTCGTCCGTTTTGCTTGCCTGTTTGTTTTTCCCCCCAAGACGCCTTTCAGAGAGCCGTTTCCTCTCTTTCTCTCCGTCAGCTACCTGTGCTTCGAGAGCTCCAGCTCCAGATCCAGCTCCTCCAAGAAGAACAAAGTCATCAAGCTGGTGGACATCACCGACATACAAAAGGTGAGCAGTTTGAATAAAGGGGCAGAAAAACACATTGTACATGATGTAGGAATTGTGATTATATGATTATGTGCAATTAAAACGAATAATAACCCTTTTTGTTTTTCTGAACAGTACAAAGTGCTGTCGGTCCTACCAGGAAGTGGGATGGGTATCTCTATAGCTACTCCTTCCACTCAGAAGGTACAGTATGGACACTCTGCTGCACAAGCCAGACATGGTTTTTTCCCTGTTAACATTATGTTTGTATTATATTTATTTATAGCGGGGTTTGGATTTTAATTCATTCTTAATGTCATCTAGAAAAAGCTCATATTATCTACAACTCCTCAGCCCTTCAGCTACTGTTGCTTTAACCGTAAAGATCCCCTCTAGACGTGCTTTAAGGCGTGCGCTCCTTTGAATAATAATATTTCCATTCACACATTGGAAAGTCTTTAATAATTAATTTCAGTTTCCATCCATGGGCATTTTATTTATGCAGCTTTAATGTAATGGTGAAAAAGTTGTAGTATTAAGGCTTGAAATTATTGATTTGGGTGTTTTTTTTACCACTGGATTCCAGATTAGAAACCTCCACAGACAGACACACATATATACGATCGAACATGATATGAACAGTACTACAGTGCAGTAAATAACAGTGCTGTGTTTTATATTTCATTTTTCTATTGTAGCAATTAGGAGCATGAAAACTGAAAATGTCTTAGTTTGACCATCTGATCAGCGCATTTATTTTTTATTTTGTTTTTTATTTAAGTTCATCTTTTGTCATCGTGTCTGTGTGAGGTAATATTTGCGGTAATTACTCAGGACTGTATGAATAATTCTTTCTGTGTAACAGTATTTATCACCACTGTGTAGAGGTGTCGCAATTCTCCAAATCCACGATGGCAACTGATGCAATTTTGACACTGTGTCATCTTTGAAGTGTTGCTCAGCAGGTGGAGGTGGTGACAAAAAATGACATACTGGGAGAATCACTAACCCTAAAGTTCAAAGGTCAAATTTGAAACTCATTTTGATCAACTTCGTGACACCTCTAACTGTCCATATGACTTTTGGCATTGACCATTTTGTGGAGTATCACTCATAGTCTTCCTGCTTTTGTGTTTTAGACTGACTGTTGCTGTGTTGCTTCACATCTTGCTCTGTAGAGCAGATAACATGGAAGATGTGGATATTAATTACCAAGTGTTTCTGTTCCCTCCAGCCATTGGTGTTTGGTGCCATGATCCACCGAGACGAGGCTTTTGAGGCCATCTTCACCCAATACATGAAGATGATGACCACCACCAAACCCCCGGCTAGCGCAGAGCTCTAGACAGCCCGTGTCCCAGCAACAGACACCTCCATACGGGGGAATGGGGCAGAGAGCCTCCTGAGATTCAACTGGAAGATACTTTAAAAAACCACCACAGTCCTCTGCTCTGTGAGAGCCTCTTCCTCCTCCTGCGACGGGCATCAGCTTCCTCATCAACGGTCATCGGCCATTGGTGGATTTCCTATTTAGGCCACGTTAGAGGGGACGTGTGGGTGTGTCGGCTCTGCGTAGTTGGGATTTAGCGACATCACACACTTTCTGTGGGTGTTGGATAACGAACACAATCCACCAACTGGTTGTGAGGAGGAGTGAGGATCGGTGTGGTTTTTATCAATCAGCAGAAGGCCGGCGAGGGGGCTGGTTCTCCTCTCCCACCTGACTGACCAACTGACTGCTTTCCTGACTTACTTGTTTCTGTGTTTGCATGTGTGAGTGGGTGCGTGGGCAGAAATCCTGGTCTTAAATTGCGTTAAGTGGCTCTATTTTTCTCTTTATTAGTGAGTCAGTGGAGTGACTTTGGCTGCGAGATTTCAAGAAAACCTGGCTGTCGAATGAATATCACTAAACAACTGGAGGATAAACTAGAGGTTCTTTTAACTGCCAGACATCTGTAGGAACACGTGTAAATTTCAGCTTTATGAATCAGTGCAAAAACAACCATTGATGTTGAAACGTTTAGACTTTAACTGGCTGATCGGTGCCTCGTGACGTAGCCCAACAAAATTCAGAGTGTGTGAGTTTTTTTAATATGTATTAGCTGTGAAAATGTCAGATTTGACTGACACAGAGCCTTTCTGTTAGTTTACATTGCTGCTGTCTAATTCCTTGATTTTTTTCTCCTCCTTAGAAGCAGCGACCGTATGTTTTAGTCTTCGTTGTCGATCTAACAGAAAATGTACGCTGCGTTCAGCATCCGCTTTGTAAGTGTTTGTAAGTGTGCGTATGTGAAACGTGTAGTGATTTTATTTTTATTTTTCAAAAATGCCTTTCTTTTGAAAACTGCTCTTTGTAACAAACAGCCTTTAGGATAAGTAACTGGTGGTCCTGGAGCTGCTGATTGCGTCCAAGACGAGAGCACAACCGCCGTTCGATGGTTCAAACACTGACTGCCATTTAGAGCTACGAGACAGCGGAGGGCTTAGCCTCACGCGTCTTAGCTTCTCCTTTTCCAGGCACTATCTGTACATATATAGAGAGATTTTCTTTTCTTCCATCAATGGTGTTCTCCCTGCACTTTATTAGAACGTTAACTGGACTTTCTGACATTTACATTGCAAATTAGACCTCCAATCCACGCTCAGTGTTGGCAAATAGTCTCAAAGCCGCCACACACGTCCTGTGGTTTCTCTTTTCGTCCGACTTCGTGGGCGCAGGTCACATCCTGCTGGTCTCAGCGCAGCGCTTTGTATTAACACCAGATTGATGTCCGCCACAGTGAGCCAGACAAGCTTTCAACTGACCATAAAAGAAAAAGGTACTTTGACTTGAAAATGAAACCAGTGGCAGATTAATTTCCACAAAGTCCACTCACACACTGTTGCCGTCTGTCAGCTTTTGAATTAAAAATCTGAAGCTGATCGACCAGAAATATCCATTAAACACGTCTCAGGCTGTTTAAGGTCAATTAAGCAGTAATATTATTGGCAGTGATTCTGATTCTTTATTTCTGTAAGTCTGTGTTTTTAAAAAGGACAACCAGGACTATGTGCGTTATCCCTGATGGCAAAGTGGGACAAAAACTTCTGGTGATCCATTTTATTAGTCTGATCTAAATATTGTAATAATTTAAGAATGGCTGGAAAACGTTTTTGCCAGTGTAATCTTTCGTTCCACAGGGTTAGGGTTAAAAAATATTATCTGTGAAACAGTTGGGGTAGAAAGCCAGGAGGTCATTCAGGGGGACAAAATTTAGCCTGGATCTTTTTTTCTAAATTCTCATCATGTGGAAATAGGTGAAAGTAAAAGTTTGGCTTTTTTTTTGTATTAGAATCATTTAAGGATAAGAACAGGTGAAAGGTTTTGGAGGTGTAATGTTATGTTATATTCGTTAAATTTACGTTCCGTATTTTAGTTTTCTGAGTGTTTGTTGTAATACTCATTTCAGGCACTACAGGCCTAAAGTGCACCACCAACAACAAAAAAACATTTTTCCCACAGAAGAAATAGCAGAAATTGTGAAAATAATGTCGATCAGACTTAGAAAATGGATCACCAGAAGTTATTTTTTCAAACTTGCCTCTCAGGATGAACTTTGAGCTTTGAAGACGAGCCTAGTTACGGTAGTTTCTTTTCTCTTTGCTTATGTTCTCACTAACCTGTAACGCCACAGTGAGCAGAGATCATCTAGGTGCTCTTCCATTTGTTCCAGATAATCTAAATGTAAGCTTTTGTAAACAGTAGTATATGAAGTATATGGAAAAAGGTCTAGACTGAACAGAATATTTCAGCGTCACTTTATTTTCAAGACGCCGTTCAGGAGAATAAAGCCGGTCTTTATTTCGCAGAGCAGTTTGAAATGTAGAAATATGATGCCAAACTACCGTGTTTTGTTTCGAGGAACGGAGATATGGAGGATACGGGACTGGGGGTCATGATTTCTCTTCACATTTTAGCAAGAGAGGCAGTAGAGTAGCTATTCCAGCTCCCCAACTCCTATTAACTGTACGCCCAGCAGCACAAGCTTTAGTTTCTTAGTGTAAATCTTACAAAACACTGTTAAAAAAGGGAGACCTTGACATTTCTATTTACTTTTATTCCCGTCATTTTTACACTGGACAAATTCTAGTTGAACAACCTGAATCACACTTTGAGAAACCCCGATTATTTTCTGTTTACTGCACCTCAGATTTAAAATGTCAAGGTTTCTCTCAAAGTCTATACAAGTCCTCTGATCATCATTACCAATCAGAATCAGCTGAGCTGGATATGAAGTTGCCAGCAGAGCAGCGGACCAGTTCAAAGAATCATGTTGAGTTCAAAGTAAATTATGGATGGAGATGTTTCTTTGGCATCCATTTGTATAATTTGGCCTGTTCTGAACAGGCTGCCTTCCCAGACATGGATTTTCTATTTTTGTTTAGGAATAAATTGGATCCATGACCGGGGGAAAACCTGTGGGATGTTGGAGCAGGTGAAAGCAGTAATTAACGCTGTCTCACTGTGTGATTTGATGGCTCTCTGTAGTCCTTGAAGCTTTTACCTGAAGCCTTTTGTAATCTGTTAACTCTGAAACCAGCTCTGTGGGGGTCTGCCAGACCCTGACCAAAGCTGCACTCAGATAAAGCACAGAATGTATCAAATGTCTCAAATATTTTTTTTTTCTTTTTGCCAAATCTTTCATTTTCTGTCTGCCATATTCTGCCTACGCTCATGTTTACAGAAGGTTGTACAAATTACTTTTCTTTTCATTTGTTGTTGTTTTCTTAACCCAGTTTGAATTCCTTTGACTCCGGAGTTATGACGACTGGACGCTGTTCTCCGATTAATGTCTCAGCTCTCATTGGCTCTGCACCTCTCACATGACTGTTTCTGCTCACCAATAGGAAACTCAACTCATGGCAACAACAACAACAACAGTATTTCAAAGCTACATACAGCATGTAAATGGTCATATCCAACATGGCAGTACTTGGTTCCAGTGTAGTGTAAGTTTCAGTAAAAACAGGCTTCGTACAGAGCAGAGATGGTCATGGTGGACTGAGAGGCAGCATCACTGTTTTTGACCTCGAGTTTATCCGACTTAATGCACCTTTTGAATGTAGGCAGGAATAGTTTTATTCACATTGTTTCTTTAGAGGAAGGCAGAAATATCAAAGGAATAATGGGACATTTTGGGAAAATCGATTAAAAATTTAATAGACATGGAAATTCTGAATGACTGCTGATTTAAGTGTCTTTTGTAGTCACTTTTTATTTAAGCTAATAAAGGGATAAATGTACCCCAGCACACATCATAATCTTGATGCTATTAGAATTCAAAGCCTTAATGATTTTTACATTTAAATAATTAATTACTATATTCCTAACTGTAATCACAAAACATCTACACTTTTCAACAGACGTTGTCAACCTGCAATGGGCTTTTAGTCTGACAGGCCATTATCACGCAAACCCCAATAGTAAGAAAATCATCCTATTGGCTCGAAAGCCAAGAGTCTGATGGCCGTTAACCCAAAAACTAAAGTTTCCTAATAAAGTTATTTTCTAAAATGTCAAAATATTCCTTTCATATTCATTTAATTTCAACAGGAAGCTGCACATAATGACTGCCATGCTGTGTACTTTGCTACCGGCAACTAACACAGAACAGTTGATGATCTGGTTGAAAACAGTGGTGTTGTCCTCTCAGCGTTCCCCTGCGTTGAAGCTGGTGTCCTCGCTGTTGTATTAAATATGTAGTTCCTCTAACTGTGTAACTGTTGATTAAGGGTTTCCCAAAAGCATTTTCCACACTGAGTGTACAGTGCTAACTGTACCAGACACAGACTGTCTCAAGGCTGCAAACAGCCTTAATCTGACATCGTCACTGAAGAGAATCAAAAAGTCTCAAATCTCAAGACTCAGTCCTGTTTTCTGGACTGGAGTCAGTACTCGTATAACTTGGTACAGTCAGTGAATTGCTAATTAAAGCCCAAGTGTTACTGGGGAAACACTGCAGTCATTACAACAAGTAATTAATTTGTCATCTGTAACTTCCTCTTTTTTCTCCTTTTTTTTTGTCAAAGAGGAATTTGTATACAAATTATTGAAATGTACAGTGAAGAAAACAAAAACCACTGAGTTTTTAAAAGACATGTCTATTGTAAAGGATAATGTGATGTACATTTTTTAATTTAAGTAAATGAATTTAAGGTACCTCGTTCTTGTGTGTGTCTTCATTTGTTCAAATGGTTATTTTAAGGTGGCTCCAAACTGCAGTACCTCCTCACGGCCACATGAGGTCACTCTGAGACCTTCTGTCAGCACCAGTCAGCTGGGAGAAGATTCTTCTTCTGGTTCCTCTCTCTCACTGGGAGGTCAAAGGTCAGGGGCAGCTGCTCAAGGATATTTCACTTCTTCATTCCCTGTGCAGGGATAGTAAAGTGGGTGGTTTGGCATGTTAGCAGGTTCTGCCCAATCTAACTCCATTAATATGGTGATTGGTCCAAGAATCAATAAAGAGTTGATGAAGACGTGTGCGCGCTCAGCTCTGCATCCAGGCAACAGCATTTTGAGGCTGTTTTTGGTAAGTGATGACATAACTCATAGAATCTGATCATGACTCACAATAATGTGCGGAAATAAATGTAACAATCGAAAACAAGGAATACAAATGCAACAAAATGTCACAATGCACTTGAGGACTTAATGTGGTCACAAGGGGATATTTCCTTCTTCATCCGGCACAATGTAGCCCTAATTGGCACTATTTTATCTCTAATTTCTGGTCGTACAGTGGAAATGATGTCACACTGCAGATTCAAGCTGTGAAAATGTTCCCTGGCTGTGAGGCTTTATGTGAATGATGTGTGAATACATGGGAGAATATGGCTGCATGAATGGAGGGAAGTCCCAGAGATAACTTCAATATAATCTACAGAGAACACAATGAAATGAGCTTATAGGAAAATATTTTAACATACATGGAATTGTACTAGTATAATTTATTTTACACAAAACATTTTATGTGTTTGTATAAATATTAGAAAGGACAGTTGAAAAGCTTTACTTTGAAGGGACATTTTGTCCTTTAACAAGTGGTAGTTTTTTTTTTTTACATTGAACAAAACAATTAGCATACAGAAAGGAATACAATCTTGACAATGATTTAACAGTTTTAATTCTAAAAATGAATAGTGTTCTGGTCATGATGATCAGGATTCAGTTAAAGTAAAGAACAAAATGATAATAATATAAAGTATTTTTAAAGCAGTTATAGTTTGGGACATTTTGGTCTCATAATGTAACAAGTTGTTTGTATTTTCGTCACTGCACAAACAAAAAAAAATGCATTAAAGTGAATGTTGATGTATACTGTGGAAAAATACAATTTCCCTCCTTAATGTTTTATTCAGGACTAAAACTGGTTAAAAGATTTACTTAATAATATTAAATTTAATGTCAGTTTTTGACATTGAAATAAGGTGAGTAAGGTAAGTATTAAAAGCAAAAAGGATGAAGTTAAAAGTTGAAGCAAAGAACATTGTGTTTCCACCTTGCCTTCCTCCATTTCCTCTGCAGTCTGTGTCTACATGAGTCACTCTTTAATGACAGCATTGACCGGTGAATCATTCACACATATCCACTTTCAGTGCATTTTGATTTATGTGTGATTTTTGCAAATACACTCAAAAATACTAAAATATTAAACCTTTGCATCCATTGACATAAAAAAAACTTTTTTTTCAGGAGCAGAGAAATAAATAAATACAGCATTCCAAAGACTAAAATGCATAATAAACTGGATTTTTATTCCAAACGTGAACAAAACAAAAATCAGGATAATATGGTTTAAAAGAACAAAAGAACAAAAATCAATCCTGGCTCCCATACAAGCAGCATCTCATCCGTAACAGATTTCCTGCAGATTTCCTGTCAGAGCTCAAACACAAACTGCTCCTGAACCCAAAGTGATCTTTTTTTTATTGGCACCCCATTCACTGATCTGTGTTGACTCGTGAATGTGAATGTATTCCCTCTGTAACGCGCAGAAGCTCTCACTTCTTCTCTTTGTTCATAAACGCTCTATTTCAAGACACAGCGAGAGAGGGAGTGTCACAAACTTTCATGCAGTTAAAGGCGGTTTGAAGAGACGCTCCGTAAATGACATCTCAGAGTCATTCAGAGGCTTCTGTCGACCCCGCTGCTTTGCTTGATGGATTCAGTGTATTTTTAGTCAACCCAAAGGAGACATCGCCACCATTTACCATTTGTACGGCGTGACAAAATGGTGACACAGTTTGACAGACCAGCTCTGTCTTCTTGTCCATGTTGGCATGTGTGTATAGTGTGCACACATTTACGTCCTTTTCCTACTTTAGCTTTGCTATGAGGCGGCACAGTGACTTTAACTACAAAATTAAAGTTAACAAGCCGTTATCTTGCAATAGCTAAATGAATGTTCCCAGCGCTAACGCTAACAGTTCGACTTTAGAGACTGTGTGGATTTGTGCGGCTGATTAATTGCAAACTGTCCTGCCGTTAGCTGAGCCGAAGGCAAGCGGCTAACTGTGCTAAAGCCACAAACACAGCGACAGTGGGGACAGAGCTAATAGTTTAACCTGGGAAAGGCAAAACTTATTTTAAATTACATTTCAGGAATTTTGCTTTTCTAGTTTGGAATTGTTTACTGACAATGTTGACAATAACAATGAAAAACCAAATTATAACAAATTACTTTTAAAATTCACATTTATCTTAAAATTGTTACTTTAATTCTTGCTCCTGGTATGAAAGTAGCTCATATATTCTGTTTCTCAGTGAGCCTTTACTTCTGAACCCTGCATGTTAATCAACAGGTCTTGTTCCCACCTGCCAGGTCATCGTTAAACACATGATCCACCTGGACAGGTGTTTCCACTTATCTGGCCTAATTGGCCCCAGCCTCAGGATTGTGAAGGCATGCAGGCTGCACTTTCTAGTTTGATTTGTTATTGCACTGAAACCTTTATTTTCTTATATAAAAGTTAAATACGTGGAGTTTGGTGACTTTAGATAAGTAGGACTGGAAACACGTGTGTGACTGAAACATACAGAAAATGAACTAAATTTGTCAAAATTATGAACAAAACTTCCATTTAAAATTGCCTGAATTAAAGTGCAGCTTGTAAGTCAGCAGCTTGTGTTTTAAATATCTGTGAGAGCACATGCAGCCACTGTGGTGCTGGTGTGTGTTTAGCGGCCAGTTACTGGCTGTGGTGGGTTGAGGTGACCTCTCTGTCTCTGTGTGTGGTCGTGCGTGTGTGTGTGTATGTGTGCTGGAGTAGAGAGGACAGGCTGCCCGGCCATCAGTCATTAGTTAAATGTTGAAATGATGCTTCCCCCTAAAGGATAGCAGGCCATTCTGGCCATAGCTCTCTCCTCTAGCAGCTGTCGGCACCCAGCATGGTGACTCGTGCACAGGCTCCCTCTTAGCGAGATACATCTGCTTGTCCCACTAAAGCTCTCATCATTGATGCTAATGACAATTATTATACCATGAACGCAGATAAAACCAAGTTCACACAGTACATGTGTGTGATAAAGATTAAAAAAGCAACATAAAAGCAATAACAAAAGTATTTTCTTTGGGTCAACAGCATAAATATGCAGCAACATCAGCTGCCCGGCCTTCTCTTCCTAATGTAATTTCCATCTTTCCTTCTCACACACACTCATACAAATACATATCAGCTGTTAAATTTGATCTGGATCAGAACACCGATCAACGTTTAGTGAGCACACACAGTTCAACATCGCTCCTTTAATTGGATTCTCACCCAAAACAGCTCCAAGGAGAGGCAGCAGCAGCTCTTTGTCTTCATGGATGATATGTCTTTTATGCAGATCCGGTGTCAGCTTTACCCTCCCTGTGAACCTTCCGCTTGTTCCACGATGAAGACTACAGAGCGGCGTCGAGAGGTACGCCCACGCTGAGAGGAAGCAGCTATTTCTGTCTGCGGGGCCACATTGTCTGCTAATTCACAAAACACACCACACACTGTTTTTACTGCAGCCAAATGAGGCTTTTCGAGCTGGGTAGGGCATTCCATAAGCACGAGAGACAAACACACCAACCATAGAAAGACTATAAAAGCCCCTGGCTGGTGATAATGGCCGATGGAAGCATTGTCCATAACTATAGGTAATTAGAAGTTAGTCAGCCTCTCCGTCTCAGGCACAGGGCTGCAGCCAGAAATGTAGAAACACTGAGGTTAGGCTAAATTAAAGTACTCCCGACATTAACCCCCTAACTGTTGCTATGCCTGCAGCAAAGTGAAATCATTTCACCGTCTGGGAAACACGAGGCGTAGCGGTCAGGCGCTGGACGCCCACTCTTTAATGAACTTTCAAAGGCAGACAATACTTAGCTAACACGCTAAAGCAAACATACAACTTATCAGAAGTGCTGAGCTTGGAGCTGATCTTCCAAGTACATATGAGTCCATGGGACAAATCGTGAAGCTCTGAGTAGTGCTGCACAAAATGATCAACTTTTCCTTCTCCATATTTATCACTGAATGATATTTACTGAAGAAAGGAGAGATTTCTTCCAGCCTATGAACACTTTGCTGGCGTCAAACATTCATTTGATCAGCTGTAGCTAGCTAGCTGCGTAACGTAAAGCTACATTTTGTGACTTGGTTAAAAAGTAACGTAACCAGTAACGTATAAAGTTTACTTTGATTTATTGCACCACCTTTATTTGTTTGTGCAAAGTTTAATGATAAATTATCTTAAATCAAGTTGAACTGTGCCAACACACCATCACATATGAGTTAAAGTAACTTCCTTTTAAAAAGGAGACTGTGTGAAACATCTTCCTTTAACAGCTTTCTATTGAAAAGCCTCCAGGCTTTAGTTGTGTAATAAAATATATATTTTGATATTCATATTGCTGTGAGCTGTAGGGCAGATATCAGGGGACTAATAGTGCAAATCAAAACTAAATCCAAGCATGAGCTGGTTTTATTCAGCTCCTTTTAGCCTATGGGGTTAGTCAATATTTTGATGAATTTCATACATTTTTGGTCACATTTTGCTATATAGAATATATTTGTCAGGCTGTCCATTTCAAGAACGGATATCAGAATTATGGAAAAACATGGTCACATTTTGTTCTACCTAGTTTAGCCGCTTGTTGGACTTTTTGTTAAAAACAAAACAAAAAAACCCCACATATTATACATATTAATTGCAACTTCACCTCAAATAAAAAAAACCTGCAATACCTTCCCCCAATATGACTCGCTTGACTCGATTCCCTATTAATAACTATAGGAAGCCAAGCTTAAATAATCTGCATGGGAAATGTTTAATATAAAGCAAAAGTCTATAATGTAAAAATGAAAAGAACCTCTCCTGCTGTAAGACTACTCTCATTTCAAAACATAATCCCCCTCTCCACAGAATCACTTTCTTACAGTCCCTAATAATAGAAACACTAACATTAGCCTGTGAAGATTAACCACAAGTGCAGAATATGTATGATAAAACATCCTAAAAATGTGAAATAAATATATTACATGTGACAGTGGAACATGTCATGAGATATTAAAATATGCAATATAAATTAGCAGGAGCCATAATAAACGAGAGGCACTTGAGCTGCTGAATGTCCATAAACCATATCTCTGTGATATATTGAACATAAGTAGTTATGTTAATGAGGTCATTAATTAAGCTAATTCGCATTCATTAGCAAATAATTCTATGTCAGCATAGTCTCCTGCACATAACGGCCAGTATTAATGGGTGCGCCGCATCTTAACTCATTAAGGAGTTATAGTAGTTTCAAGAAAATCGTTTTTCTCCTCATTAATATCTAAATTTATCCAGCGAGGTGTTTCAGAGTCTAATCAGATCATCGACTCCGTGGAGCATGTAGTGAGGATGATGCTTCATCATATAGTATTGTTCCGGTAGAGTTTATACAAACATCATGAAGAGGCAGCTCATAGATGTCACAATGAGAGAGATACATGCGGCTTCACCTTCAGCACAAAATCTTCACTTTACTGGGATTCAGATGTTCCCAGCCTCCCAGCAGTCACTTTAGGTTATGTACCAGTTGCAGTATTTTTTTGTATGTCCATTTTAATAAACTCATTTCATGTCCCTCCAGCACTCCTGTCTCCGTCCTCATCGCCTGCAGCACTGGGATGCTAAAAGTCACTCAGGGGTCGGCAGACTTATTCGCATTCATGCGCCGCTCCGTTTGTTGGGAACGGGGAGTTTTGACGTACAGGGGTGCCAGCTTGGTTCACGGGAACATTTGACATGCCGGTGCCAATTAGGTCCAAAACCTTCCCTCAGGACTCTCGGACACACACACACACTCGCACATAAACACTCACGACCTTCCCCGAGGCCTCCAGCTGTTTGCTGTATAATGAAGACTGTGAAAGTGGAAAAGGAAAAGTCTGTGCTGAGCTGCTACCTGGAGCCCTACAGTATAAGGTTTTTGATCTAGCAGACTGCGGTTTATGCTGCAAAATGCATTTTATACGTCTCTAGGATCAAATGTAAGTCAAGCTCATGCTGATGTCTCACACAATGGACTAATATTTGAAAAAGTTACGCAATGGTTTGTTTGCACTTTTGAGTTCTCGCTGCGACCCGTCTCTGAATTTGCTTTAATGAGGCGCTTTTTGTTTGCTCTGCTCGGCTGTTATGTTAAACTGTGTTTGGCTTTTGTCTGGTAAATCTTGTTTCACACTCATCTGCCTGTCCTGATACATTATGTAACTATGCATCACTCCCCGTTTTTGTGTGGCGGATGTTTCGGTTCTTTTCTCCTGAAGGGCCTTTAGCCACATTATTATTGCATATTCGAAGATTTTCCTTGCTTGACCTGCTACATTTTTAGTGTCATGAACTGAACGGAATAAATAACAGTTCTGCTCTTGCAGATGAAAACTTTAAACTTTGACAATACAAACAAACCCTCGGCACCATCAGACCGCTAGCTCTCAGTTGCTAATGTTAGCTAACTTTATAGAACCAGATAATGCTTTAAAGCTGACATTACTCAGTCAGTTTGCTCTTTATATGTTTCTACTTGTGCTACACTATGTTATAGCATGTAAAAAAAATACACATTTAATAGTTTTTACCAGTAAGTTATAGAGGATGGACTAAATGACCCGCCAAAATAAGGCTCTGTGGTGTTTGGTCCCACAGAGCTTGTGCTTATGAGGATGTTTTTCAGGATGAGCAGGGTGTCCTGCTGGCTCCCTGCATTATTTACTCCATGGAGCTCATAAAAATTCAAAATATATTTTACAGCCATTTCATTTTTTAGAAATGATTGTGTCTGTGGGCCAGTTTGCATCATGACCTGCATACCGCGTGTAGTCATTCCCACAGGATTGCTTGAAAATTAAGGAAAATGGAAGTGCCAAAAAATGTAGTTCCTCAAATGACCACTTGAGGCTGACTCAAAAAACAATTAAAACCCAATGTTACACCAGCTATTTTCTAATCACTCTAACCATGTCACATAATCAGAAGGCAAGATACAAACTTTTTGATGGGTTTGTAAAGGTCACATCTTCAAGGAGTTGAAGGATAATGCCAATATTTTTTATTTTCTTGTTGTCTACAAATCCTCTAAAAGGCCAAAACCAACAATCAACTTATCCAACCAACAAGAACAACCTGTGCTCCCAAATCCTGATAACGATTAAGACTTTGTACCATATAGCATTAGCCTCCGGTGGGGAACCCCAGGTTGCAAATTGTATTAAAATTACGTGTACAGTACTGTAAATAGATCGGAAATATGAAAAATCAAACATAAAGCTTTGTAATTATTTTCCTTATTTGCATTCATCATAAATAATCAGTCTTTCTTCTTTTATAAACATTCCTTTTCATTTCTGTCTCATTATTCAACAGAAATTTCAACAGAATTTTTCTCTAAATCAATAAGACAACCCTGGCCAGCTGCCATGAATAGAGCAACAATTGTGTATTAATCCACCACTAAAAGTAGTCCCTGACAAATACGTTATTTACAGCTGTTTGAATTGTGTTAGTTCAAAACTACAGTGTCAAGCTGCTTTAGGAAATGACTGCGTTTCTTTTCTTCTTCTTTTTTAAATAAAAGGTTATATTTGTGTCATGTTTTAAGGATCTTTAATATGAATGAATGTGCAGCGGCTGAGAAGTTGTTGAGTATTTAAAGAACTAACACTTTGTTGGGTACCATAACCCCATTTTTATTTTTAAATCTCCCTTTTTTTTTTTTGCAGATTACACATGCTCTACCAGACGTATCCGAGGCTTCTTGGAACATTTTCACTCATCAAGCAAACCTTTAAATGTTATTTCAACATTTGCGTCACTGCTGCAAAGGTTTCAAACCACTGACCTCAACAAACCGCCACTCTCCAGAGCTTCCTCTCCCATTTTAGCTCGCTCTGCTGTTTAAATGAGCTCGACCTGACTCAACCTGCTGCACCTCACCGAGGAGGCCACTCATGAATATTTTAGCAGAAGTTTGCTCATTGCACAATGAACTGTTTTCCCCCATTGCTCGGAGCCACATACATGCAGGCGCTCATGCATGAAGTGGAGTGAGTATACACACACGAACATGTATATGTCTTCTGAGTGTACCCCTACGACTGCACTGTAAGTACAGGTACACACACAGGCATCATGCACACTATTATACACACATCCACCACACACACGCACACACTGTGATTTGATGACTTTTGATGCTAATGAGCTGTTGTGGTGTTTACCCGACACGCATGGTGGGTGTCGCATGGGGGCAGCCGCCGCCTGCTTTTAATGATGTTTATTTGGCACACGTCGAAGGAGTAAACGGGGGGATGGTATGTGTGTGTGTGTGTGTGTGTGTGACTGACTGGCAGATGTTTAAGATGAGGGAGGGAACGCATCAAGCAGATAACTCCACAGATAACTGAACAGTGTCACGACCCAGCGTTCGACGAATGAAGGAACACGACCGGCTCTTTGTTTCTCTGCTGTTTGAGTTTTTAAATGGCATGTTCTAATTGTTATTCTCTTGTCTTGCTGACTGTTCAAGCATGTTTCCCTCCTTTGAACAGAGACAGATTTGTTAGGCCATCAAAGGGCGGGCTTCAACTCGCATTAATGTTTCGGTGAGCTGAGCGCTGAAAAGAAAAACCAACCCTGAAGATAATTAGCAGCCTGGATTTTGTAGACATGAATAAATCTGCTCTGTGAATAAGAAAGTAAAAAGGTTGTTTGGAGAATGGACTGTCCTGGTGGCTAATAACCAGCCTGTCCTTGGCAAACATAGGGGTCAGTATTTTATTTTGAAAGAGTTTCCTAAAATTCATTTTGAAGATAAAGGTACCAGGATTTTTCACTTGATGGCAGCGGTTTTTGAAATCGTTTGAAGCAAACACACCTTCAGTATCTGCCAATAAACAGCATAGTGAATGTTTGCCTTTGATTGATAATGTAACAAAATGCTCCATTAATCACCAGATTGGCTTGTGCGTGAAATTAGCATACCAGGCTTCACTCCTTTTGCAATCTATTTGCTGGAAATTATGAAATTATGAACTTCACAGTCCAATTTGTTTGCTTTCAGAGTTTTAGTCTCTCTAAAGAAACAGCAAATGCTTTGGAGAGAACAGCATCTGTCTGCACATTACATCTAAGGTCATGGTTATCTGACGGGAATCTACTGTGTGTGTCTGTGTGTGTACTTACACTTCCTACATAGTGGGGACCAGAACAACTTATTAACCAACAGAGTGAGGACATTTTTGAAAAGTAAGGACATTTTGGCCAGTCCTCACACTGTCCCGGTCTGTCTGAGGGTTGCTCAGGTTACACTTATGTTTAGTTTTGATGGTTAAAGTTTGGATAATAGGCAAGAGGTAAATGAAGGGTCCTCACAAAGATAGAAACACAAGGATGTGTTTGTGTGTGTGTTACACGTTTTACCTTGACGAGGCAACCCTGACCAGCTGCCTTAACTAGAGCACCAAATGTGTATTAATCCACCGCTAAAAGTAGTCCCTGACAAGTACACTAATATATTTGTATATGAAGTGTGTTTGCTCAAAACTATAGTGTCCAGCTGCTTTAGGAAATGACTCAGCTTTTCTTTTTTAAATAAAAGTTTCTATCAGTGACATGTTTTTGAGTATCTTTTTTAAGTATATATATAAGTACATAACCCAACAAAATACAGGTTTAGTTGTTTTTAGAGATTTAAATATGAAAGAGTTACACTTTGTACCTTTAAAATGTGCAAAAATCCATTAAAATCAAAATCTAACAAGATTAAATGTTTACCAAGTCTACTGTCTATAAATACATTTGACACATTGTTCTTGGTTAAAGTGCTTTTATTGCTGTTTACTGTCAGTATTTGCATTATTTTATTTTAATTTAATGCAGCTATTTTAGTATCCTAATTGTAGGTGGTTTTCAGCTGTTGGTCACAGGTCACAGGTGAGTCTGTTTCTCTGCTGATTGCTCCTGTGAACTCACAGCTGGTCTCATTAAGCCTTCACACTAAAAAGCAGATTTGTCAGCCCAGTCATTGTAAATAACATTATAAATAACATTATCCAACAAATAAAGTCACGAGATGGCACTTTTATTATTCCAAGAGCTCCACCTTTATTTTTCTTTCTAAATATATTTGAGAGAAAACAAGCACTTTGTGAATCCTTTCAGAGGAGACACACCTGTTTCTCCTCAAGAGCTAATTCAGCACCTTTGTTTCTATTGGCTAGTTTGAACTATCAGAGCCAGGTGATGGTTATAAAAGCACACCTGTGTGAGGTGCTCTGTTTCTTCTCCCTCTGACACAGCTCAGATCTGCTGCTGTGCAAAAACTTAGTTTTTATTCACTTTGTGAAACTGCCATTTAGTTTCACAGAGTTGCCAAGCTTTGAAATGCTCTTGATTTGAGAGAAAATGCAGCATGTTCACACACCTGAATCACAAAGCTGCAACAAAGAGGATCATCCAACTCACACTAATGGAGCCCTTTGACTAGTTTGGCCACAGGCACAAAATCCACTTTGTGCACAGAAGGAAATGAAAAAAAAATTGAGGGCGAAATACTAAAATTTCATGACACATTTAGCCACCTTTCAGTCAGCGGAGAGAGACATGGTGACCAATTTAAAAAATACACTGGGAAGGATGAAAAAAAGTCATAGAAAAACCGCTCTTACATGCACAGCATTAGAGGTTTCAGAGAATAACCAGCTCTTATCAAAGATGATACATATGAATTTCAAGCACCAAATTAACATTATATCACTATTATTGGGCACTGCATGAATTGCTTCTTAAACCAGGAAGTAAGTTCGCATTTTGGCTCCCTGGGGTTTCTCCTCTGAAAGTCAATGAGGATTTTGAATGGGTTTTTGGTTAGATGCCTGAAATAAGCTCTGTGGTTAACACAAGATAAAGAGATGTTCATGTTTAAACACATTTATAAATCCCCCTACTTGTGAATTTTGACGTTTTTTACGTGTCCTTAAAAAGGCTGCTTAACAAGTGGCTAAATGACACTACAGTGGTTGTTTCAGAATTTAACTCCAGGCCGGACACAAAAGAAACTCTCTCGCTTGTCCCCCTTACAGATTCTAGTTGTGTTTTTCAGTGCTTCTGCAAACTCCTCTAGATTGATAAATAAACAAATTATTAGGCACAGTTTAGCTAGCTGGTCAAAACTGCTGGTTAGCTTGTTGGAGAGCATCTGAAGCATAACGTTAGCTTTCTACTTTCGTCAGCTCCAAAGCGGTGTTGCCACAGAGCTTATTTTATGCAAACATGCAAAAATCCCATAGACGAATTCTCAGTAGACCCCATGGTGATGCTAACGTCCCAGTTGGCTTACAACAAAATTTCATTTTGTTTCCTTTGTCTATTTAGGGTCATTTGGGGTGAAATACACATTGCATCTTTGAGTTTCGCTCCTCACACCCTGCCTCACTTCATCCTCTCCCATCTTCCTCTTTTTCACTCTTCCGTCCTGACACTCAAAGTTATTTCCCAAGCTTTTTGCTGTCTTGATTTTAATTATACAAAGTCCTTTTGAGTGGGAGGGCTGCGCTGCATCACAGAGCCGCTGGTAATCATAATGTGGTTATTCATGTCACATCCAAAAGGAAGGAAGGAAGGTGGAAGTAATTGAGTCCGAGGCAGATACACGGCTCCTCTGCTGAGGCCAGGGGGGTAATGAGCAGAAGTGTTGTGCTGTGTTTGTGCTGGATGTTTATCAGCCCGTCTCTCCATACATTTGTCTGTGTTTACCTGTCTGTCAGTGTGAGGGCGATATGTGCAGTGTGTTTAAAGTTCTACGAATCTTTGTCAGATTCATTTTTAGCAGCTCGGGAAATATTAGATCCGTGTAGTGTGGGACTTGTTCTCCAGAAGAAGACGGAAATTATCTTTGCTGTCCGTCTACTAATTAAATCAGTTACTATTAACAGTAATAGGCCTAACTCATCTCTCATTAACATCAATAAGAACCTCTTCCACTAACAGAAGCTTCTCCTGGGCCTCAGACATTTGCTCCGTCTTCTATAAGTATTCACTTATGCATAGTTCTGCCTCTACAAAGACTATTGGCATATAGATGCTTTGCTGGGGACATGCTATGCATGTCAGTTTTTGAAAAACTGATTTTTCAAAGGGGTCCCTTGACCTCTGACCTTAACATACAGTATCTGAATGAATCATGAATGAATGGGTCCTATGGGTTCCTGTGACTCTCCCTTTTACATACATGCTTGCTTTATGCTGATCCCATGTAGTCTGGATCAAAACATGCAGTTTTTTAATGAAATACAAATGTAATTTCCACCAGTTAGAACAATGTTGGAGTTGCATATATCGGGTATGACCAGTGGCGTGCACAGACTTTTTGAAGGGCAGGGGCGAAAAGAAAAACAAGGGCACTTTAGGCATGTTTTGCCTCCCAAGAGTAGCCTGGGTGCAGCCGAACTGTAGTCCCGCCTACAACATTTTTCTGCGGGCAGTTCGGTCTGGCACTGCTCCGTTGAGGAGCTTTTATGTGATGTATAAAAAAAACGTGAATGAATTGAACCAATGAAATTGCCAGGGCGGGCTTTACACGATGAGAAGTTGGGACACAAGGGAAACCCGGCGCTCATTGTGGTTTCACTTTTGGTCGCACTTATGGAGGACCAGGTGAAGAAGGCGACTGAGACGGGCATCACGCAACTCAGCGTGCACGAGGAGTTGGATAGTACGAGCGCCGCCGGCAGCCCGGAATCCTGGCTGAACATACGTCACATCTTACGCTGCTCCGATTGGTTGTCGATCTATCCAATAGAGCGAAGAAGCTTTTTTTTTTCCTGGTTCGGTTGAAACCAACACACCCCATAATCACAGCCCAATGGATCAGTTTCAGACTCACATTCTGAACAGAATTGAGTCCGACGTCGTCTGGCTATCCCAAGAGGGCACTTTAGAGAGCATTTTTCAACAAATACCCCCCCTCACTCCGTTGGGTATGACTGAAAAGTTGAGACTCTTGTGGATTCAGTGAGCCTTATTTTAATTATTTGACTACGTATAGTAATATTATATTACCAAAGTGCCCATCCAACTGCCTTTAAACTTAAATATTTAGTCAGGTTAAGAGCAGCACGTGGCCTAGATGCAGGTTGGATTAAATGCAGAGGTTGAATTTCCCTGTTGTGGGACCAATAAGGGAAACTTAATCTAATAAAAACATTTCAAAAGTTATTAAAACTGAACCTCAACTTTAATATTTTAATAAATTAACATAGAGTGTCAGTTTTGGTTATAATGTTAAGTCAGTTCTGACACTGACTTAACTATGGACAGTCCAAATAAGGTTTTAGCTCCCCTCCACACAGGATGGATGACTCATGCATCCTCTGTGTGTGTAATGCACAGTTCAAGTTTCTGCTTCACACTTTGCAAACTGCTGATTGGCTCCTAGTTGTGAGGTCTGAAGACACATCCATGTCTCACCTCAGGTTTAAGGTGAGCACAGAGAAACTGAAAACAGCCATATAGCCACAAAATCTGCATAGACTTCCATAAGTGAATTAATAATAAGGAAAACATTTTTCTTCACTGGAGGGGAACTTTTTTTAATCATGGATCCTGTAAAATGATCTTATAGGAACCATAATTCACATTTTAATACCACTGACCAACTTGAATCTTGCTCCCTGTGGTGCTGTGATGCTCTCAAATGCTGATTTCTTGCTCTACTTTCTGAAGTATGCTTTATCTGCTAGAGGTAGCAGGATTACTGCACACATTCTGCAGAACACTTCACTTAAAAAACACACTGTTTATCACTTTACTCTCAGAACTTCATTCGCATTGGGGTTTATTTTGCTCTACTTTTATCTTCCTCTGGATGATTGTCCACATATTGTATGGTTCAAGTAAATTTCCCTGCACACATCCTCTGAGGTCATTTCATTTTGATGTCTGTGCAAGTGATGCACTGATGAACAGCCCCGTTCGTTGTCTGTAGCCTGCTTCTAATAACCAACAAGTCCGTTTGGATACAAGCCTCAATGTTCATCAGTATAACTTTCCTTTTCATACTTTTTTTTTATCATATAGAAAGACTTTTAATCAAGCACAGAGACAGGGCTATTTGTATCTGTAACATTTTAGCATTAGGAAACTTTGTGAAACTTCACATCCTCTCACAGGACAATCATTTTTGTCCCTAGGTCCAATTCTCTACTGCTCTTTATGTTTCATTTATTCTGTCTCAGTCTCACCTCTGTCAGTGTTTCACCTCCCTTGATTGTGAAGCACTTTGTAGCTTTCATTTCTAAAAGTGCCTGTAATGTCTGAAATTATAGCGATAATGATTTATTGACGTTAAAACTGCTTCACCCAGCACCTTTCAGCTGGGTTTTTTGCTCTTTTGTGTCTCTTACAAAGCCTTAGTCAGGAGTCAGTTGCACACTGTGGTCAGCTCCTTTCACATCTCTCGGCAGCGCTGTAATACACACTGTACTGATGATGGTGATAAATGATCTAATCCAGAGAAGACCAACATTTCACGACTCCCTCTGGGCTGCAGATGAGACAATCAACTCCTCATATTTATGTCTGTATTATGATTTAGTGAAGAGCCGGCTGCTCACTTAGAACTGCTTACCTTTATCATTATGGCTGCGTTAGCCAGTCAGCATTTGTCTGTGCCAATGTAAATATGTATATTAGGAAGTCACTGCAGGCGTTTGAGTTTTAAACAGTTTTTCATCACTTTTCAGGGCTTTATCACCTGTTTTTTTTGCCCGCTACTTCAGCTAAATCCATCCGTCTCTCCACTCCTCCACACATCCTCCCAGATGATTGTGCAGAGCCGAAGCAGGACTTTGAATTTAAATGTAAAAATAATTATCATTCCAGTATTATTTTCATTAAATCAACATCTTTTATAATTCAAAAATCAGTGCAGACAAGAGATGTCTCATCCCCATTACTTCCTCTCACCACTTGGTGGCAGTCTTAGACTAACACAGGGCTCGTCAGCTGAAGCGGTCCATGTGAACACATACAGTACCTGCATTCATACATGTATGTGTGGTTTCCAGTTGCAGGGATCTGTAGATCTGTCGGCTGGTTCATGGATTTATAGATTCATCGGAATAAAGTGGGGGGGATAAACCCCGGAATATGTCTTTGTGACCATACACTTTGCATGCTGGAGCTTCCAGTTGGTTTTCATGTTTAAAAACCTTCAGATCTTTCAACTGAAGTACAGCAACTTTTAAACATATTTGGATCAAAAAACAGACATCTCTACAGCAACTGCAATGAAGTATGTTTCTGCTATCAAAAGGATTCACTTTAGTACTGTAAAATAAGTTTAAAATGTATGTTTAAAATGAAGGAAGGAGTTGAAGTGTCTCTTGAAGTGCTCAGTGAAGCTGAAGCAACAAAGCTGAAAGCAGATGAAGATTGTTGAAGCACTGAAAGCAGTAGAAATTTGATTGCTGTAGTCACCCGACATCACTTTAGTTTGAGTCCATTTGAGTCCAGCAGAGAATATCTGAAGTGTCCTCCAAAGATGAAACATTTCAGCTTTTTGCTCTCACACAATGATGGCTGGTCTTGACAACACAAAGCTATTCATTTTGTTGCAACAATACCCAGAATTATATGATCTGAGATTGAAATGCAGAGATATGACAAGAAGCTGCATCCAAGACACAATAGTAGTATTAAATATAATTGATTACATTCTTTGTATAAAAAAAAAATATATATATATATATATATACGACATCACCATAGAAATATATATACTTATGTGTGCAGTGCTACCGTTCCATAAGGCAGTTTGTTTGTTTTTTCCGTGCGGTCCAAAAGGTGTTGTCCATCTGCCGTCTACCGTCTGCCTGAGTTAATGTGAATGCAGCATACTGTAAGCGACAAATGAGCTGGAAGGGTCAGCTGAAGTGGAAACACTAAAACAAATTAATGCCACATCAAGTGTGTAAATTCAACAAGAGGTCAGTTCAAGTGACATTAAAAGGTTAGCACGGAAAGCAGATGGGGTGGACTGTGTATCAGCAACTTAGAGTTGTGACTGAGAAGAGCTCAGAGTTGTTGTTTTCTTGTTGAAAGCAGGAAGTGTAAGTGGGAGTTTAAGCGCTGAAAGGAGTTGTGGTGTCAGTTAGAATGTAACCTCAGCAGATCAACTCAGTAAATGTACAAAGAGTAAAAAGCATCAGAAAAGAATAAAAGACAAAAGCAGTGAAACCGTTGCCTGCATGCTAAAAACTTTCCAACCTACATGGTTGTCTTACAGTTGAAGTCAATGGTTGCACATCCATCCAACTTTTACAAATCTTGAAATATCACCAAAAAAAAAACGTTTTTACACTCAACTGAGGTGGAAAAGTTGGAGTAGGCATGAAAGGAAAATACAACAAAGTGCAATGGAAACAGATTTGGCAAATAAATGATGAGGTACAACTGGTGACAAAAACGTCCACTGAAGCGTCAGCTCCGCTCAAACGATGAAAAAAAGAAGCAGCAGAAAGACGGTTTCCAGAAATGTCATATTGCCATCCAGTTTTTGACAATGACTTTCACTTTCAACTCAAAATTACCACTAACCTTTAAATCCAGGACGAGCCCCCAAATATTTTACGTCCCCAGTTAGTCCGAGGCTTGGGAGCAACCATTGAACTTACCACCAGAATACAACAGTAATGGATGCCGATTTTTTTCTAACTTTGGTAAAATTTTGCAGTACATTTGGATGGAAACCTGGCCACTTGCCTTTGGGAATTGTCTACACTGGTGATGTGTTGTCTCAATCATCGCATTATATCTCTGACTACGACTTTACTTCTTCTCTATCTGTCTTCAACTTTTTTCTCTCTAAATGGGGGCTTTCTTGTGAGGACAGGATTTCATAAACACACCATCAGCATGTGTCCATCTCTGCCTCGACCATCAGGTCGCCTTTCCGGGCACTTGGCTTCTTACCAGGTTTCAGGTTACCATAGCGACATGACGTGGGCGAAGGAGCGAGTGAACCAGCAAGTGTTGAAGATGAAGATGAAAGGAGGTAGAAGGCTGTAATCAGATTGTCTCCTTCGGTCGCGCCTCGGATCCATCTTCTCCCCTCCACCAGCCCACGTCCCGCACACCCGAACCCACCACCACATAAATCACAATCGGCCACAAGTCACCTCTCATTGCTGCACCCAACCACGGATCCACAGAGGAGGGGAGAGAGAGGGTGGGAGAGAGAGGCTTGCTTCGCTCTCGGCCATGCCCAGACTGGGGCTTGTGGGCTGGGGAGGATGTTTAGTGGTCCTAGCCCTCGCTCCACCCCATTTCCACAGTCAACTTCGGGAAGCTCCATGGCTTCTTTACTGATATAGTTTCTTACAGCGTGGTCAAATGAAGATGGATTGGGGGTTAACGGTGTAATGATTCTGTTTTACAGGCAGCTCGCTGCCACTTTTCTCAGTGGAAAACCCTGCTGAGAAGACTGCAGCTGAGGGACGGCTGCTTCTCTCTTTCTTTCTCTCATTTCTGTTCTCTCCAGAAGTTTTCTCATTGACTTTTTCACCCCTCTTTCCTTCCCCTTCATCTTTAGTTGTTGCCACCGATCCTGCAGGCTATAGGATAAAATAAATAAATAAAATCAAAGTTTCAGTGGTGGATGCAGCACCACCAAAGTGCTTCATAATTAGAAAACGGCTCATAATTACAGCGTGGTCACAGGCTGTTAGCTCGCTCACTCAGCTGCCCTGCGTGGGATGGCGGCCTCCTGCAATGTGTGTTTGTATGTGTGAGTGTGTTTGTGTGTCAGCTTCCCTCAGAGAGGTCAGGCTGAAGTTGAGAAGGATAGCAGATGCGCTACCCCATACTGCCTATACACCAGCTGGGTGCTCTGTCAAAATACTATTAGTCACAATCAAGGAAGCGAGAACATGTGCATTTCAAAGCAGAAACAATGCTGGTGATACTCCGAGTTCTTCCCCTTCCTCCTCTCTCTGTCTGCTCCTGGGCTTTGGAAAGTCATCCAGGGATCAGGATTTTGCCAAACATAATATTCACTAAAAGCCATCTTAACGTCTGGAGTTGTATTTGTTGCTAGGCAACATTATTTAATTATCATTATCTTAATAAATATTCTTGTGTGGGAGTTTTCAACATTCTTAAGGGACTAAAATAGGACAATTAGTGCTTTTGAGAAATCTGTTACAAAATTATAACTTCTTATATTTTAATAATCAATTACTGACCTTTATTAGCCTGTTTGTTGCATCTTTCCAGACTGTAAACCAACCATGATGCTTTTTTGTGGATAACAAAAGATCAGTACCACTCTGTAGCTAACTGCAATTGTAGCTCTGGTAAATATGAAGCTACAATTAGCAGAAGGTTAGCTTAGCTTAGCACATAGACTAGTTAGTGAGTTGTAAAGCTGACATTGCTACTTTTAGGCTAGCTGTTTCCAGTCTTTATGCTAAGCTATGAAGCTACTTCATATAACAGATACGTGATTTGATGCTCCGAACGAAGATTATCTTCCTGGACAAAATATATCATAGTTTATTTTCTGCAATAATCCCAAATCCAATGGAAAAATCCTCTTGGCTTTTGGTGGTGGGACCCAGCAGCATTCTACATTGTCTCAATAATCTTTTTAAAGCCACCTGAAACTGTGTGGATCTTCACTTGAAACATGTCCGGTACAAGCACTGCATCATCCAAACAAAGTTATTCAGATAATTTAATCAGATCATCCTTGGCATTAAGCAAGCGATTGAGTTTGACTCCTGTTTGGCCTTTTCAAATGTTGTGAAATATTTTTGGGCTGCTGCTATGTGAGATGTTTACCTGGGTCACTTGCCAGGCGGATGCAGCCAGCCTCCTCTCAGTCTCCACGGCCAGACCCAGATACGCTGGTTTCTGTGTCTGCCATTTGGCCCCCATCCCCTCCCATGATACTGGAGTATGTTAGTGACAATGACCACAGGAGTGGAAAGTGGACATCTGGTGCACCTGTCCAACACCGCACACACTCGTACACACTCTACAATGTTCACATCTCCCTTTTCAGAGAGTGTACGTTCAGGTCGTGTGTGTGATGATTTGGCGGTCATGCGTGGTGAAGCTCGGGATCACTGAGACCTGACTACTGGCCCACCAACCAACTGGCTGACCATATGGATGGAAACTGCAGCCCTACACTCTGCTCTGCACTCCTCATCTCTTCACCTCCACCCAGCCTTCTCTCTCCCCCCACCTGCCCAAGCGTCCCTGCTCGCCATAACACTCCTGCTGACTTGCTGGTTCTGTTTAATGAATCATTGGGTTCACCTGCACCGGAGTGGAAATTCCACCCTCGTCATCCCCCATGTGTCACACTGGGTTTTATTTCGTGCTCCTGGTGGAGATTCAGAGGGACAGGCAGACGTGTGATGCATGGAAACTATAAGATGAGATGAGGTTTTAATCATTCCCCTGCTGAAAAGGGGCTGTTGCATTAACAAATAGTAATATGAAGAAAAAAGACAATATACCATGAAAGAAAGTCTTAGCATTGCTTTCTTGCTAGCTGATATGTTACATTAGCTTCTCCAACAAAGTGCATCTGTCACTGAGGGTGTCTTCATCTTTCAGTAAATTAATATAAACATTTATCCACTAAAGGCATCTGCTATTAGAATTTGATCCATTGTAGCAAAGTTAAACAAAAGTTGATTTGGTAGCATTTAAAAAGGTCCAGCTCCAGTTTCTTTTTACATGTTCATCTAACATGAAGGGTTGTTGCTGTTTAATGGGTGCTTTAGAGCAGTCAAACTGAACCAAAATGTAAAGTTTCTTGGCTTTCTTTAGACTGTATACCTTAAACCTGCAGTGTTTCTGATGCAAAAACTCTTTGTTGTATAGAAGTCTATTAGAAAATTACCCTACTTCTCATTGGATTTATTATAAACATTTTCCAGAGAGTTTATGGTCTTGATTTGTAGTTTCAAGTCTTCTACAATACAGAAAAAAAGCATTTTTGGTTTTCCTTGAATTATGGAAGCTGACTTTGCATGGTGTAGAAAGGAGGCGGGTGCAGGCAGGGAGTTGGTAAACACCAGTGTGCATAAAGTCCTTGGGTTCTAAGCCAGATTCACACAAATACGGTCACTTCTGGTTCCAAATAACAGAATGGTAATGGCAGGAATGCCAGCCTCGAGGCCTGGAAATGGTAGTTCACAAATGGTGGCAATGTCCGCAGCCTTCAAACCAAAACCATGACCCAAAAATACTTTGTAGAGCTCAGGGGAACTAATGCCAATTCTTTGTGGGTTTGAGCCATTCTTAATAGAAATAGAGCACCTTTGATTTTACAATTTTCATGATTAAAAATTATATTAAATCAGGCTTTTTTTTTACTTTCTTTGCTAACATATGTTTGCTTTTGCACAGGATATAACTCATTCCATTCATGCCCTAACATCTGGTAAAAAAAAAAAAAAAAAATCCTGGTTTGCTTCTAAACCGAAGCCAGTTTGTACTAAAATGAAAAAACTGCATAAATATCCGTGTTTCTTTTTCTCCAGTTTGAATAGAAAAATCAAACTGTATGAGTAATCGCACCTTTTTCCTCGTCTGCTTGTACCTAAACTCCCCCGACATTGTACCTGCAAACCCACAACACCTCTGCGAGAGATTCCTCTGCCCTCTTTATGACAAAAGTAACAATTAGTGTGAGTCCCACAGCAGCGCTGGCTTCATACTTTACTATCACGTCACCCTGAGCCTATTCCCAGGCTACACACAGGCGGCTTTGGCACAATGCTATTATCCAGGCCAGCCCATAGGAAATAGACTGAGAAGAGAGCTTATTGATTGTCTCTGTGTGAGAGGTGGTTGATTTTCTCCCTCACCTGGATCACCTCTCTCTCTCTCTCCCTCTCTCTCTCTCTTCCTGTCTTCATGTCTGTTGCTTTCTCCTTTCTATCTCCCCGTTGCATTACAACCCAAGGCTGCATCTGAGGGAAGAAAGGTGAAGCACACGACGATTGTTACAGAAACCCACACACACACCATGCTTTGTCCATTTCTGAGTGTCAAGGCCAGGACAGTTAACACACACATGCAAATCCATGTGTATTCAGCACATGCTCCTCGAGCGTGTTATAAGCACATGCCGGTGTCAGAGAGAATGTGAAATGATGAGATCAAACCAGCTATAACTCTTGTTTTTATCACTATTAGCCCCTGTTGAGTGTTTGTATGTGTGTGTATGCAAGCATGTGTGTAGGACGAGGGGAAAGAGACAGAGAGGGGAGAGAAATCGAAGCCATTAGGCCTCTCCGACACTTTCCCGTGTCGTACTCTCCCTGTATCTTTTCACATGGGGAGAAGCTTTTTGGCATCGGCTGTGAAAATAGAGTCAATTTATTATCTGCCCTTTCCCACCTAATTCTGTTTCAGTGCCCACTAACACACCACTGTTTGATTTACAAGAGGCCATTTAATATTCATGCGTGCCTGGGAGACATCAGCCAAACTCTCCGGAGACAGCTGGAGATTTATTGGCCGTGTGTGCTTTCCTTTTTTGTGTCTATTTGCGATCGAATTGCGAAACTGCAACTTGTTTCATCTCATTCTGAAAACGGTTGTCTTTCGCATCTCAATTATCTCACTTTTCTCATTGTCTTTCTCTGTTTGCCTTCAGCTTCGGCCTCCTTTTTTTTCTCTCCCCTCCTGATGCATCTTTGGAGCATCTCTGAGCCGCAAATACAATCTTTGACGCCGTGACGGGGTCCTTCCACATCTCCTGCAGGCGTCGTGCCATATGCCCTGACTTTTAATGACCCGCCCGCTCCTTCAGGGACTGCAGAGGAAGAGATTAGAAACCGAAGAACATCCAATATTTCTGAATGTCATCAGCACTAAATAGCAAAGTCCTTTAAGCGCCCCAAAAGGAATGTATGTCAACCCCAACACATGCCGCTGTGAATGCCTGATGTGTGTGTTATTCTAGAAGGGCAGAAATTACATCTCCCCGCTCCTCCAGTGTGTTGATATATCCGTGAGTTGGCACCTATGTGTGTGTGTGAAACAAGCCATATGTGTGTATTTCTACTTAATATGTATGTGTCTCAAAGGTGAAGTGTATTCAAGATTGGCTGGTGGTTTGCGGCCAGATTCTGCACCTCCTTGTTTGCACTGGCATCATGCGTAACCTTTTCCATGACGGATCCTTATCCACCCACACACACACACACAAATGCACACTCATGCACACACACGGGACTTAGAGGAGAAGCCAACTGTCAGCAACAAGAAATCATCAGCACCGTCATCTGCACTCTCCCCTGGCCTCTTGTGTGTGTGTGTATA
>CAFUXE010000270.1:461190-505045 GCA_903364295.1 Serranus cabrilla | reverse complement strand
CTGAGGTGAGTGATTGCCTTGTTTCTGTGGGCGGCAAGCTGTGGCGGTTTGCTCTCACTGTAAATTTAGAAGAATTCTTAATGGAACTCCAGAACTGTCAGACCTCAAAGTGTTGCACCTTTTTCCCTCCTTCCAGATGATAAGAGAGATGCCTAAATCTTCAACATACAACTTTATTTTCAGCGCCATGTGAAGGAAGACAGCAGCCGATGTATATGTGTCGTGAGACGAACTATAGTTCTCTTTAAAAAATCTGTCAAAAAGAAGCAATCACTTCAGCACGATGATGCTGTTAAGGGAAGATCATTCTCATCAGTAAAACTCGAAAGATACATTATTTAGCTGGATTTAAGCTTTAGACTTGGTGGTGTCCTTTGGCGGCCACATTCTGCAATGTTGCATTAAAGAAAATGCAAATTTGGGATGTTTCCATCAACTGGCTTAAAGCTAATAAACAAAGCTGCATAAACATACTTTGGTCAGTAGATGGCAGTGTAATGAATTGCTGCAGGCTAATCCGTCAGTAAACAGTAGAAGAAGAAGATATTAACTTAATTTAAGGCTACTTAAGCACACCGAATTCATTGCCTTCCCTTCTGACTCAGTTCTCACAGTCCCAACCCCCAAAAATCCATATCAGTGCATGAAGAGACAGCCCCCCCCCACGTACATTCTCGACCCCCCTGGTTCCTGTCTGTCTCCCCACCTTCAGGCGACACCGTATTGTAGTCGCCTATGTGTCCCTGAACGCCATACTTCCCCACATCCCTTACACCTCATCTTCCTGACCCTCATCCTTTCATCCAGTGCCTCGATCCTCCCATTCTACATAATCTCGGCTCTCCATGTGAATTAAACTTTTCTGAACTCAAATCCATACTGGTGTGGTCTTTGTTAGTGAACAAAACATGACTGAGAATGTAGTTTCATTGTAAAGGAATGTAATTTTAAGCAGACGGGGCTGTGTGAGAAGGTGCACATCAGCCGTACAGCTATAGCGGCTATGTGAGCTGAGAAAATTAAAAGTTTATTTTCATTGGAAATGGTAGCAAAATCCTTTCTGCACTTGCAGATATAGACTTTGGCCTTTTGATGGTCTAAAATCTCCCACAGTTATTCAGTTTGCATGAGATATGGTGACTGCCAAGGCACATGATTCACTTTTAATTCCATTAAACTATTCAGTGACCCCTCCTGCTCCGTATGGAAGCATCTGCACTCATTTATTCAGGATTTTTCCTTTTAATTTGTTGCCCATCAGTATGTAGCAACAGGAGCTGCAGGGTCTAATATCCCACTCAAGTCACTCTGGGTAAGTCAGCTGAATTACCAAAAAGGTGGATGCAGTATTTATTCCCCCAGCCAGGTTTGTAAATCAGCCGCAGATCTGACTCGTGTGAGCCAAAGACGATACTTTTTGAGCCGGAGCGAGGGGATGATGAAGGAAGGCAGGAACAGAGACATGACAGGGCGATAAAAACAGGGCAGCAGATTAGATTTTGATAGTGTGCATGGAGCAGGAAGGCGACAGCCAAAGATGGATATTTGATTGGCTAATGCGATGAGGCGGGTAGCAACAGAGGGCATCCCGTTCTGGCCCTGCTCTCTTTCTCTCTCCCTCTCGTTTTCTCTCAGCCTTGACGGAACAAGACCACCCATTGGGGACGTCTCTGATCAATGCAGTCATTATCCTTGCTGCACATACACACATACACACACACAGAAGTAGGGGACAAATGAGGGAGAGATGTGCTATGACTAGGTCAGAGCGGCAGCAAATGTAAATGTGTCTGGTGAAATATGCTGGTGAATGTCGCACCATTAGCCAGGCTGCAGAGCGCACCGACTCTCTGGCCTCAGGTACAATAACAAGTGGAGATTTAGGTTTGTCGGTGCCTTTCTCCTGCATTACAATCTTTGCTTTCCCCCCTTTACTGTGTGTTTTCTCCCTCTGTTTTTATTACTTCTTCTCGTCATGAACTACAGCTGAGACAAAGCAATAATAATCCTCACTGACAAACACTCACTTCCTGTGTGCACCTGTATGTGCTGAAACGTTGATGTTTTGCACCATATGTGATTTCAATCTGTATTTGTGCATGTGTGTGCCGGCCCATCTGTGCGTATGTAGAGGGCACGGAGTCCCAGTGGAACAGCAGCATTGTGAGTGGAGCAGTGTAATGATTCCTGTCTGTTAGCTCTGCACCACCTGTACGCACGCTGCTGTTTGCAGACCCGACGTGTCTGTTTGCTGTTTCTTAATGGCAATACACTGCGGCTTTGCACAACAAATAAAGGGAGAGAGAAGGAAAGAAAGATGATGTTGTGGTGGAGAAGGAGGAAAGAAATGCAGAAGATATTTGAAGATGAATAAGATGAAGGTGCAGGGAAGATCCTGATGGGGGCACTGGAGGACCTGCTATTTTCTCCCGGAGAGCTCGGCTTTTGGAAGCAGAGGACTGAGGCGCACGGCTCCATCTCACATGCTCAAAAGATCTATTTGTGAGAGCATCATTGAATGAGTTTATAGGAAATACAAATTAAGTCCAATACTTGTTTCCTTACATCCTGCATGGCAGCGGTTTGATCTTATGAACACCTATCAGGGAGCATTCGGCTGGTGTGAGGGGCTTCCTGAATGCAGCTCGGGGAGCTAAAAGGATGCTCGGTGTTGATCGCTCCTTTGAGATGCACAATTTTGCTGTCAGATGCAATGACCACTTGTATGAATAAGATGTTGAAGGAGGATATAGTAAAGCTCAGAGGCAGATGAGAGTCTTGAATGCTCAAGTGGGATCTGTTTTGCACAGTGTAGATTTCATCATGCACATTTTAGTCTGCAATTTAACACGATGAGCAAAGATGTTTACCCAGCAAATATAATGTTGGAGGATACACACAGACAAATATTCTGAAAGATGCTGGTATACCTCCAGAAAAGTGGAAGCAGAAGTTTTCATCATTAGTTTAAAACCTGGCTGTGGCTATTTTTAGCCGGACGGATGTGTTGGAGTGACCATCACTGTGTGGCAGGTCACCCTCTAAGCCAATATACTGCTGTTAGGGGATGGAGCCGCGGCAAAATTGCAACCATAGTTCTAGAAACACAGCTCGGAGACATGAAGTACATCACCCTGTCATTCGTCTCATGGGACTGAGGACTTAAGTTGTCAGTGAGCTTTGAAAAAACGCTCGTCCAAACAAAGCAGGATATGAACGTCTCCCTCAAGCTCTCTTTTCCTCATCACACAGCACTTTTGGTGTGTACGATCGAGTGAAACACGAGAATGTCTTTGAGGCGAGACTGTCCGAGAGTGTGCACCATTATCCCTATCGTCCCTCTTTATTACAGCTTTCAGAGTTTTTACCTTGCCTTTGAGTGTTGCCTTTCTGGCCGGCTATAAACACTCGCCATGTTTTGACAAGACAGAATTGATTAAGTCACGTAACACCATTTCAGCCACTTCTAATACTGAGCTTGTCAGTGCTTGTAGCATCGCCACTGTGCCACATTCTGAAGCCTTAAGATTGTGCATTGGGCATAGTCATCTTGGTTTTCAGGAGCCAGAAGCGGTGAACAAGGGAAGCTAAGTGATCAGCTAATGCTAGCCACAGTAGCTAGCTTGGTTGACAAACTGCTTCCTTAATTCATGTTCACTATTATAATAATTGTGATGCTGATTTTGGTTTGCGTAAAGCAAGCTAAAACAAAAATGTACATGCTGGAAAACTTAGAATCACATGTCAACTTTCATGAACTAAAAAGACGCTGTGAAAGCGCCAAAGTTCCCATCCAAAAAAACAGTTTGCAGGTATTTAAATATATACAGGTCGCCATTGTAGGAACTTGTCATTCACATTCACAAGATAGCCATGCCCTAAATCATACCTCGCTTTATAATCTATTTTACTCTAAATGGGACCATAATTTACTAAATTAAAGTCATGCTGCACTGAAGAAGACATTAATTGCAATTGAGAGCAGAAACTAATTAGGACAATGTTATTGAGGTAATAAATCAAGTGAGAAATAGGGTTATTTTCTCATAGATATTCATAAAATCTTTTTAGCAACCAGTAGAGTCGCCCCCTACTGGCCATGAGTAAGAATGCAGGTTAAAAGGCACCTCCATGTTGGCCCTGGTGGTAGCCCCTTAATGGCATCCCAAAGAAAATAAATCTGGGCAGACCATTAAAGAACTCCAATACTATAGTCTTGTAGAGGCTGGAAAGTGCTTAGCATGGCTGAACACATTTATGCAACTTTTAGTGGACAAATGGACAGTTGGAGAAGAACAGGACGTCATGACTACTTATCATGAGTTGTGAATAACCTTTCTGGTAGGGAAACAGTGCGGCTCTCTGATGTGCTGTTGACCAACAATGAAATTAATGCACTTCTAGTAACTTGTGGATCGTGCAGCTTGTAAAGATGGATTCAGGGTTATTGCTTCACAACCTATCTACCTTTTGGGAAGGCTAGAGCACAAACTGTCTCCTGCTATCCTACATCTAGGACACTGTGACAAATACCCATCAAGTTATAATATTCCACTTCCATCACTCACTTCTCGTCTTCCTCCCAGAGTTGGACAGCGATGGCTGGTTGCACAGTACAGCAGGGCGCCCTATGGTCCTGTCACTGCGGGTAAATCAAAAGGTCCGTATCCGTTCTTACCCACGGCACATCTTTGCACCAACATATTGGCCTGTTTTTCTCCCTGACGCCGCTGAGATAAGATGTCTACCCCCAGGGAGAAAGCTGCACACACACACGCACTCAGACATTCACACTCATCCCCCAATGTCAGTTGAACCCCTCTTAGAAGGTGACAGTTTTTGTTTGTCCATGTCCTGCTGCGCTCTCCCCCGGAGCAGGGCTGACACTGGAGCAACGCGCCTCAATCATCCACAGTCATAAACAGAAAACAAGTCTGTGACATGAAATGGATAAGGAAGAAAAAGAAGAGGCGGAGAGGAAGGAGGAGAGGCATAGACACAGGAGAAAATGACTTAAACAAAATACCCCTCAGGGGGTTTGGAGACTTGGGTCGTAAGGGTGATTGGAGACCGGAGAGAGAAGGTATCAGTTAGAATTTTCTGGAGGGCAAACTGCCTCACAGCGGCAGTCATTTCAGTCACACTGGCTGAGGTGCATTAATATTGGATTGTGCTGCACCTTGCCTCAACACAGACCACGAGATAGAGGAGAGCAGCATTTATCTCCTGGCTGCAACAACACAATATAGGCATTGTGCTGTGTCACGGCGAGGTTGAAGGTCATGCAGTCATTGGTAAAAGCCACTAAAGGTGACTTAACTTCCAGTTACTCTAAACTTTTTTTCACATCCTGTGCATACTGAATATCTGTGACTAATAACTTTGACCTTGATTGTTGTGTATTTAGTTGTTATTTATTTAGAGTTGAACAGTGAGCGCTCAGCCAATCTGCTTCCTCAGAACAGTGTGGGTGTAGCTGGATCAGATCTGATTGATTGACTCTGCTGGCACCATAAACAAACAGCCCCACAACTGTCATCACATTTTACTTCAATTTTGCTAAACTCTGATTGATGCATGAAAATTGGGCGCATCGGACACCTTTTTTTAAACCGAGCATCACTCAAACCAGTGAAAAGAGGACAGGCAAAACAATAACAAGAAAGCTCCTATGTGAAGTAACTGAAAAGTTCATAATTTGCCCATTTATTTTGTCATTGAACAGCTCCTTCATTAAAAAACCATCACACAATAGACAATGCTCCCAATGTAAGACTTTTGAAAAATGTATGTTATGATATGAATCCCTGCGATATTCACAACTTTGGAAGTGGGCATTTTCTGAGAGCTCCAAGTTCAAACATTTTGATCAAGCCCCAAAGAAGAGCACGAGGCTTAGAAGACAGTTTTACACAGTTTGAACAACCAATTGGTGAACTTACAACTGCCATAGGATGCCATTGAGCCCAAAAAATCTTTATACCACTGGCCAACATATGTCTCAGTAGTAATGTAATCAGCAGACACATTTTTGAATGTCACAACCCCCTGCAAGATGACACCACTGACCAATTTTCATAGGAATGAACTGGGCCCTTCCTCCAATATATCCAGGGCTTTTTATACATCCATGGTGGTTACATGTTTGCTGGTATTTTCAGAAATGGTTGCACAGAGTTGAATGTCTGAGGAAATAACTTTGCATTTCCTGCTACCTCCCTGAACTGTTAGCCTCACTGGCTTCTAGATGCATCAAAGTTGCTGTTGCCTAGCAGCGATGTTCTCCCAACTTCATTACTTGTACACCAAGGATATGATGAACACAACTTTCAATGCTGTAACCTTCTATTTGAAGGCATCAAAAGGCACAATGGTGCTTGGAGCTACATGCTAACATCGGTATGCTAACATCGCAGTGACGATGCTCTCTTGTAGAAGCAGATCTCTATTCAATATTATTCAATGAAGTTGTTGTCAAAGTCTCAGTCTCAGTTCTTTAAGCTACCTCTATCTCACTAACTCACTCATAGACAGACAGACAGCACAGACACACACACACTTGCACACACACAAGCATTCTACAGTGCGTATTACTAATAACTTGTTTGTGTGTTTGCTCCCACTGACCAACTTGTCTGCAGTCAGTTAGGCTGTTGGTGAAGCATGCCTCATATAGTAGAAGAAGAAGCGACTGCAGATGCATTCTGGCTAATGGAGTCATTTAGGAGAGAATAGTGTCTGTGTATGGTACTTCTGAGCTTCCATGCTGAGGCTTGCTGGAGAGGACTAGACGGCGAGTAACATTACAGGGTGTAATTACTTCAAGCACCATTAGGAACACAATAACATCTGTGCTTAGCAGAAAACAAAGTCCAGCATGCTCGCCGAATGTGTTTGTGCATGTGCCACTTGCTTTATGTGTGTCTGCACAAACAGGGAATCTGTTGCTGGAGCAATCTACTCATTACTTGTTAATCACTTGAATAGGAGGACCTGTTTGCTAACAAAGCGCCAGCCGAGGTAATGACTTGTCACTACAAAGCACTCTGCAGAAGCCTGCTGGCAGAGGCCAAAGTGCCACTGTGGATTCAGCAGGTACAACTCCAGCAGCACTTTGGGTCTTAACCCAACTTCACAGAGGGACACTGGGGCTGTGGTCAGTCTTGGGCAAAATTGCTTTTTAATGTCATTGGTGAATATTTGGACTTTGTGTGTTTTAAAGTGTCAGTTCACCTTTTTTTTTCCAAGTCAAATTTTCCTCATTACTGTACTGTAATTGTAGTTTAAAAAAAGTTCCCCTCTAGATGCTGTGTTGCCACTCCCATTAAAGTGCGCCATAATTCAATTAATTTCCCTTCATTTTGCCATCAATTCCCAGGAAGTTTTAACCAAATTTGTGACTTGAGTCTTACTCAAGCATTACGACTTGAGTAAACCTCTAGCCAACAGTTATCCAGCATATTGGATCAGTGCATCCTTAGTTCCTATTGGTAATCCACCATTATCACTGGGACTATTTTTTCTATAAAAAGAAGTCCCAATAAAAATGGTATAAAAATATGAAAGTATGTTGGTTACCAACAGAAAATGTAGAATTATGAACAACATTGCACATCAATCAAACTGTAACTCTGAAATGTCAATGCTATTTAAAGTTTGAGGTTTTTCTTAAGCTGTTTTTCTTTGTCCAACTGTGAGCAGCTCATCAGTTTATCTGAGAAAGTAACACTCATCAGCAGCAACCACAAAAACAGACTGTGCTCAGCATGCATGTGGTTTAAATATACTTCATCTTGTTGCTGTATCATTGTGAACACACTGTATGGATGCAGGTCTATGGAGCTGCAGCTCCTTGTGTGACAACTGGCTGGACACAGGAAGACAGTCCTGAAGCTGCATGAAATATTTACATCTAATTAGATTTGAAAGACTCTTATTGGTTATTTATCTGCTACTGGGACAAACACTATTCCCAACTGGCATATTTTCTACTGTATATATTGGTTTTGTTATTAGAACCCGTCCTCAGTTGCGGCCTGGTTTTGTTTTGATCATTTACACATAATGACATATTGACATGTGATTCCAAGGCAGCAGCACTGTTACACTGCAAGTGATGGCTTGTCAGAGTCAGGAGAGAGTTTCCTAACGATTGGAAAAGTCATTAGTTTGTAATTGCCTGGTTTTTATTGTCTATTGATGAAGCACTATAATGCTAATTATAATGAACCAACTTTTTAACTGTCTATGTCAAAAGAAATGATTTTAAACAGTGAGTAACAGCAAGTGACATTAATGTTAAACCAATTCTTCAAGTCTCCCATCATTTGTTATTCTACATATTGAGGTATGTCTTTACAAATGCCAAAATCGTTGGCTTGTATAGTATTTCACCTGTAGCCATTTCTGCTTAGTTTTACATCCTCCATCTTTTGCTGTGTAACACTTAATACAAGTGTTTTCAGTGAGAAAACCCTGTAATAATACGGTGTTTAATCAGGTTGTCACTTGTCCACCCTCAGCATGTTGATGTGTCTATGTTGGTCACTTTACCGACATCCTGACAGGCCCACAGTGAGGGAACACTTCAAAATCATGCCAACATGACGTGGGCCGACATTAGTCTTTTTTACAGCACCGTGTTGCTGTAACAAAACACAACTGTAGCAATATGTATCTTTTAATGCATAAATAATGCAACTGTAGCGTGAAAACCAAAGTCATTCAAAATGATAGCACCACAGGCCAAAAAATTTCACCCTCAGTGCACATTAGAATAAATTTCCTCTGAAATGAATGCATTGTGGAGTAAATCACATATCCCACCACTGCTTGCAGACCATTATTATGATTTGCAGGATTAAGAGCATGCTGGGTGTATAGCTTTGCTAATTGCTATATTAATGCTGATTCAAGGGCCTCTTCTTTTGAGTGTTGGCTTTTACGCAAAATTACCATAATAAGGAAATGGTTCACACACAGAGTGGTCATGATAAACTGGTGATAAAGGCTAAAATAATACGTAAGCCCCACCCAACTGCAGTGCATATCTGATCATGTCTGTTTAATCAGCATTAAGTTTTCCATGACACCTTAGGAATCAAAATTGATTTTCAGGACCTGCTTCTCTATAGCATCTATCATTTCTATCAGTTTATCTGTGGCCAGTTTTCCAGCTCTTCCTGTTTGACAACCTTATGCAGTTTTATTGACCTTGAATCTTGCTAGCATAACTTTAGCTTTCTGGCTAACACCTGAACGAAAGGGTTCTATGAGCTCAGTGGACAACAAATGTCTGTCATTTTCAACTTGTATCTTAGGTTTGTCCTGTTTACTGGATGTTTTCATTATGTTAGAATCTTGTGGGATGATAATGATTGTCTTTTTCTTTCTTTCTTTTTTGGGTGAAAAGTTTATTAATCAATAGTGTCAGCTCATTTTACAACATCTGTGTGTAATGTGTCTAACTACAAAATAGTACCTAACTTGAATGTAATCACATGAGATTGTATTTCACTACAAGAGCACATAGAACAACCTGAACAATGTAAAATGCAGATTTCCACCAAACTCCACTATACAAATGGATATTATAATAATATTAAAAAACCATCGCATGGTTCCACCTTTGAGGTCTGACCTCCAGCATGTGCGAGTGCATTAGTGAGTTGAAATGTGTGAGTGAAGGTGTGTGTGGGCGAGAGACGGAGAGTGAGAGATAAGAGGCCGGTAGTGGCTCCTGACTGAGAAGATGGACTGTTATGGCCTCATTGATCTAAATCTCTTGCAGGGAGCCCAGTCCAATCAATACACAGAGAAGTAGGCAACAGCACTGCTGCTGTTTGGACCCCCGCCCCTGCAATATCTGCTCACTCTGTCCCTCCATCTCTGCTTCTCACTTACATTGTTTTCACACCACCCACCTAATTTCCCTTCGTCTCTCACACAAGCAAATATTTTTTTACTTTTGTTTGGCTCTTGTTAGCTGTGGGAAAACAGCAATTTTTCCAGATTTGGTCGCTGTAATTATAAGTGTCACAAAACTGTGGCTAGTGTAACCACTGCAGCACCTTTACCTGACCCCACCTGCTCCACATGCCACCACTGCAGAGCAGGTTGGTGCATAGCCTGGGAGTTTTAGCTGTCTGTGTGCAGAAACAAGACAAAGGTTAAGAAAAAACAATGTCAGTGAGAAACAAAAAATCTGTCATACTTTACTCCTGATAGGAAGAGCTGGTTGGAAAGGCTAAATCTGGCCAATAATAATTGGAATATTCTTGAAGTAGGTCAATAACACGCCTGATACAGCCACTAGGTCTCACAGCAGTGTGTGTGTGTGTGTGTACGAGGGAAGAAAATAAAAGGAAAGGATGAGTGTTTTGTTACATTTTAAGTGTGGCTCTTTATGTGAGAGGAAAGAGCTGCATTTTGATGCAAATGTGTGAAAGTGTGTTTGTCCCTCTCCCACCTTCACACACACACACAGAGTCAATGAGAGTGTCAAGGGGACACAACAGCACCGTCATCTCCTGTTAGGAGCTCTTTCTTTGTGTAAAGACACTGGTGAATTGAGGACAGAAGCCACCTCGTGTGTGTGCGCGGTAGAGGGTGTTTGCCGCTGTTTCGTCTCACCTTGCGTCTCGGGTGGGATGTGGGAATGAGATAGCGGCTCTCGAGGGGGCTGCAGACAAGCAGATGGAGAATAAATCAATAAGGAAGTAGCAAAGCAAGAAAATGAGGAGAGAAAAGAACCAAGGAGGGAAAACAATTTGGTCGCCACTGCGGACAAGAGAGGCTGGGAAATCCCTCTTGTCTTTGTGGTCATACTAGACCTCATATCAGAGTAATGTACGGCCATTTTGAGGACACACAGTCGCTCCATTACAGATAACTCAATAGCTGCTTGAAGCAGCAGGTCACCGCAGTAACACTTTGGCGGCCACAAGTGGTAGCAGGAGAAAACTTTTAAATCTCTGTGGATTAAAGGAACACAAGATGACCTTTATTTAATTCTTTCTCCTTTGTAAAGTACTGCCCTGACACACACTCAAGCACTCCTCTCTTTATGTACAGTCAGTGTGGGACTACACGATAGCTCTTCTGGGCTTTAACGTTTTCCTGGCTCTGCTCTGCACTGACAGCGCTGTACCACTGTAAGTTATAGGCCTTTAAGTGTAGAGTAAAAAATTCACAACTTACCAGTAATTCTAGACGAAGCCCTGCCTCTTCAAATTAATCTAAGATATATCTTTTTATGTGATAATTTAATATAGGGAAAAAGTAACATTTTGGCAAGGAAAAAAAAGCAAATTTTCAAAAACAGCCCCCTTTACCTTTGACCTGAAAATGGGCTCTCTGGCTACCCGGAAGTCTCCTCCTTGCAGACATGCCCACTTTATGCTAACACCACGGAGGCAGATACCTTTTTTTTTTTAACATGCAGTGAAAATTCATTTCACCTATCATATTTTCCAGCAGTCTGGGAATTGTATAAATTGGGTATGACTGAAAAGCTGAGACTCTTGTGGATTCTTGTTGTTCTATGGTGTTCCTCAAGGTCTTGATGTCTTAATGTGTATTTTGTAGGGTTTCTTGACACTTTCGACCAATTCTTGAGTGGTAAAAATAGTTACATTAAGCACCAACAAATGGTATCAACCCATAAGTTTCACCTATGAGACATAAGTGGGAATGGAAATCACCCAATATCTCTATCATCATACTCTAAGCCCTTATACACTTTCACAATTTTAATTCAGAAATTGATGGATCAATTAAGTGTTTTTATTATGACGAGAACAACTTGTCAAACAGTTGTTTGTAGCTGTAAAACTCAACCTGTTACAGCCTCGGAAAGAAAAAAGTCGGCGGGCTGTTGACAGTGAATTGCCATTATCTTCAAATCACTGAAGACCTATTTTGAATAAACCAGTTGCACACAATATACTCTTTGTTTTGGGAGTTTTTTTACAAGGTATCATAATATCTCTCTAACTGTGCATTAGTTACAAGTGCATGGCCTATAAAGGTAATAAAGGCATTTTGGACCATTTCCAAAGAGCAAACTGTGACATTCAACACATGTGAAATTGCTTTTATCACCTGTGCATGGAATCAAAATTTCCACAGGTTTGATTTTGTGATGCAATTTGTCATTAGTTCAACTCCATGATTACAGTTACCATCAGATTACTTTTCAACACTTTGGAATTGCTTTGCGGTAACAAAAAAGAAACAAGAAACCAGACTGTGTGCAGAATGAGCACAGCGTGAAATACCACTCCATCTCAGCAGAGACCTTTGATGTCTGATGTTCTTTAATGAAACATCTCGCTCACATCAGAGCACCCTATTAAATTCCACTCATACAGGGAGACAGAGAAAGAGTGAGATTGAGAAAGCCGGAGCAAGGGAGCGCTGACCTTTGTGTGCATGTGTGGGAGTGTGTGTGAGAGAGAAAAGGAGGGAATGAAACATCACTGGCATCAAGCACGCCATAAAGATCAAGTAAAGGACATTAAAAAAGAAACATTTCAAAAGCACTTTATTGAACATTTTCTTCATGTCATCATGCATCGACTCACATCACAGCTTATTTATGTGTGTATCTGAGAAAGAAGATCAGCAAGATTAAACATGAAACCAACTTCATTTCGAGTCCAACTGAAATGCAAAGTATTGCTAAGAAATATATTGTATAATAGTATAGCTTAAGGTAGTGTGGAGGTATAGAAATAGCATACACAAAAAGGAATGTATGGTAATCAGTGCTAACGTTAGCAGGCTAAGTTAGCCTGCATCAACTTTCCAAAAGGAAGCCATGGGTCAAGCTAGCTTTTGTGGACTGCCAGCTTCTATTAGCAACAATATCATTATAGTTTATGTCAGTTGGTGTAGAAATAGCATAAATATGAGGTAATGTAATTTAGTGGTAGTGGAAATTAGTGCTATTGTTAGCAAGCAAAGCTAACTAGCTCCAACTTTCTGAGTGGACGCCATGGGTCTTATATAGTTTTTCTAGTCTGCTGACTTGTAATTGTGGTTTTACCATCACAGTTTGTCAATAGGTATTCAAATAACATAAACGACGTTTGGGAATCAGTGCTAACGGTAGCAAGCAAAGCTAATTAGCTAATTCTTTCCAAGCAGAAGCCATTGGGACTAGCTAGTATTTCTAGCTTGCTAGCTTTTAATAGGAGCAATGTAGTTATTGCTTATAGTAGACTGAAAAAGCAGGTAGTCTGGGAATCAGCCCTAATAATTGCAAGCCAAGCTAATTAGCTCCTAATTGATTGGAAGCCTTGGGTCTAAGCTAGTTTTGCCAGCTTGCTAGCTCTAGCTGCAGTATTATTACAGTATATCATTCCTTTTACAAAAGTGAGTGGGAATTCAAGTTTAAATTCGACTTTGTTTGCAATGTCAGTCATAAATTGCTCATTCTTTAGCTTTTTCAAATCTGTTTGATCATTCCTGAAAACTACCCTCACTTCCACAGTTTATGTGTGTGTGCTTTTTTGTAAATTTCAGTGTGTATGTGAGAGAGAGAGAGAGGGAGAATTTAAAAGCATCCGACTCTTTGAAAGAACATCATACTGTAAGCTGACAAAAGTGAGCACTGAAGGTGAAACATTATAGACATTCAGAGTCAGTATTAAGAGAGTTAGAGGGGATTCAAAGAGAGGAGCAAGCTTTTATGGTGTTAAAAGTTAAGGAGTGTGTGTGTGGCACACAAAGACAGCTGATATCAGAAATAGAATAAAAGATAGCAAATGTGTGTGTGCCTGTCCTTGCTCATCCATAGGTGCTTGTGTTAGCATTGTGTTGGCTGTAGTGAGAGAGCATCTGCAAAATGGCAGTCATGAGGCTAATTGTGATAGAGCTAACTCATCACATTGGCACCTTCACAAATACATTAACACACACACTCCAATAATTGCACATCCCTAAAGGCATTGTGGAAAACACACTTAACCCTTCTCAGACACATATTATTGTTGTGTGTGTGATTTAATACAGTTTTATCATTGCAGGAGTAGCGTTCCCCGATGACCTGGCTTCACAAAAAGGAGCTAATGAGGCTAATTTCAGAGTCGTACAATGCATTATCTTTAACAAAGTTAACAATGTATAATTCTGGCTAATCCCAGGTGATGAATCAACTGTCAGTAGTTTTTGGCCATAGAGGAGCCGAGCTCAGAGCCACAGGTGCACTGCAGCAGTGCTGAGACACACCAAATCACTTAGCAACCACTTTGCCTTATTACCCAGAATCCACCGGGGTCCTGTTAGTGTATTAGCAGGGTATTCAGCTCTTTTCATTAGTGCCCCTGGCTCATATCTGCTTTCACCTGGGTCACAGATTACATTTTTTTCCTTTCAAAAAAAGGGAAGATCAGATTGCATGTGCATGTGTTTATTTTTTGGGGCATTTTATTGGTGTATTTCACAGGCCTTTCTCCTTCATCCCTCTCACAAAGCACCATCTCCTTGGCAGTCACACTTTGCAACATAGGGAGAAATCCTATTTGTGTTCTCCTTCATGGTAGCATAAAAACCTTCCACCGATTGTTGCGGCTGAGTCCAGCTCAGTCCAGTTTAGCTCTGTTTCATCTGGCGGTTTGAGATCCTCTGAGTTTCAAAATCTTCCTTTTTCCAAAAAGCAGATAAAAAAACCTGAAACTGAAGCTTGAATACACCAGTGTCGGCAGCAGCAGCTGTATCATATCATATTTTTGGTTAGTTAAAGCTGCATGAGGCAATTTTGCACATAAAAGCCCCAAATGGAGGAAGCAAGGAGATAACTGAATCCCTTCAGTAACAACAAATCATGCAGTAACATCTCTTAAACTTTCAGTTTTTTCCTCTAAACTGCTGGTGATAGGAGCCTTTTCAGCTTTTTTCACCTCTTGTGCATTGAGAGGACTTCTGCGTGTTCCATTTAGGCAAATACAAAAAGGAGGGATGTGATCCATGTATTTTTCCAGGAAAATGTTGCCAAGTGCAACCTTGGTTTTTGTTTTCCAGCAGCTTCATGTCCAGTTGAGCTCTCAGTCCACTGACTAGTGTGCACTTGGCTCCAGGGCCCACAGTGTACACGGATCTTCAAACACACACTGCTGCTGCTCCTCGATACCACGGGCAAACAGCCTGATCAACTGGCACTGGACACTGCAGAAGGGAGGAGAGTGCACACACGCAGACACACACACACATACAATGCATCATTTAGCCTGAATAACAAACCATCAACTTAATGACTGTGCTCATTTCAATGAGACTTTACTGTCCATGTGGCAGATGTAAAAAGCGATGGAACGGCACCCCTGTGTGCGGACTTGACACACAAACTTTGAAAGTGAGACAATCTTTGTGGTGTGTTAAGTATAAAGACCTTTAAATAGACACCTATAATGATGCTAGAATAAAGATTGGGCTGATGCACTATAATGTCACGCATTGCACATCCTGATGCATGCAAGGTAAAAGTATACGCGCAGAAAAATAAGCCGGGAACAGACAAGAGGGTTATTATGGTACAGTACATTGTCTAGCCTCAATTACTGCCCTTGCTTTTGTCTACTAAATGACACCTGTGTTTTTAATGGAACACCTGTTGTTTACTTGCAGGCTCCACTGATAGTTAATATCAGGGAACAGCACAGTTACTTATAATTTTCAGCCCAGTGAAACTGGGTTATTTCCAGATCACCATTCACACCTGGAAAAACAAAAGTTCAATACAATACATATAATAACTCTCAATGTGTATTTCTCACTTCCAAAGCACAACTCTTTACTCTTTCTTTCCGTTTCGCCTGGGCTATTACCATTAATTATCCGAGCAGCACTCTGGCTGGCTCACTCCAAGAACGATTAGTGGAGAGGAAGAGGCAATAAAAGGACGGACTTCTGCTTTAATTAAAGGGGAGTAGCCTTTTAACATGGGGAGGGCCGTTAAATTAGCAACATTACAGCGCCATGCATCATTGGCAAAGTACAATGGAGCATGAAATAAATGATGCGTCCAGCAGTGCCACACCGGCTGTATAGAGATCTGATAGTGGGGAAGCTGAAGTGTGGACAGGGCCAGAATAATGAGGGGGGCTAATTCCATCGAGTTGCCAAGATCGTCCAGCAGAGAACAGTGAAAGAGTCTCCTGACCACAGACTGTTGGACACCAGCAGCGCTAATGGCACTGCTGCTCTCCTTTCTGTCTGGCCAAGTAGAAGAACTTCTTTATCACCAGCTACTACCAACCGTCAAGATGACTTAACATTGACTTACATACTGTTGGATGGGGCTGCAGAAGTAACCATGGTGGAACCCTCTTGTGGATATATCTAAATACGTCAACATTATGGGGAAATATGCTTATCGGCTTTATTGAAAAGAGTTACATGAGAATATCCTTAGCACTGTCAAGCTACAGATCTTCTCATAAGAACCCAGTAACATAGGTAACAAAACTTCTCCAGTCAAACTGTATTTGACCCTTTTTGTACCCATATCCATACAAAAATGACTATCTGTAAAGGATAGAGGGAGTAGTGGTGGTATTTTCCACCAAGGAAGGCTTCCATTCACATGATGGGTATCGAATGAAGTAGAAAAAGAGAGCTATCAAATGATAGGGAACTGATATTGGTATGGTAATTTCTTAAGCAACTTCTACAGCTGACTAACAAACACCATGTTTGTTTACCCTATACAAAAAGTGTAAAAACAAAACTTTATTATGTTCGAGATTATTTCTTGGCTGGGACCAATATCTTCCTTAAGTCTTTTCCCATTTTCCAGTCTTTATGCTCAGCTCAGCTATCCTAATGAGCTGCTCCAGCTGGATGTGTACCATAAAGACGAGTTGGGCTGGGCTAAGTGCTAACACCATGCTAATGGTGCGTTACATTTCAACTGGAAGTTTGAATTTCCGAGTTGCCAGTTGGAAATTGCAACTGGAATGCCCCATGAAGTCGGATTTATGACTCGGAAAGTTGGAAGAACCTTACCATTCTTAAAATCCAAGATGGCTGCTCCGTGCATTAAGAGCAGTGAAAGCTGTAGTTAATTACGGTTTATTAGCACCTATTAGCCTTTTTGTGTTTTATTCAGCCGTACACAAAGAACTGTCCAACTTCTATCTGTGGACATGTTGCTATGGTGTTTTTATACATAAAACTGGTATTACTGAGTTGTTAGACTGGAAGACTTTCAGGAGTAGAAAAATAATCTTTTTTCTACTTAGGATTTAAGTCTTGATAGTCAGGTACATTTCAGAGCAATTTATCAGGAGATTACATCTGTAATACCTAGAAAAAGAACAGTCTTTACTCTGAATACCAGCGCCATGGTGATGCAATAGGCATAAGTGCTGCCAGTATTTCAATGCTTTTTCCATTAAAGCTCTTCTACAATATTATGTGCACCGATTCAAAGCCATTTGCTGGTCCTCATCTATGCTGAGAGTGATCCTGCCTGTCTTCAGTGCCTCAAAAAGTTAATTTCTTCATCACAGGCTTCATAAAAGGCAAAATAAGCGGGTACGGTGGAAAAGTGATTCAACGATGCCTGTCTTCAGCAGTGGAAATGATTCTTTCAGTTTTACAGCATTAAAAAGCCATATATACGGGCAGAACATTCATCTTTACTGCTAAATGACAATTCATGCTGAGGCCAAAATATTTCAGTTCAGTTTATTTGCAACTAAGTTTGTCTTCCTTCAGTTTTGAGCGAGAAACTTTATTTCTAACAAAAGAGTTTTTCGTGTTTTCAAAAGAACTGCGGCAGTAAGTTTGCAGTCGTACTGTGGTTTTACAGGTGATTCTGTGGTTACCTGACTTGGATGGCAGCATGAGGCAGGATCTCCCCGTCGCAGTTCCAGCTGCTGTGGGAGGTGCTGTAGTTGCAGGATGTTTGGGCGGAGCATATGGGAGTGAAGCCTGTCTTCTTCGGACTCTCGCTCAGGTCCTCGAGTGAAACCAGCTCATAATGCCGCGGCTGGAAACGAAATTTCCTCACACGGTGGACCTCCACAAACGAGTGGTCAAACTGGGGAAGGAAGCAGAGATGGGTGAGAAATAGATGAAAGAGAGAAGGAAGTGGAGGAGGAGCGATGGACAGAGGTGTGGATGAAGGAACAGATGTGCCCACAGATGGTGCAAAGGTTAAGACCTGCACTCTGCAGAAGCACTTGAAGAGTTCCAATTCAAACAGAGCAGTGCAGCCGGCTGAGAGGGAGCACAGGAGTCCATCTTTGTTTTGTGCTTCACTAAATTAAATTTTGTGTGAAATGTTTTTTGAAGAAAATACCCCTGAGACTCTCTTGAGAGAAAGCTTTTTCCATGCTTTCACAAGGGGCCTTCAATCAGAGGGTCACAATGAACAAACAGCATGCAGATGCACACAGAATAAAGTTTTATTGCTTCAGCAAGGAGGTATCTGAATGTAAAGGATTATGGTCAAACTAAGAAATGAATCTATTATATGAATATATCCTATATAATCAATATGCTGCTGGCATGGCTAAAAAAAAATCAAACCAAAATAACAGATCATGCATCAACAGTCACTGTAATTCGTCTTTGGTGGATAAATCAATAGGGGTTCATTCAAAACTCTGCTTCCTTTTAGAAACAACATGAACTTTTAAATGTTTCAAATTTGACATAAACCACTTTACCGCATATTTCTTTGACATATTATGGTCATATCAGGTGGCACACACTCAGTTTACAGGCTCCTAGTGGGTGAGGTAAATAAAAAAAAAAGATAATTTCCCTCCATTGTCTTTCTATGGACTCCTGCTGATTTCCTAATAAAAAGCAAAACTGCACGTGGGTTTATTCTCCTTCCTCCCCATTCACGATAAAAGAAAACGGCCAACAGGAGATCAAATGCAAAATGGAGGGAGGGAGAGAGGAGGTCAGAGAAGATGGAGGTGCATAAAAACTATGTAAACGGCAGAGTGAAAGAAAAGAAGAGAGAGAGAGAGATGAAAAGAAACTATTTTGTCAAAATCCCCTTTCATCTCACTCAGTGTCGCAGAAAGGTTCAGCTGTGTCCGGCGCACTACTTTCTTCTACTTCACGGGGTGCCACTTTCTCTCTACTCCCTTCTCTTTTCTTCTCCTTTTTTTTTTCTTTTTTCTCCTCTCTCTCTCTTCCTTCGCTCCCCTTTTTGCCCTCTCTCATCCCAAAAGCAGAGTGACAGCCATTTATTTCACATCAGACCTGCTTTATGACTGCAGCCGCTTTGCATTCATGCTGGACGGTCTGCCTAAAAGGCTTTCTGACAAGGCCATGAATACGCTTAGTGGCTTCTCACTCCTTGTTTCTCTCCGCTTGGCTGGACAGTGATGCTGATATTAAGTGAACTCTGATGCAAAGTCCCACTCGCCGTACTCATACGACGACTTGTCCACCTTTCTGTGTTGCAAGTGAAGCAGCAAAAGACAGCCTCGAGCTAGAGATGCGCCACATAATGCCTTTTCACTGCCAATACCCAACTGCGGTCATTAGACAGTCAATGATAATCTCATTTGGTTTTCCCCATTAGAGGGATCTGACATCTGAATGCTGAAAGGCAAATCACGGAAAAAGACCCAGGGAAGGTGGCACAACGCTAAGTTAGCTCCCATTCATTTAACATGGGACACACGCCAATCTCTTTGAAAGGCATTGTGGGATTCCAAGTATTTAAATGAGCGCCATATTCACCTGGAAACTCCATAGTGATTTGCTGTCAACCAGAGTAATATAGGATAACAGAGAAAAACAAAAAGTCTTGGTTGGAAAAACATCACGTAAATAGCTGGAGAAAGTGCAGGTTGCTTTATTTATACGATATAAGCCGTAAGATTCATCTGGTTCCCAGACAATCATTAGTAAAGAACTGAATGAAAATTATGACCTGATGATGGTGTTACAGAGGAAAAGTCAGAAAAAACATGCATAGCATTGTAAAGTTTACTAATGACCACTAAATGCTGGTATTTGGTCATAAACCAAAGTGAAAACAAAATGTAAATGTGGCTCTGAAATCACCAAAGTTATTACAGTTCATCCTGAGGGCGACATTAATGTCAGGACCAAATTTCATGGCCATTGCTCCAATAATGGAGATATACTTAGGTTTGGACCAAAGAGGTGCACTGGCCAACACGACCATCTCTATAAGTCAAACCTTGTTTTAAAGTGGACGCATACAGTAACGCTGTGCTGCTGATTCTCACTACTGGATTTTAATATATTGGGGAAACTCTTTCATCAAATCATTTTTAGGCCTCTCTGCATCAGCATCACCAGGGAAAGTTGGTAATTTGATTTTGCCCACACACATTGGTAATTTCATTCAGTCATCTGAATGTAATAAACTTTATTGAGACTGTGCTTTTCTAGAGACACGCTTCATGTCACACAGAGAAAAATCCTCCCCCAAGTTGCTGAATTTCACTGTAATAGGAGCAGCTTTTGTACCATTTCTATCATTTTTTTTTCTACTGCTGGAATCCTATTAATTTCAAATGTGCAAATGCATAATATCCTAATCTAATCAAATCTTATTACAATACTCTTCCATGTAATCACAAGTCAAAATGTTGATCTAGGATTTAAAACTCACCTCAGGATGTCAGTGTTAGCTCAAAACACACTTTGCAATGGAACTCTTTTACAAAGGCTGCTACTGTAGATGAAATTACTTACAAGATCCTTCTAAATGGGATAAACTTCCCGAGGTCCTTCCTGAGGTAATAATTACTAATCACCAGACTTCCCCTGGCAATACTTGTGCTATCCTGAGAGGGCATTAGTCTGCTATCAGCCTGTTCTCCCGTACAGTATATCCCTGATGCAGCGATTACCCGAGCCTCTCTGGACCCCGGTGGAGGTTATTTATGATACGTGGGAAGGCACTAGGGCGAAGGCATTTGAACTAAAGTGAACCATAGTTGGGAAATTGAGCCGAGTCAGCAAATGGAGGTGCTAGCACAGCAAGTGGGCAAACTCCTGCCTTCTGCTCGCTCGTTTACAGACTTCACACACTCAGTTCATCCGTGCACACATCGAGCAACTCTTTAACGAACCTAAATTCTGCAGCAACGTGATTGACGGGAGGCTTTCCGAGGGGGATGAAATCGTCTTAAAAGTTTCGCTTCATTTTGGTGATTCCTTCACTTTTTTGAAGGGGATGTTTTTCATGTCCCTGCTGGATCCGAATCGCATCAATTTCCCCAGCTCATTTCAATTCTGAAATATTCTCTACAGCATGACTCATGCACTGTTTATGTACACTTACTTTATGAAATCAGAAATGGAGAAGTATTCCCACTGGGAACTCTTAGAGTGCATTAAACCGCACAGCAACTCTTTCACTCCTACCTGGTCGTCTTTGTTGGTGTGTCGAAGGAGGTGTCTGAGGAAGTCCAGGCGGGAGCACTTCCTGACCAGGATGAGGTCTGTGGTGCCGTCAGCCAGGTGAGCAGAGGGCGACAGGCCTTTTGGACTGCGGGGACATGCGCAGCTCATGCTGGCTGCATTAATCGCAATGAACTTGCCACGGATCACACTCCAACCATTGCTGCCACCTGAAACAGAGGAGCAGACATATAGTTCACTGAGCTGGGCTTTTGTGCATGACTCTTTGACTCACTCACTTTTCATCAGTAGTTGATGAAATGCAGAGCCTAAGTGAAGCACTTGAAGATGTTTTGACATATGATACCGGTCACTCAATAAAGACTGCTGAGGAGTCAAACCATCAATGGCACCACCTATTTATAAACGTATCAATCCCGTTCCTGTCATTGGCAGTCATGATTTTACTAATGAGCAGATTAGCACACACGTGGACAGCCCCACCACCTCTCCTGCATGAGAGCAAGACACAAAGACTCTGTACAACTGTAGTTGTTCTGTGTCTCTTTCAAGCTGTTTTGTTAGTTTGTACTTATATTTTGTCTGGGGTTGATTTTCCCCTTTTTGTTGTTGTTTCGTGGTAATTTTGTGTCTCTTTGTGGTTGTTTTTTTGTCTATTTGTAGTTATTTTGTGTCTCTTTGTGGTTGTTTTTTTGCCCATTTTCATAGTGCAACTGAGTATTTCTTTGTAGTTTTTAGTCTCTTGTAGGGGGTTTTCTGTAGCAGTTCCATAGTTTTGTTGTGGTCATTTTGAGTCTCGCAGGTGAAGGCCAAGAGATGGCCTGACACTTTGGGCCCCTGGGCTGTGGCTAGCAGGCCCGTTCAGAAATCCATCTTTGCCATCACAGAACCTCATAAAACAAGGCTCTGACATTTTAAAACTTTTACTGACCTGAAAGGACAGTTTCCCATCTAGATGAACCCCAAGGACCCTCTATCTCATTGTATGTGTTTTAATTATCAATTTATTGTATTAATTGTTAACTTAATGCCAACATCTAAATAAAATATATCTGCTCCTTTTAACAATATGAAACCTTGTGTTTGGCTTAGTTTCCAGCATTTTATACTTGGCTGCCAAACTTGAATTACACTGTTGAAGTCAAGTTTAAATACTTAAAACATATTGTGTGGGGGCTCCAAGCTGGCACTCCAAATAACTGAACTCACTTTTATTCAAGTGTACTCGAAAAAGAATACAATTTGGCATGTTCACGCAGGGAAAATGTTGAGTTTGAACAATAACCCACCGCACACAATCACCTGCAAAATATCTGGTTGTGTTTCTTTCCTTTTTTTCTTTTTTAACATCTTGTGGACAGTTTCTGCTTTACTTCTCTGTTTACTGCAGTGTTAAATCTCCTCCATCTGACATTGACACTTTTAAGTGAACAGACCTTGAGCTGCAGTGAATACACTGAACTGTAATTTATTTACAATGCAAAACAGTTTCGCAGCATTTGCAAACATGTCACATTAGATTTCGGAGCATTCTGCCAGCTGTAAGATACTTTCTTGTACAAGTTAGATAAGAGATAAGCTAAAAAAAATTCTGATTCCTTTAACCTCCTACCACGGATTGTCCAGATGTGATGTTCAACTGAAACAAATAATGTATATAACATCAGGAATCTGGATGTGAAATGATACTGTGTATTTTGCAAGTGCTTTATAAGTCCTTAAGGTTAGGTTCCCAGCTTGTTACACATCGGCAGTGATGCTGATGAAAGCCCATTAGGATCCAGATGTCTTGGCAAGAATTCTGTGAGCAGCTTTACCCTGACGATTGAGCCAAGACAGAAACTTTGATTCTGAAACTAATGTGCGCTAGCCTCGTGGAAGAGCTGAATGTTTTAAAATGCAATGAAGTTTGGCCAAGAGAGGGTTCACAGTATCTAAAGAGGAAGTCATATAGATAGAAGACTGATTGGATTAAGCTCAAGTTTGCTTGTTATGATTAAATGCACACATGGCCTCCAAATCTCAAATGACAGACGCGACGGTTGCACTTCACAAATCACCGCTCTGTTCCTCTGAGATTAGCGACTGTTTGCGATGATGATGGCGGAATCAAAGACACAGTATCACCCACGGGGGCTGCCAGTGCCTGTCACCAGGGTGATAGTCATTGGAGTAAGCTGCAAAAAAGTGATCACAGACGTCCAAACCTCAGAGGGAAAATTATGTGATCTCGGAAAGCAAAACGATTCATTACCTTTCCCCCTCATTTCGCAAAACAAACTTACAGAGGTGATAACGCGAACCGTTGATAACAAGCCCGCTGAGGCTACATAAAAACAACAATATTCTAATTGGGGAGCAGTGATTAAAGCTGAATAAAAAATAAAAAAACAACAACAAATCCAACTGTGGACTGTAGGCTCTGCATTAGGAAAATATTTCCAAATGAGTATTTGCTTTCGGAGAAAGAGACGCTGGCTCATTTGCAGAGAGAGAGTGTCGTGCCTCATTGATTTAGCAGTTGTCTGAGATTTCCCTCGCCAGGAAGGAGAAGAAAAAAAAACAGCGCTGAACAAACGGCAGCACTGGCGTGAGACAAACCCCCTGTCAGAGCTGGCAAAGCCAAATTTCTTCCTGATTAGTTGGAGTCTGTCACACATCATACGCACACACGAACAGGTTGCGCTTTCATATTTACACAGGAAAAACATACACACACACACACACTCCATAGGAAGTCCCAGATAGCCAGGCCAAGACAGAAAATGTTGAATTTAATATCACAACACTAATTAGAGAGGAAAAACACACACGGCTTCTTTGCAGCTTAGAGTGCACACACAAACTTGCACCAGTGCGCGCACACACACACACACACACACACACAGGAGTCGTCTGCCTCCAGAGGGCTGTGCTGCTGTGTCAGTGGGTTGAGAGAATTGTAGATAATGAAATGTGTGTGCACCGCGGTCAGGGGGACAGACAGGAGGTGACGTTGTCCTACTCCAGGCTGAGTGGACAGCCTCATCGGGGGAACGTGTAATCTCATCAAGCAGACGCACACGTGGATGCTGGAGATTTGGAAATCGATAGGCAAAAAAAGGCTCTGGCGGGCGGGCAGGGTGCACGGCGGGGAGTTGTGCAGTGTCACTAAAATCAGTTTATATTTTCTCGTCAATAACTCATCAAGAATCTCATCAAGTATTTTGCCATGCCGCGGGAGAAAAACAACCCCCGACAGAAAATGGAGATATTTGAGAAGGAGATGATGATGTTGTTATTTACACTCAGTCCACCTCAGGTACTGCAGAATGTAAATCTCCCCATGATGTGTGTGTGTGTGTGTGTGCCTGTGACTTCAAGAGAAACGACAGCCAGTGTGGGATTGTCTCATCTCCTTTTGTCTTCTGACTTTTCCCTCAAACATCGCCCTTTAGAAATGCTTATTTTCACACATCTCAGAAGTCTAGAAATGGTTTCCGAAATAGACAAACAAGAAGATAACGAGGCAGGGAAAATGTGAATAGCTTTTTCCGGTGTGATTAATTTGACATATTTCGAGTAATAACCCCAAACTCTTACCTTTATCAGACTTTTCCTTCTCCCCTGACATCTCCCACCGGGTGTCCTTTGATGAGGGCTTGTGCTGACAGACACGACACCTGAAATATCAGCGTAACCTTGTTTTACAATCATCAAACCCTAAGTGTTGCTGTGACATTTTTAACTGCTTAGATGACTCATTAGGAGGGAATAAATCCAGTCCACCTTAAAATGACTTGTATTGTGTCTAGCTATTTGAATATGAGCAGTTTTTTGTTCGAATTGCTCAAAGAATTCCAAAAAGCCTTTTGTAGCCTAGTCATATCTCTTTTTATGGTAAAATAAGTTGTCAGGAAACATGGCATTTTACAGATTAATGGTTTTCAGCTTCTTTCAGTCCCTGTAACAAATGCAAACAATGCCTGCGCCCAGCATCTCGAAAACCAAAGCACTTAGTCAAGCGCTTTTTGGAAAGACTGAATGGCTTTTCAGTCCACAATAAATCAGATAGGCTCCCTGACAACGTAAACTATCCCATTTAAGCTCTGGCAGGTGCACTGCTGCTATTGAAGTGCATCAGATAAGTTAGAACATTGTAAAATAGTGCAGAAAAGCTGCAGAAATGGATATCTGTGATGCTTTATTTACCCGGATCGACACTGCAGCTTGTCCCTGGGGTCTCCGATGTTGTTCTTGGCGGGGAGGAAAGAGATGGTGCCTTCATAGTAGTTGTGACTCAGAAAGGTTTTTACCCCTGGAACCAAACAGTGTGGGCCACAGAATGCATGTCAATATGTTTCATTTGTTGCGTTTCATTTAACTCTAATTATACCTGACAAGGCAATTAAGAGTAGAAATCCTAAAGCGACACATCTGCATAACTAATTGGACCACCACTCTTCTCTTTCTACTCTAATTCTTTTATTCTCTAGAGACATTTGTAGGTTTAGTTGGGTAAAAAAATACTTTTAGCAAAGTTTAGTGATGATGCTGTACTAAAAAGAACACAGTATTTAAAAGCCATGTGCTGTTTGTTCGCCTTAGATGCACCCCATGGGGGACTCATTTACTAACACACACCCAGTTCTGTGCTTGGACCTTGCATGTTTCTACAAATACAATAGAATTAATGGCAGCCTACAATAATCAGACACCCATGGTCCCTGGACAATTAACTCTGCTGCTTCTCTGACTTTACCTCCGGAGACATTTTATGCTAACTTTTGGATGAATTGCCATAAAATTTGGCAACAAAGTCTCAATCAGCCTCAGCTCCGCTTTCATCTTTGTGCTAATGGCTAATGTTAGCATGCTAACACGCAAAACTTAGATGTGACAATGCTAACATTATAAATGATTGGTAAAATACCAAAACATCAACAAATATTGCTGTCTTTAATATACGCTGGGTGCTATTTTTGTCTACAATGAAGACTTTCAAGGGGCTGTGTTGTTCATACATCCCGTATTTATATTATAAATGAGCCTGTAAGTCGGCAAGCACATAGATTTAGAATAGGTGAGATTTATATTTGATCCTTGTGTAAAGGTTTCTCGTTCCTACAGGAAGTTCTCATGCACACATTTAGCACTTGTTCTTCTGTTGCTTAATCATTCTCATCGATGCAGATGGCCCCAAGTTTAATTTAGCTCCGTTTCATAACTGAGATCATGAGATTGATGCCTTTGTTTGAAGCACCTTACAGTACAATGTGTGCAAGTATTTATGTGCAGCCCCCAGTGGGAAGAGAAATCTCGGTAGTGTTTGTGAGCCTGTTGGTGTTAGTGAGGCCCACCACTGAGCTACACGATGCTTGCATTAAATCCACAAGCCTGAGGCTGTATGTGTCTGATTTATATCTCTAATTCTCCAAAGTCTGGACCTAGAGCAGGACTGGCAAGCTCACAGATAAACTCCAGGTTTCCTCATATGAAAATAAGCTGGTCTGAGGTCAGTCAGTGTAACGATAGGTGAGCCAGGGTTAAAGAAAAGGTTACACTGCATAGGTTGGCTTAGACTGAAGAGTCACTTGAGTTTAAATAATGATGACCTCATACCTGATAGGTCGTATCTCGCAGGTCCCAGCCATCTCTTCCTCTCGCTGTCTGTCAGTACATCACCATAGAAACCATAGCCGAGCAACGAGACAGAGTATCTGAGAAAGAGGTCATTTTGGTGAACTGAGCACACATCCATCGGCTGGGAGTCACCTGTTAGGAAACACAGCAGAGCTGTAAAAAGTCACTTCCTGATTAGTTATCATAACATGAAACTAAAACCAGCTGCTGTAATGATCGCTCAAAGGTCATTTCCAGCTATGCAACTGTGATAATACGCCACCCTGACACATAGCGTGCTGTAAGTGCACTATGAGTCTTTAAATTACTCACTCACCCACAATGATGTGTAAAGCAGAAGTAACTGGATCGTTGGTTCCCACTGTGGCAAAGCAGATACAATCAGTGGACCCTGTTGGATAGGAGACACACAGGTCGATGGTCAGCCATTATAGCTTCGGCATAGACATGTTAAAGACACTGTGATATGAGAAATGCTTTTAAAAGAATTTTTTAAAGCCAATGTGTGAGGAAAATCTCAACATTTCTTATGTTGGTGTCCCTGCAGCAGTAATATCAATCATTCTTGTAGACTTCCTCGTGTAGGGCTGTGTCAGCTTTTTAAAACAATAACTTCTGCCGACAGAAAACTTGACGGATCACATAATTTGAATGCACATAGTTAACACTTCCTAGAACACATCTTTGCCAAAACCCTACTGACATAGTGAGATGCATACACAAACCAGACTCTCCAGTGACGCTAGCAGCTCTGTAAGGCTTACTCAGGCCCAGTGGGGCTGGAGGCATCATGTTTATCATATTCATCGTCTTATTATAGCTTGTTATCAGGCTAACATTTTCTTATTAGCACTGAGCAAAAAATACAGCAAGGGCTGAAGAGAATGGGCAAACCCTGGAACCCTAGAAATAAAGCCAAAACTGCAGTTCCTTGAATGGCCACTTGAGGCTGGCTCCAAAAGTGAGTCAATCCCCATAGACCACTGTGTTAAAATGCAGAACAAAAATAAACATGTTTACAGCCTGGTACAATTAATGCTTTTGATCTCGGTAGATAATTTCCAGTTCATAAAAACTGTACAGAGAGAATTTTTATATATTTCACCATTAATAAGGCTTCAGCATCATTAAAAGCCCGGACGTTCTGAGTGACGGGTGGTTGCCTTCCACTGATAAGTCACTAACGCATCAACAACTTTGGCTAGCTAACATAACTATCGTGCCGAAATAATAGAAATGGACAAATAAAGTGTGTGGCCTGACAATTATCAGGTGATCTTGGTGGGTCAAGAGGAAAAGATTAGGATTAAGATTATTAAGATTCCTCATAAGTCCCACAATGGGTAAATTCAACCTCTGCATTTACCCATCCTTTTGACACACCAATACATTCCTGTTTTTCCTCCATTGCTACAGGCAGGAAGTGAAGCAGATGCTTCATTTAATCTCTCATATTTATGAAACCACTGAGTGGAGTTTGGTTGGACCCACCAGTGAAGTTTGTACAGACCTTCTGATACAACATCACATTGATATTAACATGATCTTTGTGAGTTACTTTTTATCACTGAACTGTGCAGTAAAAGCATTGTGCCATTAATATTGTTATAACTACAACAGGCAGTGTGTTAAAGTTTTATGTGCTGCTAGCGACAGTAATAAGACTGGACAGGCATGTTTTGAGACTATATTAGCAGATAAAGCTGCAAAGATGTAACTCACATGTGTACGTCTCTTATTCACAGTTAAAATTGGTCATAAAAGATTTGGTCCTCGGTGCAACCGAGTACGAAGAACTCAGCTGAATGATTTTATTAGGCGGAAGTAAGGAGACGACTTCAGTCATAAAATGAACTAATAGGATAGCTCTGGGCTGTGGGCTATCATCAGCTCTCTTCAGCCAACAAATGAGGGATAAGAGGCATCCCCTGCCTTGAGAGAAGTGTAGAGTTTGATATTAAATCTTTCAACTTGAGAGGTAATAAGGCTCTATCTCTCTTTCTGCGCCACATGGCGTAATTTCAGACCTATCTGCCCTACTTTGATCATCTTCAAGTGGTGAAATGGACCTACTGCTGCTGATAAAAGACAGAGAGAGTGAGGGAGAGCGGAGAGAAGAGAGTGAAATCTAACTAGTTATGTTTTGAGCTAGCTCACAGAAGCGTGACAGAAGAGATCAGGCCTGTCATTCAGCAGCGGACACACAGATGAGTATGAAGATGAGCCCCCTCTCTGGCTTTCTCCGACTTGCTCCTGCACTTTCTATGAATATCACTTATCTGGCCTTTGCTTCTTCCCCTCCGAGCTTCATAATCACATCCGAACACTTTCCAATTGCTCCTGACAGCGCTGCATTGCCTGCTATTTTGCTGAGCGTGAAAAAAAAAACCCAATGACATATGCTATTTGACTCTTCTGAAGCTACCCAGTAAAAGCAAACTGACTTTGAATGGATTTAAGTGGTGCACACAGATGTTCAATGATGTTCAGTCCTCGGATGTTCAATGTTTTATTCCTCTTAAGTTACTCAGCCACAGTAGCCTGTTGGCATATTCAGAGGAGAGAGCATAAACTGTCACAAGGCATATCCTCAGCGGAGAAGCTCTAGTTTTTATCTGCGTTTTCCCCACAACTGTCTCGCCAGTAAGATAATCTTGGCAGTGAAATCATCTTTATCTCAGGGACAACAATGGAGTCTAGATGCTATTTAGTGTTGCCCCGAAAAAAAGGATATTTTAGCTGTTTGAATCCTACGTACATGAATGTATTTATAGCTGCACTTATCACGACACTGGTGAACTCTTTCAAACACGAAAAGTGAACCTTGAACGATATAGTTTTCATCAAAGTAAGCTACTTTCAATGTGTAAGGGTTGAATGACATTAATTTCCAGATAAGCGCATGAATATGTCATGAAACACCTGGCAGAAAGTGCATTTGCTTTTACGACAGCTCGGCCATAAATGAGTTCATGACTCTTACTTCAAACCTTGGCATAAAGGACTTTGACACCTTAATAACACATTACTGTAACTTTGACAGCAACATTGATCGTGATATTGATAAAATCATAAATTACACCCAGGTGGCAAAATGACGTGCCCTCATGATTGTACAGAGACACAAATCTACAAAGCATCAAAGTTTATGTTCACGTAACAGACCATGCCTGCATTTTCTCCTTTTGCAGAAGTGTTAATGCCAATATGTTCAAAACACACTACATTATCTCAGTTATTCGGACATTACTGGTGCTTTTAAGTAAAAAGTAAGAAACGGTTTCACAATGAAAGCAGATGAAGAAAGGCTGAGAAAGGTGAAACCTTTTTCTAAAGTAATTTTGCCTTTATTAGAGAGTAGGAAAATTACAGAATATGGAGAGAGAGTCATCAAGCACTTGTCCAATGTATTTGAAACATTATCAAAGGCACTTCAGGTGTGCTTTGATCCAGTTGCATCAGTAGCACTCTAACTGGATACAGTGGTCCTGCCAAGAATTAAAGCAGACCTGGTGGCCTTGTTGACCCTGTTGGCTTGAAGACTGATATTACTTCATTAGGATGCATCCTGTCCTCCATTACACGAGGCTTGGATCAGGGATGTTCTTCAATTTAGTAAATTAGAGAGATTAATTACACCCTGTCTAGGTCTGGGTATAGCATGTAAATCTTTAAAAACTGGCTAGAAGTATACACCCGTCATTTGAAAAAGGCTGAATAATTTCCTGAAGCACCAGGGCACTTTAGTTCTTCACAAATGTTTCTGACAGGAGTAAACAGTTCATTTGTTGGGACTACTTTCAGTGCCGAATTAACACACACCCTGATGTGATTGGTGATTGGGCTAGTTCTAGCGGGCTTACCTTAGCGGGCTAGTGTTAGCTTACAACAAAGTCATATACAGACATATACAGTGACGTAATGACTCTCTAGCCTGTGGAAAAGCAAACAGGTTCTGAGAAGGTTCGCAAGTTGAACCAACTACGAACCAGCACCAGCCCAGGACAAGAAAAGGGTTTTCGTTGGTTGAAATACAGCAAAACGCTTTCAAACCCCAAATCTTATCCCTTTGCAGACGGATTTTGCATTCATATTCAGAATCTGCTTGAAGAGATTATCTCCTGTCTGATAGTCAGGTTTTTTTCTGTCAGCGACTGGGTAAAAATTAAACTCTTGAAGGTGCCTTTTTTAATTAAGCTGCTGCTCATCTACGTGCTTGTGCTCATTCAATGCTTTTAAAGGGGTGGCAAAAACTTTCTTTTGAGTTTAAAGGCACTGAAGAGATGTTAGTCATTTAGGGGCTTGATTAACTTTTGATGTAAGCAAAACAAAACACTCCTTATTTTACAATCAGCTACTCAAGCACTTGAATTAAACAGCATAGCAGTGACATTTAAAAACATCTTTGGAACAGCTACTGTATAGCTACTTGAGAGTTTTTCATCCCTGCGGCCCTGTGGTTTTCACTGACCGCTTATATTACCTGAGCTGAAGGCTGAACCACTGTATAAAAACATGAGACATTGAAGTCCAAGCATTTTAATGAATCTGTGACTGGGAAAAAGCAAAGCAGTCGAGTGAACATCTAAATCATGGGCATAATTTGACTAAAAATCATTGTCCTTGGCTCCAGCCGATTTTCAAAACTCTCTGCTATTACCATCAAGCTGCGCACGGGATAGGCTCATAGTGGTCCCCATCCACTTTGTTTCTATCCTCATGAAAATTACAGTGATTTCAAAATGTCACACAGCATGTTTCCATTTATGGCACTTGGAATGATTGACCCTCTGCAGGTCGCTGGCGGGACCGCCTGCCCTGTTGCCATAGAGATTCTCTTATATAACCCCCCTGGATCAGCAGGGCTGAAGTTCTTCAATATTAAAATCAATAACGGTTCTATTAACTGGGATTTTTATGCAGGAGGGACCATTTACGCCTTTTTTTTTTTAAAACTCTAGCACCTCTTTTGCCCAATTTAAGAAAAAAAAAACCTGGACATTCATCCTTCCACACTTATCATGACAAAACACATAAACACTATCTGTTAAAGTATCTGAAGGTACACAATACATCGCATTAAATCAAAATTTGTGACCACAAGGCTTATTTAATGTGTAATTCACTCTAAGATAGAGATTGATTTTCTACATTTACCACTTTTGACAACTGTGAGAGGCCAGGTAAAGTCAAGGCTTTTAGCTGTGTATCACACCACATGTGGAGGTGGACAGAGGAGAGTGATGGCAGTGGTGAAAGCGGAGCAAGATTTTTTCCATTTGAGAAAAAGTCAAAGTCCAGTACTTAAGGCAAATTATAACATGTCATACCAGCATCACAGTTTTGTTCTACCAAAAGCTACTGATGGAGAGAAGGGTCTTATAATTATTATATTTTTTTTCTTAAGTATGATGAATGTCAAGGCAAAGTTGTGAGCTTTAAAGAGCTTTGCAATATTATTCTAGAGTAGTTACACCACAAGCTGATGTTTATCTATGTAGTTTGTGTAGTTTATAAAGGGCCTGGAAATGCATGCAATTCTATGGTGGAAATATAAAGTACGGGTTCTTTCCTTTGCCTCAGTCTTGTGTGATTTCTCAACCCTGAAAACCTTAATGTAATATATTGACCAGAGCTCACCTGCAGGAATGATTCCTATGTGTAGAGAGCATGGCACCAACTCAGCATCTGGTAGATTCTGGTCCACGCTGTTGTCTGTTTGGGTCCTGGTTATCAACCCGTGCAGGATCTCACTGAACATCCCATCTCCACCCACACAAACCACCCTGAACAGACAAAAAATATCATTATATATTATATTATTAGGTCATACAGGTAACCTTGGTGGATTTCATATGAAGCGTTCAGTTACACATGTTCTCTGTATTGTACGTGTGTTTGCAATAAAGCACAAATTTATGAGAAAAGTACTACATAACCATAAAACCTTGACAATAATTCCAGTGGGCAGCAGGTGTAACAGTGAAAGTATTCAATAAATAAGAATATCACACTGTGCCACCCAGCATTACACCTTTTTTAAAGTCTATATCAAAACCTTACAGAAATGGACCCATAAATTATATGAACTGCAGAGTAAAAGCATAATGGACTCTAACCCGGCTCTGCTGGACTGAATGTCTGATGAATAGAGAACGGAGATGGCAGAGTACTCGGCAGGAAGAAACCTTTCATGTTATTGATGTCTGGTGCATTTTACCCCCACATGCTCCCTTTACTCACAGTTTTACGCTGCAGCATCACATACAAATGTTGAGAACATAAACCTATGTGAGACATTTATAGATTTAGATTTATTGTATTATTATATGTAAGTGATTCTAGGGAGCAGAATCAACTCATAAAACGTTGACATTTTTATACACGCACCTGGTGATATCTGTTGTATTGCCATTTGATCTGAACTGCTGATATTGCTACAGTTGACTACTTGATTTTAATTGAATGTCTAAAGCTGAGTTGGCTAACCAGGGTAAAATATTTATTTTATTCCCATCTCTGAGTAAGGACCTTTTGTGTTGCTATAGGGACATCAAATCCTCCACTACCTATTCTCCTCATGGAGTACAACAGGGTTCTGTCCTGGGTCCTTCACCATTCTGTGTCTCTAAGATACATTAGGTTGAATATTTCATCAGTTTTTTCTATACCGATGGCTCTCATATCTAATTGATTCAAATGATAACTTCAATTAAGGAAATTTGTAGTTAAAAAGTTTAACTAGCTCTCTTCCTTCAGTTAAACTCACAATAAAGATATTATCTTATTATTACAGTATCAGTCTTAATTATGCCTAATGCCACATTTGTCATCTGTCTCATTTGATAACAAGCTTAATATTTAATGCAATACAATTTTGTAAAGATAAACATGGCACCCAAAGTATTAATCATAATGACTTAACTGATCTGTCAGACTAGTTTCATATCCCCTCCAGCAGGGCTTAGTTTTCGCCTATCCTGTGAAATATCTAAACTTCTACAAGTTTGATTTTAAAAGCATCTTGTACGGACTTTCATGGTTCCCAAATGATGAATCCCACTGACTGTGGTGATCCCCTCACTTTACCTCTAGTGCGACCACGAGGATGACATTTGTGTTAGGAAATACTATCTAGAGAGAGTAACACTGATCAAAAATCACAGCAGGTTACAGAAATCCAACTCTGTACAAGGAAATGCAGGTCGATATGAGGAGTCATCGGAAGAAACTGGTAGAGAGTGAGAAACACACAGGGCTTTGTCTCAGTGATTACAATCTGACAACACAGATTACAGCACAACAGGGCTTCATAATAAACTCCTAAAATGGGATAATTGATACACAGCTCTTGGGAGAGTCTCTCAAAAGCTTTATTTCAATAAGAACAGACAAGAGTCAACTTTGTATCACAGTGAAGAACCTGTGTTGAAAGCCTGAAAGCCGCAGCTACCTAGCTTAAGTACTCACCCGTCATATTTATCTAGATTGGCCTCTGTTTTCAAGTGGTCTCTGGCATGATTGGCTCGCTCTGTAACTATGGAAACAAATCAAACAGTAAGCGTTAGTTCAGCTTCAATGAAAGGCAATGTACAGACAAAATAACTAGACTGTTTGTGGCTTGTCTAGCACAACAAGCATGCTATTACTGGCATTTTGGGGGAAAAAATAAGACAAGGAAAAGTACTGCACTTTTGAAACATTCACTGGAGCCTGTCCTGAGGATTAATGTTCACAAAAAGCAAAAGGCACAGTGGCACAAAACAACCTAATTCAGCTATTGTGTATTAGCCTGCAAAATGAGCCCTGGGCCCACAAAAACAAAAACAATATTTCAATAGTAAATCTGTTTTCCAGGCATATAATATCAACACAAATACAACCTGTGCAATTCACAGCGGCTGAAGGAAGCCCAGAGTGAATAGTATTCACTCTGATGGACCATCAATACCCCAGACTATGTGTAGCTGTAGCAAACACTTATTGAATAATAGATGTGTTTGGATACCCGAGCTTATCAACTATCACAGCTTCCATTAAGGTGTTGGCATGATTAATGACACTATAAGCCAAATCATATCCTTGCAAGCCTCTTCGGTTCCTTTGAGAGGCCACAGTGCCAGTGGAGATCTATATGGCGACCATCGAGACTCATTTTTTATTTAAATGTTAAGGTACGCTACTGATAGGAACCTACCAATCACGTCAGCTGAGATGCAGGCGCGGCGAAACAGTGGAGCCACCTTCTGCTCGTAAATACGCTTCCCGCGCTGCTTTCCTCCGTAGGGATTGATGTACACCAGAAGGCTCTTCGGTCGGTTGGCTGCAAAGTGAGGGAGGGGTATGAGATAGTCATTAAAAAAGCTCAGTGTTTACCTTTTTTACAAATGTGTAACTGACGGCAGCTTGATGAAGTTTTCATTAACCAGAGACCTTTCTCAAAATGCTCAGTCAAACTGACTGGTCCCCCAAAACACGCCGCTCAAGAAATAAATGGTGTGTCTACTGACTATGGGAGGAGTGTGAAGCAATTCAGAGGTGCTGCATCATTTGGTGATAAACCTACAAAGTGCTGCAATGGAGAATGCTAAATGGCTTGTTTATGGCTGCTGTGGAACGCTGCGTTTAGGACAACAAACTGAGATACAGCAGCTGCTCCAATTGAAAATGAATGGATTGGGATCAAGAGTTAAATGAGCACAAAGAAATATAGGGTGCAATATTGTTTGGCAATAAGACAAAAGTTCCATTAGATTACATAAATGGATTGTCAATGGGTGAAGTAAAGGTGTGCTGTGGAGGAGACTATTGAACACACCAAGGCTTCATCTTCACAACGCATGAAGGTAATTTTCTTGAATTTATTCATCCTGCCAGGCGAAATGGGGCCATGTAGACCTTTTAGAATGGGTTAAACCCACCTGACACTCTCATTTCCACATGCTAGTTACACACTAAACCCTTGTTTCAATTGTGTAATCACTTTGCAATCATGTTGTATTGTAATGCACTGTATTGTGCACTCGACTAGGTCGGAACTGTAATAAAGTTCAATATGTTAGGACCGGTAGTATTAATAAAGATTATAAAATGGTCAAATAATATGTTAATCCATCATTGGAAACACATTTTTAATAATGTCAGGTTGACCCCCATAGATAGATAGATAGATAGATAGATAGATAGATAGATAGATACGTAGATAGATAGACATCCCACTTTGTCCTTTGTGTCCAAGTCAGCCAAGATATTTTTAGTCCACCCTTTTAAAGTTTGTAAAACCACCATTTGTATGTTTTATCAGACTCTTCTCTATTGCTGGCTCTATTCTTTATGTCTGTGCCTGTGAGGTACTGTCTAGAAGAGAAATGCAGGAGGGCAACCTCTATTGCAGTTTTGCCTCAGGGCTCTCCTGAGGGCATTGATACCACTGAACAGAATAAAATGTTTTTTATGGACAATAATGCAAACTTTCTTCCCAGTCTGGTTAAAGAGAAGTAGAGCTCAGTTTGCCATAAATCTTGTCTTGAATACTTTAATGATCTACCATTTGGTCTGAAACAGAAATATAACCCCAATGCACTGTGGAACATTTACCTAATCTTTATTATTCTTTTTAGTTTCTTGATCTTTGTGATATTATTCGTTAAACTGATTTCAATCATTAAAAGCCTCCCTTGAAGGGTTTGCCTCGGGTACTGCAGTAACTAATGTTGCACACTGTATGGTGGGGAAAAAGGCGGTATTGCGGGGAAAAAGGCTGTATTGCATATCCCTTATGCACGTTGCTGTCAGGTATTAAAACTGACAACCTGTTCCTGACTTTGAACAACCCCTGTAGACAACTAAATATCTTAACAATTCAATGTTATCATAACATGGTATAAAGAGCAAGAAAGACCGCCAAGGGAGGAAGTCCGGGGTCAAAAACACACTATCTGTGTCCCCTGTGAAACCAAAAGTCACTTTTGGTTTAACTTTTAAGGTAACTTCTGTAAGTAACTACGTCACCTATGTAACAATGTCATCTTTTCACATAGACGTAGTTATTTTTGACCCAATCCTGATCTTTTTTTCCTGAAGCTAACCAAGTAGTTCCGTTTTTACAACATTAATGATAAAAAAGTGAACATAAAGTGTTTCACAATGTTTAGTAAAATGGTCATATATCATATGAACGCATATATTTCGTAAGATATAAAAACCATTGTATGAGGTGCTATCCACTTTTCCTCCAGCTACACTTGCCCTTTGGCCCTGTTTAGTGCAGCACGTGCACTCCATCTGAGTACTCATGGAGCCAAATTCCTAACATGTGGTTGTTGTGTTTATGGTCAATGAACTGTTTCTGATAAAGCTCTGATTAAGTTCAAAGTACATCATCATATCTGTTGTAGAACATCATGAAACAGTACTTACTGAGTAAAGACAGTTGCTCATTGATGACTCTGATCCACAGCTCACAGAGTCCCTGATTAGCAGAGTGGAAAGTGACATCACTGCACCGCCACTGGTGCTGCCTGGTTCTTCTGATGTAGGAAACTGTAAAGGGACAAAACAAAAGGAAGGGAAAAAAGACAGAAGAAAAAAAAATATTATTTATATTTGTCATGGGTTTTCTTTGTGGTAATGGCAAACATTTAAATTCCATAAAGACATATTTAGGTGTAGTCTACTTTTGACACACACATCAGCTATTCTATTACTCTAACCAACCAACACCTGTTAGTTCTCAGAGTATTGTTATATTGAATTTAATTTGGCATTATGTTTCATTATCAAAATGTTTGATATGTTTTGAAATATTCCACTATACACTCATTAAATGTAATCTTGCATTACGTTAAGCATTTAACTTTGACAATCATTGTGTATTATTTTACTATAAAATCAGGTATTTTGTGTGACTTTTTGTAGAAGTACTTCTGGCCAGCACAATTAATTCTGAAAGACAAGACACAGCTGCAACTTTAGATACACGCCGAGACAACACTCACAACATATTTCATGTTTCACATTCAATAGAACCGGTTGCGTGAGAGTCCAACCTCTGTACGGGCAGACTCAGCCAGAAGATAAATGTTTACTTTCTATGCTGTTCTTGGCTCATTATGGCTGAGACTTGGACAATAGAACAATAGAATGATGGTATCACCAACACAAGAGAATTCCCGACCTGATTTCATGAGATAACACCTAACATGCTAAATAAAGCCCTGCCTGCACTGATAGGAATCACTGTCAAACACCCATCACAGCTTGTGACTTTCGTATAGAATACCTTCACAACTACCTGGTTTTGCTATGTTGAACCTTGGCATCGTTCTAAAAAGCCACTTCAATCAGATATGTGTATGAGTAAGAAATGAGTGTGTACAGGTTCCACTGATAGTAAGACAAAAACTAGAATTGTCACATAACATCCTGCTCGGAACATTGCTGAAATATTTACATTACGGAGCAAAAAATCATCAGTGAGTGAATCAGTCAAATGATCGCACTAAGCATTCTTTTCATCAGATAGAAAAGTTCACTCTTCAGTCCTAATCACTTACAGCACCTTGTACTTGCAGTGGAATCGGCAGAAGATGTTTAGAGTGGGTGTAAAATCAGCCTTTAATAAGTCACATAATCAGGATGCAAGTGATGGGACACGTCTTTGAAGCCAAGTTTCTGCAGATCGTGGGAATGCAGTCGTGTCAGGCTCGACACACTCTAATGCCAGTAAAAGCTCACATTAGTGGGGTGATTTTTTAACGTTTGGCTGTGATAAATAATGTAAATCCAATCTTGTTTGGATATAATCTAATGGCTCGAAATTAAGCATTAGCCCATAAGTCACTGGCACGCTGCCATCCCAGACCCAGTAGGCTAAGCTTTGAGGGACTCTGTTGTTAATGCATTACTTTCAGGCTGTGGAGCTGTCTACAGGCTTATTTCCAGTGTCAGATCACTTGTGATTGGTGGAGCTGAACACAAGCTTTTGGCACACTAACTCAAAATGGAACCGTGATGTGGCATTAACCTACTATAGTAAAATGAAAGTGACAGTGATCGAACTGGCTTTGGGCAAGTTTGTTGGAAGGAAAATAAATCTATTTTTTTAAGCAGCACCTAAGATATTTAGTGTTGCACTTTAATAAAGATGGCCGACTAGTGAGAGACGAAGTGAGGACTAAAAAATTAAATATACTGCTTTTAATCCCTTATATGGGGCAACTCACAAAAAAGCTAAATCCTACATTTCCCATGATGCAATTTGTCATTTTCTCAGACTTGACTTAAAACTAATAATCTTAGTGGATGTAGTCATCATGATGTCACCCATCGGTCAGTAGCCTCTGATTTCTGCCATCGCCATATTGGTTTATGGCCTTCACCATATTTCCTTTTTTGCAATCAGTGCATGTGCAGAACGGATTGGGAGCCTGAATTATGCTGCATCATCAGCTAACACTAGCGAGAGCCCACTGACTTGGTTAGCAAGGGAGCAACAGCTGAGTGTGTGGGACACAGGGTCCTTTTCCAGTCAATCAGATATAAACTGACTTCTATTTGCAACCAACGGAGTCGCCCCCTGCTGTCAGTTAGGAAGAATACAAGTTTAAGGCACTGCTGCATTGGCTTCACTTTTCAGGCCCAGAGGCTTCTGCTAGGACTTTGCTGAAACTCCTCCAGAGCCACAGAATATATTATATAGCTGTTTCAGTGGCTGAGTGGTACTCCTTCTGATAAGCAAATTATACACTGATGCCCAAATCAGTTTATGTTTTATACCTGTGAATGCATGGGGATACAGCTGGGATTGCTGCTTCGCCTCTTTCTGACTCCTCCTTTTCTCTGTGTTGTCCTGGTCATCATCTTTGGTCTTGCGGACAGCCACTATTTCACACACCGGAACAGTACGGATGTGTGCTGGAGAAACATAAATATATAAATACTTTTAATATCATACATGATGCTGTAAATTATAGTTACACATGTCTTCATTACAAATTGAAGTTGTGAGTGTTAGACATTCTGCCGAATATCATTCAAAAACTTTTTTATTATAAAAGCTGCAATACTAGGATTAGCTGATAGAGACAAACCTTCAACGTATTTCCAACCCACCCCGTAGCCTGCCTGAGCTCTACGGAGCTTGTTTCAGATCATTGTTTTCGTTTTATGGCCTGCAACTTTTACTGTTTATTGTTTCGGTTCAGTCTCAACAAACTCATCAGCCTCATTTCCTGATGTAGCAGGCAGCTGTTTCAGTGGAAAAGCTCAGATGAACCCACTTCACGCTTCCTGCCCAGCACCAAATGGCAAACAAACTTTACAACTAGCTAATAAAGTTGAACATTTAGGAACTAAAGAGAGGATAAAAACAGAGCGAAAAGTTGAGTGAATATTGGACTATCATTCATCAAATTAATGCTAATACTGCTCTGTGTCTGCTGGATGTGTAAACCATACACGGTATAAAACATGGATGTCAGCCAGAGGTTTGGAGGTGGCTCCAGCCATCTTGGCAGTGCCTTCCTCACTGCTGGCTTATCCAAAAATGGGCAAAGAAGTTAAGTATGTTCTTGCTGAGGTGGGCTGAATGAAACCTGGTTGCTGAAACACAGTATCTATGAAAGCACCTGCTTATAACTGAAAGCAGCCATGCCCTTTATTTTGCACAACTTTAAATAAATAGATATATAATTCAAATGAGTGACTTATGTGAAAATTCAGCCGGACACACAACAAGAATTAGCTATAGAGACCCAATCCATTTTTGTGAAAGTTTGTATTTCTCCTTTAAAGTTGAACTTTTTACCATGGGGGTCTATGGGTATTGACTCACGCTTGGAGGCAGCCTCAAGTGGCCATTTGAGAAACTGCATTTTTTTAGCACTTCCAGGTTAACTTAATTTTTTTTAGCCCCAGAAGTTGCTGCTTCTGTGTAAACAGGCTAGGCAACAAGTTAGGTAATTGAGATTGAAGCAAATTTAGATTAAATCAGCTTCATCTATTCAATTACTGAGGAATCTTGTGTTCGAATGACCTTAGACTGGCAGCTTACCATTTATTTCACAAACAGTAAAAGGAATGTGAGAAACAGCACATATCACATGAGAGCTGGTGGGTGTTTGGGAGGGAATTGCATCTTCTTGTTCTTTTTTCCCACGGGAACGGGATTGAGGCTGCTCATTTGAAATGACTTTCAGATGAAAGACTTTGGCAGTGTTTAAATGGTTTGTTCGTTAAAAGACTTTGTCAAGTATAGGGTGATCTGGTACCTCCTGGCAGTGGAGAGATGGGGTGGGTCAGTTGCCTTAAAGAGCTGCTAAGTGACATCAAAGGCTTTAAAAGGTATTAATTTACTGTATTTGAAAGGCAGGGATTGGGTAAATAAAGGGAATTGTTGGGATTGTTTTTTTCTTTTCACATAAGTATTGTTAAGTGAGGACAAGCTGGTCTCACAATGAAGTGACCAGGGAAATCCACATGAAGACAATGGAAAAGCCAAAACACCCATTTATTGACTGTAAAAGCTAATGCCTTAATATTCTACTCTAGATCCCACAATATAGCTTTCCCTTGTGAACCATTTCTATATTTAAATGCAGAAATTGTGAGCATTCAAGCACAAAAGATAGCTACGCTACTGAAGGAACAAATTCAAAAGTGCACTTGTGTACGGGGAAAGGACAATATTACTTGCAATGAGTTTAACTGACCTCTTCAACTGCATCACATACAGGCATTCCAGTCTCTCCTACAAATTTATTCAGCTGATATGGTGAAATGGATGGGAGGGAGGCATGACATATTATTTCTCTCCTGGGAGTCTGAGGGAATAGGATTTCATTTCTTTCTCAAATAAAGATGATGCGCCATGCAGGCATGAATAACTTTATGGCCATCGATATTCACACTTTGACAAATAGGAAGAGTTATGGCCATGTGGGTAATAGATTTATTTCAGGAAAAAAATAAGAATGAGGAGTTTCAATCCAAGTATTTGAAAAATGGCACCTAGTGCCCTGCCAACGGGATTGTTGGTGTTGAATTAAAATGTACAATGGATTACTTAAAGTCACTGTGATTTATACATTCCGTCCATTTTCTAAACTGCCTATCCTGTATATGGGCGCAGGGGGCCAGACACTATCCCATCACTGGTTGAGTCGCCAATGTATCACTAGATACAAGTGAGTTATTAATTCACCCGATATGAATGTCTTTCAACAGTGGGAAGAAAATCCAGAAACACTGATAGCACATGAGAGATTCCAACCCTATTCTTGAGGTGACAATGCTAACTTCCAGTTAGGTCCATTATATTTATTAAAGGTGCCTTTAAACAACTTCAAAGCTTCCACACTCACCACACCACAGACAAGTTTGGAAAAAGAAAAGTCCAGCTTGTGATTTAACAGGAAACCATCTTACTGATGTAAAATCAAATGCAGAAATCCCATAGGCGAATTCGTTTGCTCTCTATAATACGATAGCTTGGAGAGGCTAGATTAGCCATCGTTAGCATTATATCTAAAAGCAGAAGTGCAACTAACATTACTGAGTGACTTGGCTGACTTTGTCGCTCCAGTCAACTTGTTTTATTGTTACAACATGTTTGAGCATATTTACCACTAAATCCCACTTGTGGCTGCTATGGCTGCTGGTCAGAATAAAAGTTACATTGGCTAGCTGTAAAGCTTTTCCACAGGTGCTATAAGCCTCTTTCACAGCAGACATTTTGACTTGTCATATTAAGAAAAGCAATGGGGTTGCTAATAACATTAAGAATGGTATTCAGGTGTCTCAGTAAGCCATGACAGTGTGACAGTGAGCCAGCATGTACAATACCAGGAACCTGAGGCTTAAGCAGCTAAATGCAAATCAGTCATCGTTAGTTTTATTTTTTACACCTGTACATTTCCTACCGTGACTTGTTAAATGTATTCTGTAAAAAGGAGTATAATGGCTCATACTGATGAGATTAAGGTGAATATGTCAAACTGACACCTGTGGATGTTTACATGAGTCTCAAGGGAGTATCTTACAAAAACAGATCATTACTGCTTTAGCTGTAGATTTTAGACAACCTTATGAACACAAGACTGTGGAAGGTACATCCCAGCAGGAAGACAGCTAAGACTCAAATCTTTTACTGTTGATTCCTGTTGTGCAGCATGTTTTACTGATAGCTTGACTTATCACTGAGATCTGCTGGCAAAATAGACATGGTGTATTGAGGATGATGTTCAAAAGTTAAAAATCATTTCATGCAAGCATACGTAGATAAGCAAAAGTGGATTATCTTTGGTAAAATGTTCCATGTTGATAGTGACAACGCCAGTAAAATGGGAATGCACCCAAGATAACAACAAATGGAATTAGACTGGGGATAATTAAACATGAAATCTTGTATTTGCTGTTTGTTTCATATCCAAGCACCAAACTTGTCAGTAGAATATATTAGAATATCTTATCTTGTATCTTACACATTTACATGTTTGTTATCTTAAGCTCTCAGGCTTATAGTGAAATCCAAAAAATGAAAAATGTATGACATTTTTCTCTGTGTTAGCCTGGCAGGCAAATTAACTTCTGTCAAAGACAAAAAGCTAACATTCATCATTGAGTCTGTACAGGCGGTATCTCTCTCTCACTCTAGTCATGCTGGTCTTTTGAACAACTTGGTCAAATTAACCCCAGAAACCAGCACAAAGCCAACAATCCCAGTGAACTGTGTTAGTGGAGGAACTGGAAAAAATAGCTGACATTCCCACACTCTAACACTGCTCCAGTAACCCTGCCACACACGGACGCATAAACACATACACACATGCACAATAATCCCATCAGCACACGCACACACACA
>CAFUXE010000270.1:436637-461183 GCA_903364295.1 Serranus cabrilla | reverse complement strand
ACACACACACACACATGACATAGCCACACACAAATTCCCTACATTTTAGCTCAGTGCAGTCCCTAAACTACATGCTAAGCCCTCGGCCATACAAGGCAGATCCTCTCTGCTCTGCTCTGACATACTTTTCTTTGTGTTTGTAAAGATTCTTAGCACTGGCAGTCGGTCAGTGTGTGCTGCCTATTCACAGCACAGGGTCCAGTGGGTTACTGTTAGTACTCTACTACCTGAAAAATGTCAGCTTCTCAGGAAACTGAGAATTTTTTGGAACACTTGGAGGAAAGCACCAAAGTTTAGTTTCAAAGGTGGAAACCTAAAATAATAAATTGGTGACAACCAAGCCAATACCTGACATTACTGCTGCTTCAGCTATCAATTTATCCCAATAAAAGACTTGGGATCAGAGTGAATGAGGACAAGCTCTAACATCTCCGAGAGACAAACCACACAAATACTCAATCACATGCAGGGCAACCTAGATATATAACTTAAAATTAAAAACAAACATGAACATTGTTGGTAGGCACAACTGATTAAATTAGTGGGACCTGGAGCGTGACGCTTTCTGTTTGTGTTACTGACTCATGATTCCCGACAGAGCCTACAGTAAACACTTGAGGCTGCCATGTGATATTGATATCAATGTTTTAATATAATGATATAAGCTGTGAGTCATGAAATTATTTTTTTTCTCCAAACTACTCCCTCCTGAAAAGCCAGAGGTATTGTTTATGAAGAAGTAGAAAACATCACTGACAACATTTATGGGCATCAGGGATGCACCCATCGACTTTTTCAGTCCTGATAACGACACTTTGGTTTTGGGTTTCGGCCAATGACGAATACCAATCCAATACCAGTGTTTAATGAAAAAGCTGTATTCGTCATTGTGTGGAAGTGACTAGGATCATTTTATCATTTTATGTATGAGGCAACATTCAGGTAAATCAGTCCCAGAAAATATGTTCATGATGGTAAACTATGGTTCCAAGTGTGCAATCAGGCAATAGAATCACATGTTTCAATGACACTTGGTTGGTCATCCAGAACAATTAATTCAAGAAGGGAAGTTCCTGGCATCTTTGAAATGCAACCAGGAAAGTTAACTGATTCTTTGAATTGTCCCGTTTCTGATCATTTGAACTCGTCAAGGTCTTTTGCATGATACCTCTGGAGTTGCTTGATTGTGTTGGTTGTGCTAATTTTGAAATACCTCCCAACACCTGACAACAAATGGCGTAGCACATTGTAATCAGACATAAACATTGAATGAAACATAGAATTGAGTTGAATAGATTGTCCTCGTTGTCACCAATACCCACCTATCTGATTCAGTACTGGCCTAATATCAGATATCAATATTGAATTGGTGCATCTCTAATGGTTGGAAACATGATATCTAAACCCCTGATAGGTGACCAAAAAACCCCAGCAGTTATTGCCGTTCAAGCCCAATAGTTATTATATTAACTATCAATATCCACTTTAACTGGGGGATAATCTTACATTAAAGCTGGTTACCTACATTTCAGCATATAATATACCACTTTAAACTCAACTAACACCAGGAATAAAAGGAAAGGTACAAAAAATATAAACAAATACAACTCACAGGAAGGCACTGCACCCGTCCAAGATGAGTACAATCTGACATTTTTTATGAAATAAACATATTTCCCCAAATGTCAACAACAACAATGTCAAACAACCTGTGAAGTTTACACTTCAGGCTTCAGGTTCCCCACATGAGAGGCTCGAGTTGACTGCCATGGAAATAAGACCAAGTTCAAAGAGACAATCACTTGGGACGAGAACAAGGAGCAGCATAGAGAATGAGTCCCTAACCCTGGCATGTGCAACTATCAATGTGCAAGACAGGGGATGGACCTCAAATTCTGGCAATTGCAGTGCATTGCTTTGCCCAGAGTGTGAATGTAATCCCTAACTCTGGCATTGTTAACGCCTTTCTCTACTGAGCCAGAAACATCCAAGTCCTCGGGGCCCAGGGTGCTACTGGTTCCCATTCTAACCTCCTGAGATGGATTAACACCTGTGATGCACTGTTGTAATCTGTTAAAGGGCCAGGAAGAGTTTGCAGACCTTTACACAATCTGTGATTTCGTATTCCACATGACTGCATACATCAATGGTTCCAAACCCTTTTTGGCTTGTGACCTGTGAATGTATATGTATGTATGTATGTATGTATGTATATTTACTATTTCCTCTCAGAGGTCTATTGGGAAAATGATACAGTGATTCACAAGGAAAAAAATGTTGTTCTATCATTCCAAGTTCCAATGCAAGCAGGAGCCTCTTTTCCATGACTGTATCATTCAGCGACTAGTGTAGTGGTTTGTTTAAGTATGTCTTATTATGAAAAGAACATAGGTGTACAGTTTAAAATCATTGAAGTGGTCTTTTTACTTCCTAAAAGGCTAAAAATCCAGCACTTCTCAATGACAATTGAGAGCTGCTGATCTTGGCCATTATTGTATCCTATAACGATGGAACAAAGGCGATCTTTCAGTTAATGTAATGGAGCTTAAGAGGTCAGTTAAAGGTAGCTTTTGATTACGGCTATTCCAATGAAATCACTTTTGCTCTTATAAAAGCTGGCGTGACCAGTTCTTAATGTGCCAACACCAGAACCACTGCAGCTGGGGTTTAGACTTCATTCTATACCTAAACTGACTTGTAACAGTACCTTAAAGGGGCCATGTCATATATAATACTCACTTTTTCAGTGTTTTTGCACATCACTTTGGGTATCTGGAGTATCTACAGTCAGAATTTGTGGGCTCTAAGTGGGGAGGTTGTTGTGGGTGAGTGGGTGAATCACAGGTCACACCACGGAGAGTAGTGTTTGTGTCCCTTGTGGGACCAGACTTATTCTACTATTTTATGTTCAGTTCAGTTTTCGCATTTCGGTGAGATTTAGGACCAAATCTACTTGGTTAGATTGAGGAAAGTTCATGACTGAAGTTAAAATACAGCATTTCCTGAAGGCACACCTAAAGCCAACTATTTTTCCGTTTTTTCGTGAGGCTAAAAAGGGGAGTTTCAGATAGAGGGTGAATTTGTATCAGTGCAGGTAGGTATATCCTTACAGACAGTATGAGAAACCCCAAATACTAGCTTGAACCTAAAAATATGCATAATGTGTCCCCTTAAAATTCAGACAAATTGGTCCAAACATTACAGACCTGACTTTGTACCTTTTAAGGGTTAATCAACAAGTACTTGTGGTCCATCTGTAAATGATACTTTGACTGGATTCGTGTTCCTGCTCATCCTGCTTCCCAAAAACTGTGTGGCATCCCACCTGACAGGATTCCACTGGATATACTGGTTACCTGAACAGTGCCTCCATTAACATAACCTCTGTAAACACCTCTCCACACCCTGCATGTTTCACACATGAAGTGACCCCAGACATTCTATCATCAGCCCAAAATGACGAAGTGTATGACAGATTTGGCGATGATCTTGCATGATTTGATCTTAAGTCAGAGTATCTTATGCACTCATGCATGTGTGCACAAGGGATTTGTGTTTGTCTCTGCTTGTGTAAATGATATCTGTGACAGCACAGAGCCTGGCCTCACCTTCTTCTAGTCCTCTGACAACAACAAGCTGTCATCATATTCATATTCTGCTGTTGTTCTCTGCACCCCTCCCTTTACACAGTGGATCAGTATGTAATCCCTTTATTGTTACTGAGGTTTGGCACTGACAATGTGATAGAGGACAAGCCAGCGCAAGCTTAAGGAAGCGCTTGCATTTGTAGGTGTCCCTGTACTATTTGTGTAGTTTTTATTGCCATTTCTGTTTTGCTTGTACAGATTTCAATCCAAGTGGCATGCAACACAGGTGCAAGAGAGGGATGAAGACCTAACTGAGGGTGTGAAACTGATAAAACTGTTCATGTTGTTGGCTGATGCAACCTAATATTTCTGAATTTTTGGCCCTGTGCTGGGTATTAGAAAAAAATATGAATTATTATCAAAGAGGGTGGATGTCCTACAATGGAGAGGGTAGTACTTTGTCACTCAACACCAACACATCATCATCCAGGTCATTGATTCATTGTGTAATTAGCTTTAGAGGTCTTTACTCCTATTGACCCAAGCTGCAGGTAAATAAATGCAATCAGCGTAATGAAAGGACCTGTATCAGTGCCAGTAATGCAGTATAAACCACAGTTTACCCCATCTCCTCCAGCTGTTGTTTTCTGGCACTGTTTATTTCTCTGTATCTCTCTCCCTCCCTCTGCAGCCGTCTCTCAACGTACAGACAGGGCTGTGCATTGAGCGCCCGCTTTAGATTACAAAGCACAGATCTGCCTGGGTACACATGGCAGTGAGCTGTCAAACAAGACATGTGGATTTCTCCCAGGCACGATGGGTTTGTTAAGCCAAGGCTTAGGCAAACAGATGGAGAAGAAAGGACAGCAAAGGTGGAAGGTATAACAGGAGGAGAGTCACTAGAGGAGCGATGGTACTGCAGGATCACTACATATGCCAAAAGTACCACTCAGTACAAGTCTTTTTTTTTCCCAATATAAAATACAAACTAACTGATTTATAAACTTGATTTTATGTAACAAACACATCTCCTTTCGCATGTTATGTGCCCAGGTTACTTGAGGTGTTTATCACTAAAGCTGTGTTCTCTCAAATCATTTTTCAGGCATTCTGTTCCTCCTCGAATTTTGCACAAGACTGCCCAGACTGAAAAGCCTCTCCATGGGCCCATTATGGCATTTCTGTGTTGAATTTCCAAACATACATAACGCAAGTAACAACATAATTCAGTGTTTTCCCAGGTTCACTGCTTTGGGGTGGCAGATGGGCTGCTGGACTTTACTCAAAGCTTATTTCTCCTCTGCTCTTCCTTGGTTAAAATCACTGTATCTTCTGGCAGAACATAGTTGAATTTCAGCCTGTATGTTTATTTTTTCAGCCTAAAAATATTGAAATAGAGCAGCTAATACTTGTAGCGAGAGCAACAACTTGGCAGACTGAGTTTTGAATGCCATCTAGTACACACACAAAGCCCTGCCCTCAGTGAAACATCGAGAATGAGAAACACTGTAAAATGGATAAATGTTGAATGAAAATCAAACAAGTGCTCTTTCTTTCTTTCTTTCTTTCTTTGTTTTTGAGGGGGGCAAGAGGCACTGCTGGTACTGTTGGTGCTGACCTCCCATCAAGAAAATAACAGGGGAAATTCTGTAATGGTTTGATCAGTAACTCTAATATGATAACTGATGTTAGGAACAGTAATACGTCACATTGCAATGTGATGACAGTAATGAAATTACCCCAAACACAGATGCTAACATGCCAAACTATGATGCTGACAGTGGTAAATATCATACCAGCTAAACATCAGCATGTTAGCATTGTCATTGTGAGCATGCGGATATTAACATTTAGTTCAAAGTCTAATATAGTCTCATTAAGAGACTGGCTGTACCATTGTTTTTCTTTTTCTCTGTGTTAAAACTTTGGTAGTTCTATACACAAAATCGTGCAACCTTGTTTTGCTTCTATTTGTTATGTGTGGATTTTGCTTTGGGATTTATAACAAAGGATATTCTGTAATGCTGATACCCTTTTCCAGCATGATTTTCAGTACTTCCTGTATCGCTATAAGTGAATCCCTGACTGTTACACAGTGGATCTGTATCCAGCTCTGCCATATGGGAAAGCAAATATCTAAAACCCCCTCTGGCCAAGAGAGATATCCAGGCTTAGAGGGCCTGAGGAAGTACTACCCGCTAAGCATAGTGATTTGGAGGAAAGAGGAGATGCTCCCTAAAGCATATGCCATGATTTAGTCAAGATATTCCTCCAAGATGGGTGCGTGCATTGTATAAAAGGAGTGACACAGGCATTATGTGGACATAGGATTTACTCTCAGCTCAGAGGACATGCCATCTCCATGATTGGATTTTGTTTGTGTGTCTGTGATAGTGAATCTGTGGGTAAACAAAACAGTCCTGGCCGGGATACCCTGTCATCTCCTCCACTCAGCACATCTGACTGACAGATGCTCTGATTCGGCCAAATCCACTTAAATGTCAAAAGGGTAACATCCACTAATGTTGTGTAAACCAAATAATCAAGACCAGAGTGGTGTTTACCGCTCGTATCAATTCCTTTTGGCATTTATGGCACTTGTCTGTCAGTTTGATGTGAAGGGGAAAAAGAGAAATTTGGGGCAGAAAAATGGAAAATACGAGCTGAAGAAGATCTGTCAAATTTGAGTCACGCTGCATGATTTTCTGCTATCAGCTGGGATTCATTTTTCCTGTCTTCTCAGTACTGCGGATGATTCACAGATCTTTCTTTACTTCTAAACGCTATTTGAAATGTTAAATCTATACAAACTAGCATGTCACTTTCTATATTTTATTTCTCCAAATATCACTGCTGGTTTTGTCCCATTTTTCATTTTCACACTAAATTGGAAAATGACATAAGTGACAAATAAAAATAACCCATCTCAGTACTAATTTAACATGCTAATTTACATGATTTCCGCAGTCATGGGCACTGAACCTGTGACAGGTAAGATGTTGGCATCTTTAACTCTGGAATAAATATCTCAAGGACATTTCAGCGATTAGTCTTAGACAGCTGAAACATTTTACAGCTTCAAATATAGGTTAAACGCAGACAGAAAGAAGTGCACAGAGTGGGAGGTGTGGAATGCTTTAGCAGCCCATGATGTAAGTCAACAACATGTAAAACACGTGGAGTCCAGAAATAGAGCATTTCTTTGTTTGGATAGGTGCAAAGACGTGAGAGGAAAATGTCAGGCACCACCACCCACATCTTTATCATAGCCACTGATTAACTAGATTGTGTTGACTATTAATCTGCTCAAAGAACACGAATAAAAAGTTAAATATAATCAGTCAGTTTAGTTTGCTAAAGCACTTACAGTCACTTGATTTTCTCATGAAGAATGTGACTCGATGGTGTTTGATATTGGACTTCCTGGATATTTATTACTGGCAAAGTCTCCGTGTTTGATCCTAACTCCTGAGTAAACAGACCTGCTCTTGTCACAGCGATCACTGGGGGAGATTTTGGTGTAGCCGTGTTGAACATTGACTCAATAAATGGAAGTCTTTATGGCAGGTTATTATAGGGCGCTTGATACCACTTTGAGGAAGGTCAATGGCCAGGTTTAAACTGAAGTGTGCAGTGCCAGCTGTAATAACTCCACTCGATATGGTACAGTAATTGCAGGCCAGGGAACTCATCTAGATGAACAAACATTAGCCTCAGAAGGTTATAAGGACGTTTGGATTAAGTGAAAGTTGCCTGACGCAAAATATGGAAAGGGACAAAATTTGAAGTGCTGGTTGACAGCCACAGCTACAGTATAGAGAATTTAAGGTACAGACTAATAACTAAGTGTGTGCTGGGATTTCAGCTCAACTGACCGTGGACTGGGTAGCACCACGGATGTATTATAGAACTGGATACTGCACAGCTGCTCAGCCTGGAAGAATATTTCCCAGTGGCTACTTAACAATAAATAAGCCCCCCTTGGTCCTCAGGGCATTTTCCCCATTGATAGCCATTGTAAAAAAGACATCTGTAAAACTTCTCACAAGACACCTTGAAATGCAAACAAGGTCAAATAGGACCTTTTCTCTTGGGAGTTTCAGATCCTCGGAGGTTTGATATTTGTATAACGTTTCTTGAGCTGAGAGAGAGCATTTTAAAAGTCTGTGACGTCATCACATTGTAAAGTAAATACTGGCAAAGTTAAAAGGATGAGCCCAGAAAGTTTTTAGCAAGCAGTTCTTATTGGACAGAATAAGCTGATCCAATATCCAGTCCGTATAATACATCCATGGTGTGCACACAGTAGGCCAAATAGCTAATAGCTAATTTCCATTGATCTACTTAATCTTGTAGCACCTTAGAAAATCTTTTAGCTAGTAAAACATTAAGGATTGTGTAAATTGGTCCCTGTCACCTCAGAGTTAGTTGTATTCATGCAGAGTAGAATGAGTGGACATTCTATCAGGTATGCTAAACTAATAGTTATTTTTCCGAAATGTAATTTAAAGTCGTGCTATTAAACATAATTTTGATTAAGAGTTAGGAGAGACGTACTGACTATATTTCATATTATAAAACATTTAGTCCTTGATCATGTTCAAAGCCATTGGAAAATACTTATTGCTGTTCTATAACATGTTTTAGCATGGTTAGCATGGCAGCAGATATAGCTGATAGCATGCTAGCATGGCTACAAAAATTATATAATCTCCTTTAATTATACATTGGAAAGTGTAGTGTGGATCAAAGCTATAAAACACTAAGATATGCAATCAGCTTTTCAACCCAAAGCTGCACAGATAATGCTGATAATGAATGTTATATAATAATGTTAATTAGCCTACTATTAACATTATTCAAAATGTGTTGTATGTGTTCAGAAGTTTTCAGTGTGAGCACTGTGTGTGGGTTGCTAATTAAACTTTTTGCAGTGGTATCGAGTACTGTCTATTTAAAACTATACTTTTATCAAAGTTTAAAAATCTGGTATCCTGACAAGCTTCAAGTTAGTGGGTGTAAACATTAAGTAACCACCAGGCCCTTAAGCTCACATTTCCTCAAGCTCACTGAGTCAGAAAGTCCCTTTAATGAAAGAGAGAGAATGAATGAACTCCTCCCTGGGGGACGTATTAAATAACAGTCAACCTTTTCTAGTGTTTGCTTGTAAGAAACTGGAGCCTCCTAATTATCTCTGAGTGAAAAGCCACGTGTGTGACCTGCTCTTGTCAGGGTACAGACCCCTACTACAGTAGCTACATGACCTCCCTCAACATGTGCATGACTCAGATAAGCAGTGCAGGGTGGGAAGACAGCTGCTTCACTCTTTTTTTTTTTTGCATGGGTGACAAATGATTTATTGGAGGGGCATATATAGGCTTAAATACAACTTAACAACATTAGTTACATTATAAAACAATGTGTTTTCCTTTGGCGTTTTACCCTTTTCTGTTAATTTCATTCACATATAAAATTTAAATGTTTATTACACTATATCTAACTAGATTAGTTGAGCTTTTTGGCATATTAACTGAATTATGACAACGCTATCCCACTCATTCACTTCTCCATAGACTTACCTGTCTCAACACTGTTGCTGATGCCAGAGCTTCGTTTTCTGCTCCTCTCTATTTCCTTCCACGCCAAAACACTGCGGTTTAGAGCAACTTCTACCTGTCTGTGCTTGTGAAAAAGCTTCGAAGATAGTAATCTGGCTTGTTTTTCCATCATGTCGCTCAGACGTGTCATTAGTTATGCTGTCGTCCGATGTTTCTCATCTCAACTTTGTTACGGCCCGCATAACAAATCGCTGTTCGGCTTCTGAAGTGTGTTGAGTCAGTGTGTCGGTCGGCCCGTGCTGTCAGGAGAAGAGGGGACTTAAAACAAAGATCGTGCATAATAAAGATGACTCACTCGTTAGTGAAAGTGAAAGTGGCCTACTTTCAGTCTTTTGCTTTCCTTTCTAAAAAACACACCATAATTCAGTTAATATGCCAAAAAGCTCAACTAATCCAGTTAAATATAGTGTAATAAACATTTAAATTGTATATGTGATGTATATATTATACTCTTTCAAAACACTGGATTAAGTGGTGTCTAAATAAAATTAAAAAAAATCAGTGAACAATAGCAATTTTTAAAATAACTGTCAGTATTTTTATACACAGTAGCACCAATTGCACCTGATAGGATAACTGTTCAGTTTGTCTACTATACCTGCTCCAATCAGACATATAATACTAATAATAATGTTATTATTATTATTAATAATAATATTAATAATAATAATAATAATAATAACATTATTACAACAAAAACAACAATAATAATAACAGTAGTAATGATTTAAATAGTATGCAAATAAATTCCATTGAAAATAAGAAAAGTAAAAAAGCTGAATTTATTCAGCTAAAACGATACCTAAATAGTACTAACTACTTTGATTTATGTGTAAGTAAATAGAAAAGGACCATATTTCATATGTTTCAACAGAACATGTCTGCAGAAGTTAGACAACGTTGTCCATTGCCCCACTGACCCCACAACCCTAACAGAATTCACGCTGTTTTCAGTACCAAAAAAATTGTGTAAGAGTGAGAGCTCTGTTTTTTCATCCTGTCTGCTTCAGCCCTGTGGAACAAACCCTGCATCAGCACGTTGCGTAAACACATAAGCTCTCTAATTCATGACTCAAAGCAGTGAGGTGCTTCCATACTGTTCCAGACTGAAGAGTTGAATAATTACCTAAACCTCTCATAACCTTCAGACAGGGATGAGACAAACACCAGCATTAGCAGAAACGATGACTAAACTGTGTTTGTGTGGGTTCACCCTCAAAACATCCTTACCTCTGCTTTTAGCTGAGAGAAACTGGCCTGATTTTAATTTGATGTAGACAATGTTTTTCCTGTGTGGGACTCTTTGGAATTGCCACATTGCCAATTGTCACATCACAAAAAGAATTCGTAGGTCTATCACATCATTATGTCAAAGATTTATTGGTGTAACAGCTGGTGTTTTTCAGGTTATAACAAGATATTTTCATTTTAGACCAACATTCAAACTCATCATGTTGTATGAAAAAACTTTTCTCAATATAACAATATACAATTTATCTTTTAAAACAACAAATATTTCATGTTACTACATGATAACTTATTGTTATAAGCAGCCTTTAAAGCAATTACAAAAAGTGAAGTCAACGCAGATGCAAGTTTTGCAAAGTACAATGCAAGTGCAATGCAAGTTTTAAAAGCGAGCAGGGAGCGACTTTGCAAAAAGAAGCCAGACTGTATAGAAGCCTATGAGAAAATAATCTTACTTCTCAATTGATTTATTACATCAGTAAATATTCTTATAATGAATTTATGGTCTCAATAACTACTTTCTAGTCTTTTTCAATACAGCATGATGATCATCATCATCATGTTTTTATGTTTAGGTTTTACTTGTTGAGACATGGTGTGATTCTGCTGTTATTAAGCTCAGTGGATGTCATTACGTTGGGTTCAAAATACATATCTGGTTGCCACTAATTGGCCTTTTATAATAGTTATTTATTAGTTCTGGCATTTGGCATTATTTCTTATTATGTTCTTTGCCTGGGTGTATGCATGGTTTTAGTTGTCTGTTTTTTTCTGCCTATGATAATGTATGTAAAGCACTTTGGTCAGCTCATGTTGTTTTAAATATCCTGTGGAAATACATTAGAATTGACTCTGACTTTACTTGACCAATGCTTATTGTATTATAATTGTACACATTTTGAGATTCCTAATCTCAATGAGCCTTTCTGGGGGAAAAAAAAGAGTCATAATAATAACCCCCTGTTATTAACAAAGTCAATAATAACAACTGCAACCATTGTTCCATTAAGACAAACAACATATTTCCAGAAAATAAAATCACAATTGGCTTTATTTAGCAAGTATATGTGCAACATTTAAGGATTTATGACTTATATGGTTTTACAATGCTCTCTGAGATACTTCAATAAAAAATAAATCTAAATACAGAGTAAACTGAACAATAAGTTTAAGAGAAAGTCCACGGATAAACTTTGAAAACTTGTGTTTGAATTATAATGTTTGAATACTATTAATATACCTATATAAGCAATTCCAACAACAGTAACTCTTACTGAACTGGTAGTTAATGTTAAATGTTAAGCATCTTTCTCTCTCTGCCTGTGGTCCTGATGCTGATGGTCTCTCTTTTGATTGACACACAGCCTGTAGTTTCTGTCAACAAAGCAAAGACAGTGGACCATGACGTCTGCAGCTTCCCATGCCACCTAACAGCGGATCTCACTTGTGATTGGCTCACAGAGAGGAAGTGTCAGCTGGGCCAATCACAGCTGCGCTTGCTTGCCGATTAGGCAGTATCAACATGGCAGCTTTCTGAGTTTTGGAGGAGGGTACCTGGTGTAAATAAACCCAAATTTCACATTTTGCAGATAACGACAGCTTTCGCGTGTTCGTGTTTAAGACTGGTTGGGCCACAGAGGGAAAATGTCGACTGACGGAAATAAAAAACAGTTCTGGAAAAGAAACGCAGCGAAGGTTCCTGGCAGGTGAGTGACGTGTTCCCTCTTGTTGGCTAGCTTAGCCTAGCTAGCCTCACTCAACTGACGCTGCACTGTTGAGCTTCAAACGCAACTTTCAGTTTCACCGACGGCCCTTCCATATTACCCAAAGTCTGCGAGTTTCACTCCTTGTAACGCACGAGTCTGTAGTAAAGTAGTTTTTGTAGACACAGCTGACACCTTCCTGCTGTTAGCTGGCTAAGAGCTACGTTGCTAACAGCGGCTAGCACTTGAGCTATTTACCCAAACCGCAGTCACAGGGTTATAACTAATGCTACAGTTACCATTTTATATGACAGAATAGTTTTGACCTTACAGGAAATAAAAGTCGTTAACACCACACTTAGTCATAGTTTTATAGAATTAACTGGCATTGTTTTGGGTAAGCTAACGTGGCTAGCTTGACAGTCAGTTATGTAGCTCATTCATTTACAATCTCTCTTCTGCACTTCCTCAGCATTCAGCATGTGTATGGCGCACAACATCCACCTTTCGACCCACTCCTCCATGCTAAGTAAGTTAAATATTCTTCGTCTTTGTAGGATAAAGGTCCCGAGGTGTTATTTTGGTACTTTGGAAAGGTTCAATTTAAGTTTATATGCCGACGCTAACCGTTTGCTTCAGATGCTAAGTTGCATGAAAGACAAGCTAAAGTTGATATTCCTGACTCTCCTCAAGCTTTGCCAAATATCGTATGTGATGTTTTTTTTCATTCTGCATGAAACATTGGATTAAAATAGCTGTCCTACTCATGTAAGGTAAGTTGATGGTTTGATAAACAAACAGGTTTATCTGGTGTAAAGTAGGTTAGAGGGTTAATCTCTTTCGCTTCCTCTTAAAAGAGGAGGGGTATGTTTTATTATTAGCAAGTTTGATATTTCCTGAATGACCAGTAGCCAAAGACCAGTGCTTGAATTTATAGAAAATTACACAAGACCTTTATTAAACTGTCATTTTTTTTAAATATCAGAATACATAAGCATAAGTTAGGACTTCGTCCACTTTGGGTATTGTGTTCTTCGGTTTTAAGTTTCAGTATTTACATAACTAAACAGCAAACAAATCTTGCAGGGTAGCTACTGAGCCAGGTGCTGTGGCATGGACTATAAAACATGTAAACCTTTTGGCCACCTCCCAATCAGGAATGTTGACATTTGGCAGCTGACAAAGACACCAGCTGTGACATCATGGACTGGGACGTGGCCATAACTGCAACATGCTCAAATGAGTGAATCAGCATGAATTGGGTCTTGCAGTATGATTCTGGTAACCCTTTGTAAGCACTGTATGGCCTGTCCTGTTATGAAGTGTCAGTGGAAGTGCACCTACCAGACAATTGAGTTGTTAGATAGCTGTGTTGACAGGATAAAGGGCATGAGGTCAGTTAGTTTTGTTTTAACTTATTTGAAAAACTTGTATTATGTCCAGTACAAATGGATTATGTTGCATGAGGAAATATCAGAATTTAAGACCATGAACTACCTTCACAAGACTGGGGTGTGTGTGAAAAATGTGGGAATAAATGACTGTTTGATTGAATTCATTAATTAAAAAAGAAAAGGTGGACTTTGCAGAAAAATATTTTATCTGCCACCAAAAAACCCAAAGAAAAACTGTAGAATCTTGAAATATAAAGTATGTAGAAAACATTTTTCATTAACCACTTTAATTAACTTCTGCATAGAAAATGTTTTTGACTTTTTGCGCTGTACCTATCTCTTTATACTCACACATACTCAAACACAGAGAGATAGAAAAACTGCCTGTTATTGTGTAAAAATCCTTTCATTTCTTCTGACTGATGTTTAATCATGTAGATTTCCACAGAGGGTTGAATTCAATTTGCTTGTTTTTGTCGGGGTATATGTTCAGAATCTCTCTTTTCTTCTAAGTTATGATGGAAGTAAGCTAATGTGGACAAGTCTCTCTCTTTATTATGGTAATCCTTGTCTTTGTAAGAAATCAGAGCACACCCCCACTCCCCGTCCCCTCCTCCTTTTCCACTTCGCATGATAAGGAAAGGTTGAGTTTAATTGAATTCTCTTCTTTTTGTGTTGCATTTCTTGTTCTGACTGAATGAAATGGTGTCCTTGCCGCACAAAGACAGCAACTCAGGGATATTTTGTCTTTTGAACGTGGCCAGATTCAGTCTTGTGATGTGTTTGCAACCTGCTTTTGATTCTAGTGCTTAAGATGAAGAGTCTGTGTATAGAGGTCGTGACACACTGCATTGTGAGACTTCTGAGTAATTCTCTCAAATTCAATGATATTTTGTTAAACTCCCATTTTCAAGGTGGTAGTGTTGTTTTACTTCTTTGCCCACCTGTCATTGTCAAAATAATTAATCTCTCATCTTTGTCTTTTTCCTCCTTTATCCCCTCTGTGGTTATTTACTTTATCTCCCACTTCTTTTCTCTCCTTTCCTGCCTGTTTGCCACTTCTGTTTTTCCCTTTCCTACACCTCCAATCCCCACTGCCCCTCACCTTTTCTCTCAATTTCTTTAATCTTATCCTCTTATCTTCTCTGTTTTCATGGCCCTATCTCTGTCCCCCAGTCTGATCAAAGCAGGCAACAAACCTCCTCCGGCCACGCCAGGCAAGCCCAAGAAGGCTACCACCTTTCAAGAGTTTGAGAGTATCACAAGTGACGCCTGGGATGTTGGGGACGATGACGACGAGCTGCTGGCCATGGCTGCACAGAACCTTAATATTGAGGTAGTCATGGAGACAGCCAATAAGGTGATCAACCACATGCAGTGGTTTGCTGTAAAACATTTCAGTCACATGCATGTTTTCCATCCACAAAGGCTTGATCCTGTCCACCGTAAATACATAGTTTATCTCGGCAGTCCATTAGAAAGCATTTTCATGAATGTTAAGCACCTTTCAGACACATTCCTGTTCAAAAACATTTTGTTTTTGACATAAAATCAATTTTTATTTAGATTTTTCCATACCTTTTCCATAAAATTTATTTCGGCAACTTTATGATTATGCTGCCAGAATAGTTATTTTTTCAAACTATTTGTATATAACAAATGATGTTACTGTCGCTACAGAGCATGCAAATTAAAGATAATAATCAGTGAGTAAAAAATTCAATAAAAAGGAAAAAAGGGAGGAAAGAAAGTATTCTCCAAAAGATTTTTGTCATAATTATTCATAGGCCTGTCACAAAACTACTGGACGATATTTTGTCCACAAAATAACTAGTATAAATTATATTATTGTCATTTTAAGACCATTTTATGTCGCTGATATCATTATAATATAATAGCACTGTAATGCAAGTACACCCCTTCAAAGAGCAGTGAACTTTTAATTAATGAGAATATCCAGACATTTTAATTCAAATAAAAAGAAATGTAAAAATTGTTCCGGTGAGTTTGTTTTGTAGAACAGTAGAGAGGAGACTAAAATCCTTTTAACTATTTAATATGACAGTAATGAAAGAGCGAGCATGTACATGGACCTTTATCTGTTCAGAAATCACAGTCTGCGAGCAGTTAGCTTCAACCACCTCACAGAAAAAGGGAAGCCTAACTTACTGTTACACAGAGTTTTATAATGAGAATGTGCAACTATCTGATTGGTCTAAACTGTTGGGGCAGTACAGTGGATTTAGTCTCAGTCCGCCCATCGTTGGCACACAAGCTATGTCCATAGCCTCTTGGTGCTGCAGCTTTCTGGCCACCGCCCTGTGAAGGAAGACAGCTAACCCCACACTGCCCTTATTTGGCTTTTTCTATCTCATGTCTGAGGTCATCTTCACCTGGGTTTATGACCTTGATGTAGCTCTCAATGGGCTCCTTGTGTTACATCTGCCTTCAGATATGTGAATATGTGTAGGGGTGTTTATCTGTGTGTGTCTCTTGGATCAAAGTGTGTGTGCTGCGTACTCCCTCCCTCAGTACTGTGTGTCTTGAAACTCTGTTATCTGTGTGCTGGTACCTGTTTGTATGTGTGACATATTTAATCTGTGTTTCAGGCCTTGTGTGGTATATACTTTAAGCAGCATTTATTACTAGTGTCTGTCTACTAGACTGTCTCTCTGTCTGTCTCTCTGTCTGTCTGTCTGTCTGTAATAGATTGAAAATCACAGAACCTTAATAAAAATAAATTGACCTTTGCATAAATGCTGCAGATAAGGAAAACTTATACTTATAACTTAACTATACTTACTTATAACTTAACTATACTTAAGACTCAATAAAAACGCACAATCTCAAATAGCAGACAATAACAGATCACAGACAATTACATATTGTAATATTTCATATGGAGCTCAAACTGTTCTGTCTGTTGTCAGCAAAACCCAAGGCCCACCAGCGTCACACCTTGTTTTTCTCTCAACTGAACAGGTCATCGAGAATCACAGCAAGCAGCAGGAGCGACAGAGGCAGGATGACACGACAGAGCTGGAACAGAGAGACGAGGACACGCAGGAGGACGTGGCAGAGGACGAGGAGGAGGACGAAGAAGATGAGGAGGACAGGGTGGGGGAAGGAGACGTGACCAGCCCAGAGGTCTCGTTTGCCTCCCAGAGCAGCCCTTACACTGATGGCCGCCTTGTAAAGTCGCAAAGCGAAGCTCCAATTGGGTCACCTAAAGGTTAGTGAGCACCATTGCTCAGTGTCCAGAAAAGTTTTCTGGCTCAGCTGCATACTGAAAGCTAGGCTGCTTTTACTTTTAGTACACCAGTGGTGAGGAATATCATGAAAAGCATGCTACAACCTGTCTATAACTGGAAGACAGTTCCCAACAATCACCTCATACATGTCTATAAGTTTAACTTGAGTCTACATTTAAGTTTGGTTATTATTCTCTTCAGTAACTGTGTGGACATTATTTTACTTGAGTGTAACTATAAAGATAGTGTTTGGCCAATGTATCCTTTATTAATAAGGCTTAAATGTGAGGGTTTTATAACTTTTAGTACTGTGCCATAAATAGAATATATATTTATTTGCTTTTGTATTTATTTTGATGTTTTAATTAATGGCTTTGTGTCACCACATTCAAACAGCATCAAGTTTCAACAGAACCATCATGCAGTTAAACAGCAGAGAAATGAACAGAAAATAATAGGCAGATGTTATCACTCTATAAAGCGGTGTTACTGACAGCCTACCAGTGCTGTGATTGGACTTGCTTGTGGTTTACACAGAGAGTAAACCAAAGAATCAGAACATGCAAATACCAAAGCTTTCATAACAATAACATTAAGAGTTTTGTGAAAAAAGATGGTAAGAACTATCAGAAAGTGATTCCTATTTATGCATATTGGAATGTAGTGAAGTAAGACTACTTTGTCCTCCTCTCATAAACAAAGTACAAAGCCAGAGAGGAAATGCACTACAGCAAAGAGCAGTTTTTCATAATAATCACTTGTTTGTGCCCCTTCCTGTCTTACTTCCCTTTACGTTTATATAAAACCATCAGATGACAGTAGAAAGAGTCACTTCCTCTCCAACTACGTCGCTTCAGTTTGCGTCTGTTTCCCCTGAGCATCTCGTTTTAACTCTTGTTCATCACTAGGGACATTTTTTTCGCTTTCCAATTTTTATTTACCAACATTTTGGCTGTTTAAATGCATTTGACATGAATTTTGGCAAGGGGGGGTTTTGTTTCTAATTTTGGAAGTTCAGCCTCAGCTCCTATAATATAATACATCACAAATAGTGTTTCCAAAATACAGACACTCAGACCCTTAAGGACAAAAATGTCCCCATTGGAATTCAACCACTTTTTTATTTTTTTATCTCTCAGACTTTAGAGCATAAAATCATGAAATTAATGATATCAGCCTTTCAATCTAAACCCTGGCATGAAAATAGGTTGATATTATTTTCACAAATTAAAAATTTCCCCAAGTAAGTATTCCTAGGGGAAATTGTTATTGTTTTTATTTCATTAAAAAACAGTGACATGATGAAAACTAGCATTTAAATAAAAAATACAAATTCAAATATGTATACTCTGTAATTATAATCATGAGGACTATAGTTGGTTGAAATCTTTAACAATAAACAAAATAATATCAGTATATAATATTTTTGTAGCAGCTTTAAGAAGAGGAGATCTTTTTCCTTGAAGATAACAAATAAGTAAATAAGTTTATACAAATCTCAGATTGAGAATAAATAGCAATAAAAAAATTGCCCAAGTATTTAGTATACATACAATAATTCCATTTTTGAGGGGGTATTTAAAGTGTTACAATTCTGATAATGAATGGATATTTGGTAGTTATCATCAGGACTGAAGTTTGTTAAAAGATTTAACTTAATTATGTTTAAATTAAGGAAATATTATATACTTAATGGCAGTTTTTGCCTCTAAAGAAACTGTTTTAAAGGGATGCACAACCCTGCAGTACACAACAACTGCGCTCTGTCATGCATCCTGCATGTGACTGACGAAGACCTCTTCTAAATGTCCTCTCAGTATTTAATAATAATAAGTAAATATATAAAATTAGAGCAGAACAGCTCTGTGTATCAACACCGAATACTGTTATGAAGAAGTTTCATCCTCGTCCTTGTAAACACAGAAAAGGAAAGTGTTGAAGAAATGGTTCTACTGCTGCGTTATAGATTATATCATGAGCAGATATAGCAGCAGACGCTGTACATGCTGAAGGTCTGGCTGATTACGGTCCTGTCTGGCAGGTCTTCTGCCTGTCTGCCTGGTTGTCTGCCATACTGTCTCTTGCTGTGCTTAGATACAGATAACATAAGAAGCTCATCGCCTTCAGGCAGTTCCTCTTATCTCCTCAGAGAAGACAAGGCCCAGGCTTGCATGCACGTCATGTATGGATACAGGGATATGTAAGACAGCACCTTGGGCACGTCTGTGAGCATGTTGCAAAACACTGAAGCTTATATAAAAAATCTCTACACATGCAGGCTCAGTGCACTTGGCAGGTGAGGTACCAACCTGACACAGTTACAGTAAGGCTGGCTTGTTGTGTGTGTAGTTCTGATTTCCCTTTACTTCTTTTGCTCTTCTTTTATTGTGTGTGCAAGATGACAGCAAGACTAGCGTGAACACACTTGGCCCAGTCCAATTAGATAATGGCACACAGGCCCAGCCTTACTCCATATACTTCTTCATTATGCACTCAGACTTGGCACTGACCGTCCCACTGCCCTGCAGCTGAGAGTGCACACAAACACACTGAAGCTCGTGGTCAGCGGGCCTCTGAAGCCTCTGGTGTCCTCTGACTTCTGACAAAATTACACACTCTGCTACTGTAGTTGTTGGGTTTAGGGGAAGTACTCTATTTGTGTCTGTTGGTATTTTTTATCCTCTCTTGTAATAATTGAAGCAGCATACTGTAACTGACAAGTGGAAATTACTAACTTCCTCGAACTTGGCATTGTCTTTTAAAGGCCGTTAAAAGTTATTAAAATGGACCATAAAGGGGGCTTATTGTTAAAATTGCACAAAAGGTTCCATGACAAAGAAGCTTCCACAGGCTTCAATAATCTTTTTTAATTTTTGTAAGTGCAAATAAAGCAGTTGAGAACAGATTTGTAGCTTTTTATTTCTTCTTGTTAAAATTGAAAAGGATATTACATTCGGCAGCATTCCAGTTTTTTTAATTGCTATGTGTGACTCCACACGTATTAGATGTGTCACGGCTTTGCTGTAGTGATGAGAAATGTTGGCAGTGCTATTCACAGGGATCTTTATGAACTTTATCTTGGTGTGTGGTGTGACAGAAGGAGCATCTCTCTCCACATTGAAGTCCCGACCTCACCAGCTTGTTTATAACTCATCTGTGTGGTGCCACTGTTTAGTTCGGTCTTATTTTAGCACATCTGGTAGAACATGTGGCGCTCAGTAGACTGAATTAATGTGTTTGTCTACCCGTTATAAAGGCTTCACAGTTAAATCAGAAATTTTGCAGCAACCGCAACTGCTGCCGTCCTGGAGGCTCATTGCAAAACAAGCCACTAACAGTAAATGTATTCATCACCGTGCCAGGAACCAAATAAAAATATGAAACGACAGCAGTCACAGTCGTTTGTTTGCAAATTTAGGTTACTGTGGCAGGATGTAATTCATGGTCACATTTCTGCTCGTGTGCTTTGTTTACAATTGTACATCAAAAAATATCAGCTTACATAACCTGAAAATACAGTTCTTAAATTTTCACTTTGGTAACTGACAATCAAACCAGTGTGCTAATCATGTAGTGTCATAGTGTGGCCATTTCACCCTCCACACTATGTCATGTCTTCCATCCTGACATACAGTATGTTATCATTGTTAGCATTTAATTGCTGTACACTACAAGCTGTAGAGTCTTGTTTTGTAATTCACTTACATTTGAAGCTGCCAAAATGCAAACTTTTGCAAAGAAATTAATCTAAATTCATATATTGAGAGCAGTTTTTAGGATTAACAAGTGCCCTGGTAAGCTTGATTATTTCCAAGCAGAAACTCTCTGTAAATAAAAAACCATCAGTCACCAACCCTAAATTGTTGACATTTATTTGACAAATAGCTATAGGCTGTTGACATGGCCACAACATGCTCTGCTGCATCATCTGAAAGCCCCCAATTTGTTTTGTGTGTGTGTTTTTGTGACCCTTTGCCTCGTCTCTTTATCCTCCCACCAGATGCAGCAGGTGAGCATGCAGCCCTCCACAGACAACGGTCTCTGCCCCACCGGCCGCCCGTCATCCCTCTAGTGGCTCGCATGGCTGACCAGAACACATCTGGCACCCCGGCCATGACTGAGAGGGAAGCATCCCGTCTGGATAAGTTCAAACAGTTGTTGGCTGGGCCCAACACAGATCTAGGTAAGAGATACTCATCCAAAGGTCTCCATTTATCTGTCAGTGTGTTACAGTGTGCGCTCTTGTCCAGTCCTCCTGTCCAGCTACTGCTTTCTCTAAGCTTTTGTCTTGTTCCTCCTCTTTCTTTCTGTTCTCTGAGCTCTTTAACTTTTTCATTTCCTTGCATTCTTGTGCTACTCACTCTTAGTTTGCTCACTCTCACTCTGCCAGCTGTGCTGCTCTTTTAACGATGTTGTGAGGGGGAAAGTCATCCAGCCATCTGGACATGCAGATTACAAGGGGAAAAAATACCACCAACAACAAAAGCAAATGACAGGCCTTTGTTCTAACCGAACGACAGGCCTTTATTGTTTATCCAACCCCAGAGACTGTTTGCTACCACTGCCACCCCAGTGGCCATGAAATCCTTGCAGACCTCTCTCTTTCCAGCTGACTTTGTGTCCTCCGAAACTAAGTTTTGGCAACTGCTACTCATCAACTTGTTGGCTAGTCCACACGTGCACAGGTTTATTTTTATTTTTTTAAACATAGGCTTTTCTGTGTGTTTCGGCCTTTAATCCACAGGAAAACTCTTTTTTTCAGTGTTGCGGTGTAGACAGGAAGCAGTGTTATGCCTTCTTACGTCAGAGTGTGTGCCATTATCTCCTGATGAAGCAAACTTGGCCAAAAAAGTGCTGGTTCTAAACTTGCAAACAGGAAATTTTACATGTTTTCACATAAATGTACAGTCTCTCTTCCACTACACTGAGAAACACAAAGCTTTACTGTCATTGTACAGGAATTTTTTGGTGCTTCGCCTGATCAGTGCAGTTTAAAAATAGTATTCAGTACACATTCAGTCCTTCCATAATACACATATAACTCACACAGTGCCTGTGGTTTAAAAACAAGAAATATACATACGTCTCTGTTGAAGTTAAGACATTTGCATTGCAAATCAGCGCAAGGTTCAAGTAGTGCAGGTAGATTGTATTTGGTTTTAGATAATTATTGCACAGGAATTGGTAGTGATGTGTCTGTTGTGTATTGTTATCTGGAGATCTTATGGCCCAGGGGAAGAAACTGTTTGTGAATCTGGTGGTTCGTGCTCTGATGGACCTGTAGTGCCTGCCAGAGGGCAACAGGTCAAACAGGTGATGTGCTGGGTGGGAAGAGTCCTTGATAATGCTTTTGGCTGTGGCAGATGGAGCTGGAGATGTCTTCCAGGGATTGCCAGAGGGCAGCCAGCCATGTTTTGGCATGAGTTCATAACTCTCTGAAGAAGCATCTATTTTTCTTTTAATTGGACCACAATTTACAAAAAAGACAGGAAACTAGGAATTGAAGCCCTAAGACCTAATTAATCAAGTGAGAAATAAGGTTATTTTCCTATTGACTTACATAAAACAGACTTCTTTTTGCCACCAGTGGTGTTGCCCTCTGCTGGTCATTAGAAAGAATGCAGGATTAGGACACAAATACTTTGTTTTGTGAACAAACTAAACATTATATAATATCATCATACTATATATGATGTCTTGCCATCGTAGTCAAAAGCCAAAGCAAGCAGGACTTGCTTAGGAATTGTTTACATACAGTTTGCTTTGGCGTTGAGTCTGTGAATTGTGAGGACAGAGGATTTGTGCATGCTGTGAAAAGAAAAACAACGCCAAATTTAGAAATGGGTTCTCATGACCTCAATCAGTTTGTAGAAGCACAGAGACTGACTCATTAAGCAAGTTGTGTAGATTCAAACTCTCAGTCTCTGTTGAATCTCTGTTTGAAAGGCTATTTGAGTTCAGATCTGTTTTGTAGTAAGATAAAGAATGTAAATGAAATGTTGTTGCACAGTGTGTGAGTGTGCCTGACAGAAGGAGAGCATGAAGTGAAACCAGGGGAGAGAATTAAAAAAGTGCAGTGCTTAGCAAGAGAATGGGTTATGTGCCTGTCTAAATACCCTAAATATGCTAAATACAAAAAAGAGTGTGTCGGAGATATTCCAGTGCACAAATGACACAGTTTAAAAACCGTAGCCTCCATTCTCAAATAGTGGCTGTGGTCTTAATTTACCACAACTGAAGAGGCTACCAGGCATTCATTTGAGACAGGCTATTATTAGAAACACGCCTTTTATTCAGATCCTCTTGTATAAGTATACTTTATCACATTTTAGTCAGAATGTTCTCAGCTTTCTAATCTGCTCTGTTTCTGCTGTTTGCTGTAAATGCATATTCAACGCTTCCTCATCTGTTTCACATCCAAAACCAGAGGGCGTAATCCCGTTACTGGAAGGCTTTATTTTATCACATTTTCAGGACAGACCAACTGATTCTGGATTTTTAAAGTGGATACTACTATAGATATTTGAGAGTTTTTCTGAGTGTGTTTGAGATTTCATTTCCTGCCACTAGGCCTCCTTCAGTCAAAACAATAACAAAAGAAGAACAAACAGACCCAGTGATTAAAACTAGTAAAAATAGCCAATATAGCAGTTTCACCTTCTTTTAATGCTGTTTGGCTCGCTGCTTACTGAGCTTCTGCTAATGTTTGCTCAGCTTGTTTCTATGATAACTTAAGACCCAGACAATCAGGAGGCTTTTATCAGGGGCTAAATTGTCTGCAGAGGTCTCCTCTTCTCCAAAATAAGCAGACCCCATAATTAAAAGGGGCAAAGACACTAAATAAAGCAGTTTGAATGTTGAAAATCAGTGTTTCTCCAAAGCTGTTTGGCACGTCGGTTAAGGTGCTGAAGCTAAGCTGCCCCTAATGTTTGCTCAGCTTGTTTCGAGGCGTCTTCTGACTGAAATCCCTCCTCCCGTGAAAATATATGGTTAAAAAAATACAAGATCTAAAAAGTTTATCATGAAAATGTGCCAATTTATGTTAACTAGCAGACAGTGTTCAGGGGATATGAAGGCACTGACAGGTGAAGGCGACACAGACTTTGTGCTCCATTAACATTTGAGTTTTCTCTGGGTTTGCTGGGAATTTTTTTGATAATGTTAGTACACATTTCAACATAACATATCACATGTAGTTAGAAAAAAAAATCATTTTAATGCAGACAGTTTATACATTATACCTATTTTTCTTTCCCAAAATCTTTTTATTGAGATTTGGGAAGTACATATTATGATAATGATATTTTCCCTTCAAAAAGGGATACATATATAATGTGAGTATAATGATTTTTTTTTTTTTGCTTTACTGAAATGAATTGATTAAAAATATATTTTGACAGCTTTATACAGACTTTTCTTGAGATTTATCTGCTGACTTGTTAGTCAGTACTGATATACTTGTAATAAGCGAATATTGGCTGATATGTTGGCTTATCAGTAAGGCTCTAAATTGCAGAAAGTCAAAATTCCCTTGAATTATATGCATTTCACCACTCAGCTATCCCTCAGTCAGTACATTTGTTATATTAATGATTGATGATGATCACACTTGCATTGCCACTGATGTATTATCTAGACCAGCATGTTAACCTGCATCCACAAATCATATTCTGTCAACAGATCCGGCTGATTGGTTTACAATTTGAATAAAAGTGTGTGTGTTTGTGCCGCTTGGTGCCACTGCT
>CAFUXE010000270.1:423654-436567 GCA_903364295.1 Serranus cabrilla | reverse complement strand
CACACACACAAGGAGCGTTGGCTAAGATCCTAAAATGTAAATGCTGGATTTCATTAAGTTTGAATGGCCTTAGTCAGCACAGCGCCTCACCTCTACGTGTGATCCCCTTGAAAACTTTCTGAACAAAACAAACTGGTTCACAAGTCGTCAGCGTTAGTCAACGGCGGTTGCGGCCCGCCCGGGCAGAGTGTACCCTGTACATCAGCAGAGTGTCTTGAGGTGTCAGCCCCCATTAGGGCCTGCCAGGCATCACAAGCCGCCTGTCTAAATTTAGTTTAGTCCCTGCGCCATGATTAGATAGCCCAGAACGGGCGAGCCACGCTGCCGGCTGCTGGCAGCATGAAAGATGAACTTCATTCACGGGACATAATTAAGTGAAGGATTGGGGAGGGGGGTGATGAGGGGTGATAGGGGAAGGGAGAGGGATAGGGGCAGATAAGATAAGATAAGATGAAACTTTAATGATCCCCGTGGGGAAATTGGGTCATTGCAGCAGAAAAGAATGGGATATGGATGAGAATACAGAAATGTAAAGAAATGAAAATGCCACCATCTTAAGGAAGCCAACTGTAACACAATATTTCCGGGACAAAAATAAATAATATTGGGGTTTATTTTAAGATCTTGCTTTCGCAAGTTGCTTTCTTTGGGTCTGAACATGTCTGCTTTGAAATACTGATGTAACTGCTTTCACATTTGAACCCTCCACACATGAGCAGATTTCTGCACACAAAGATGACAAGACGGATTAAACTCCCTGTCCTCACCGCAGGAGTCATTGTACCCGCACGCTGTCTGTGACACATTTACACTCATACAAATCCCCACACGTACCAGTGGACACTGTCAGCGGGGATGACGCCCCCTTATGTAAAAGAGAAACTCGACCGGCTGTCCTTGAGCTTAAAGGAAGAGAGGGTCGGGATGATCCATTGGCCGGTTCCACACTTGAATGGTGTAATTAATCGCGGAGGCAGCCATGTTTTTGGGCCAAGCCCCCTGACATGTCGGGACTGCCAGTCTCTGGAGTCCACAGGTGTGTTTGTCTGTGTCGGACCGTGTTGGTCACTGTGTGGGATTTTCTGAAATGATAGACTGAGCCCATAAGTCAGCATTATAGCTACCTGCACTTTGTGTTAGAGGCTTGTCAGGGGCTAGCAAAGTACACAAGGCAGCTTAAAGTTATAGTCTTCATGCTTTGAGTGGAACTTTCCCTGTAAAGCTGTTAGGGCACAGACTTGTCCAACTTGCCTTCATGATCTCCTTTGCATTCTCATCCCTGTCAGTTTCTCTCTCTCTCCCTCTCTCTCTCTCTCTCTCTCCCTCCCCCTCTCTCCATTGAGCCTTGCGACAGGTTGTGACAGCGGCCTGTTTAGCATGTAAGGTCATGTAGAAGGTGGTGACCTGTGCGTATGTGAGAGTAGGGTGATTGATGTCAGGTTGATTTCAGCTAATTATTCCTGATGTCCTGAGGCGAGCCGGTCTGTTGAGTGAACCTGAACACAGCACCCACTGAACGCTCAGCGAGGAGGGAGTTATACTGACAGAAAAAAACAGAGAAAAAAACATACAGATTTAGCCGGTCGACTCTTTAGTTCCACTTCTTGTTAATGTACCACTTACCACAACTGCATTATTTGCACCATGGTGCATTATTTTCTCAGCTGAAATATGCTTGAATATTTAGCCAGTTACCAGAATCACTCTCATTATAGGGCTACTCAATGGCAAACATCATGTAAAGTGTTTGTGTTGTAGTGCACTTCCACATCCTACTGAAAACAACTAAACAAATATTCAACAGTTTGGTGAACTATGTTCAAAAGTCTGTTACTCATTGTAAACGGGCAAAAGAGCTGTAAAGAAAGGGCTGCGCTGGACACAAGACCAAACAAGAGCTAATACTAATTCTATTCATTACCCAGCCCTAATAAATAAGCCTAAATACAAAGAGAAACAGAATGAATCTGATGTTGCCATTGTCATTTTTTTAATTCGTCATCAGTCTGGAAATGTACAAAATTGACTTTTAGCTCCTAGTTTAGTTTGTTGCCAAAGTTCCTGGAACATTTTGTCTAAAAAAGCTATTAGCTGTTTGTTGGTGAGTCACTGTGTGCCAACAACAAAGGGAAACAACTTCACAAATTCGACTCTATTGACATATTTTCTTATTTTTCACATTTTAACAGCTTCCAAAATGTAGACTGAGGAAGTGTTTGTGTATGTGGTTGATTTTGTGTTTCTATCCGTTGTAATGCGTTTTTCTCCAGGCTGTATTTAATGTCCTACACCTCCTGTAAGCCACTTGCTCTGTGATGGGCCATAAGTCACCATGCCAGATTTGACAGACTTCCTGCATATATATTTCTTTTTAATTGATTTAAATACCAAGAACTGGCACATGACATCAAGCAGTTATTGCCGGATGGCAGAAATACTGCTGTTGCTATGGCAATAGTCCTTTCCCCTCTTCTCCTTCCTGGCAATTTATCCTTACTCTATTTTTTACTTCCCCTTTTCATCAGTTGCTGTACTTGTTTGTCCCCTTGTTTTTCTCTTCTTTATGTACTTTCTCCTCTCTTTTGTGTTGTCATTAAATGTGTCGCAGCACACATTGCACATGTACTCCCACACATGTTCACAAACACGTGTGGGAGCCGGACCATAGTCTCTATCTATTGGCCATCGACACGATATATGACATACTAGAACATATAGATGCAGAGAGACTTCCAATCAACAATAAGAACAAAGAAATCACAAGAGTACACACACTTACTTCCTTGCCTTGCTTCCTGACGGTGTGTCTCTACCCTCTGTTGGGGGTGCTGCAGCTCTTTGTTACACCTCCACCACTACAATACGCTTCTCCCCAACCACCATCACCCTCACTGCAGCAGCTATGTTTCGGAGGCCTGCTACTTTCCACACTCTGTACTGCCACAATCCTGCAATCCTGTTACACAGAAGCCACCATATGATAGGCTTACCATCAGCACTGTTTGCAAAGTTAATAGCCGCCATCAAAGTGGGAAGCGGCGATGTAATTCAATTTAACTCAGTCCTAATGCTTCGTTTGAAAGCGCTGTCCATGTGTGACAATTTTAGAGGTGTGTGTCACAAGCTCGGGAAGTGTAGAAGAAGAGATAATGCAGCATTCCACTGTAAATCTCTGGCAAATGTGGCAACTTTACAGAAGAAATGTTTCCATGTGAATTCTCAAAAGACTTCTCTTTTATTTGAGACATCAATCGCCCCCGTTTGATGAAAGCTAGAGAGGGAAAAAGAGAATGCACTGTAGGTTGTTTGCTGTGTAAGTGTCCTATTCTTAGAAAGTGGAAACTGTGAGAAATGCTGAATTTTGAAGTCACAGCGTTTTTGTTATTTCTCTTTTTTTCTGCTGTAAAATTGTATTCCACAGTGTGTTCCTTGCATGGTGCTGGCAGTCGGCGGTGTATGTATGCATCTGTGCATGAATGTTATGTGTGTGTGCTGATTTCTCACATGTCCCCAGGCAAAGCACCTGACTTAATAGGGTTGGTCCAACCTCCAGCTGTCTTCCTGTGTCAGTAGCCTCCCAGCTTGTCTGGCTTAGTTTATTCAGATGTTACACGGTGGTCTTCCATGTGAATTGTTCATCCTTTCTTTTCTAAGTGAAGCTTGAGTGAACACACTTCAGCCCTTACAGTCCACACCTGTTCTCTGCTGGGCACTGGGAAGTGCTGCTGCATGTGCAGGGGAAGACTGTTGTGGCCACTGCAGACAGTTTCAGTTTAAACCTCCAATTTATTTTCTAACCCTACAACCAGAGGTTTTAAAAAAAAATTATGTTGGGTGTTTTGGCAACCTAAATGGTATTATAAATTCATACATTAATAATAATACAGCTCTATGTCACAGGCTTTCTTTCCTTTCCCCTAGGCTAGCAACACAAGTCTTTTTATACTACTACTGGTTCACATGACAACCAAGAAAGTAGATCTTGACTTTTTTAATATTAAGCTAATGCAAACACCCGATCTATCACCATACCAAAGGATTCAAAACCAAAAAAACAGTGAAATATCCAGTTTCAAATTGCCATTATCAGCTGGTCTGCTGATGAGTTTCTCAATTAGTCATTAAGTCTGTAAAATGTCCAAAATGAAAGCTTCAAATTGTTTGTTTTGTTCAACCAATAGCCCTTAACCCAAAGATATTCCATTTTATTTTCTAATATGGAACCAATCAGGGCTGGCTGATATGGCCAGAATTTTCCATCCCAATGCATCAAAGAGAATGACGACATCATGATAAAGCATATTCTCTTGTAACTCAATTATTCAATTCAATTCAATTTCATTTAATCCTTGAAGATAATTGAGATTTCCTTACTGCAATGATATAGATATAGAAATATGACATGTGGTAAAGCCTTTTTTTGTACACTCCATACTCACGCCATTGAAGCACACTTCTATAGTTCACTGCAGCTTTTCTCCCATGTGAAAGGACCATCCAAATGACAGAGATATGGCCGTAACACACTTTGGCCACTGTTTTGAAAAGCTGGTTGTTTTTTTTGTCAGTTGACTAATTGATCAGTCCCTTTAGGTGTAAAGGATAACATAAACCTTCATAGACAAACAAAAAGTTCTACATGTCTTATTTCCTACCAAGAAGGTTTATGTTTCAGGTGCATTATGTCTGTTCACCTGTCTGACTGTCTGTCAGCAGGAATAAAGCAATAATTGCAGAGCCCCATTTTCATGAATCTTGGTGGAAGGGTGTAGCAAGGGCCAAGATAGAACTCATTAAATTATGGAGCAGATTAAATCACGGGGTGGATGCACTTAATTAATTTTTAGTTGAGTATCTTTTAGTAAGTAAGTAAGATAGTAATTAAATATCATTTTTCTAAACATTGTGAGACTGGGCATTTGTGCTGCATTCATGTGGTGTCAAAATAATTCATTATCATGTATCATGACTCACCTGATCTGTTTCATTTGCTCTTTGTTTTCACATTACTACTGGACAACCGCTGTCAATGTGTAGTTTAAGCGTTCTAAGCAATTAATATATAACACAACGACTTTGTAGCAGCCACGCTGTTTCCACATTAAGTTGCACTTAAGTTACTTGAAGCCTGTGAACACACCCACGTTAGAAAACAACTTCCTAACAAGCATTTAAATGTATATGTACCATTGGCCTTGGTGGAGCTCTATACTCTTCAAGTACCATTCACGTCGTCTATAGAAACCCTCAGTTAAGTAGAATTTGAAAAAGATGTTTATGTGTCTTCTCATTAGCATTACTATTTTCACTGAATTCCACAACTACCAGTTGTACTATCGTAGCTAATTATCCTTTGAGTCCGCACTGGTTTATTTGGCATACCAATGAGTGGAATGTGAAAATGTGTTCCTTCCAGTATAACCATTACCTGGAAAAATGTCATAACAGATTTTCAAAATGTCTTCATATTCCCTCATAAAAAATGACACCAGATCAGATATTTTGGATCCTGTGTCATCTGAAATCAGTTAACGACAAGGCAAACAGGGAATTGACTATACAAGCCTGTAATATAGCACACAAAAGAACTCGCACGTTCTCCCGCACACACTCATTGTCACACCTGTACACTCATCTCTGCTCGGTGTCCTCTCCCAGCCATCTGGGCCATCCATCAGGCCTCCTGAGCAGGTATAATCCAGGGGGGAGTATCTTTTTACAAGAGTCCCATTAGTTTACGAGCCGTCTGCTCCCTGGCGCCATCACTTTGTCCTCTAGATGAGTTAGACCGCTCAGGACTCTCTCACAGCATTCAAGGTTTATAGGAGGGGAGCTTAACTTTTTAATACACTGCATGATAAAGGTGTCTGTCCTGATTGTATTGTTTTTCTGACCTCACTGGCAAAATAGCTTCAGATGACACCGGGACAATGCCTGCAACATGGGAATAATGAATGGCCCTTAGCCACTTTTTACCATAGCAATATGATCCAGGACTTTCATGGCTATCACACCCAAACCACCTGTTTTGGGTGACATAACTGGACTTGTGAGTTTTGCATTTTCTAAAGAAACGTAACCTCTTGAGCAAGAGTTAAAATCACTGATTAGCCGTGTTTCCATTAAAGTCTAATGGAATTTTGCAGCAAAATTTTGAAATGTCACATTAAAGAAAATGCAAATTAGGGACGTTTCCATCAACTGTTTTAGAGCAAGTTAACAATGCTGCATTAATGTACTTTGATCAGGAGATGGCAGTGTAATGTATTAGTGTAGGCTAATCCAGTAGGCTAATCTGTCAGTAAACAGTTGAAGAAGAAGAGATTGTGCAAGGACGAAAACAGTAGAAGAAGTAGAGCTTGCGCAAGAGAGAAAAACAAAAAACAGGTTGCTAATCAGACAACTCTGGTCACCCACGAGAGAAAATGGAAAGAATTCTTAGGAAATTAATTTAATTGGGCAAATTCTTCTTTCATGTCATGTCGTCATGACCAGTAGAGAGGAAACAGCTGATCCGTCATGTGAGTTAAATATTTGCTACGTTAGAACTTTCGGAAAAAAATGTTTATCGTTTTATTGCAGGAACTGTTTTTCAAAAATGACAAAAAACGATTATATGAACTTTTATGTGCATTTTCAAAAGATTTATTGAATTTTGGTGTTTCCATCAAGTTTTTCTCATAGAAATCTTAAAATGCATATTCATTGATGGAAACGCAGCTATTGTTGTGCTACTTGCTAGTTTTAGACCGCAGTCTTGATTTTTGTTTTCCCACTACAAACCTCAGTTTCCAGGTGTGTGTGGTGTTCACGTGAGTGCCTGTGTGTTGCCGAGAACCTTGTGGTGTTTTGCCCCAGTGGTCGCGCTCCGTCTGAATGATGCCTGAATAGTGCATGGCTCCGGCCCGCCAACTGTCTTCCCTCCTGCTCCCATCAGCTCCCTGCTCAGCCAGCACTGACTGACAGCGCTTTTCGCTGTCTTCTATTCTCCTTACTGGCCTTCATACAGAACCATGCACACTGGCAGGTAGACTGACTGACAGGCTGGTAGACAGGCCGACATGGAAGAAGTGCAGGTGCACGCCATCAAATACACACTTACAATCCCACACAAACACACACTCATAAAGTTACTCTGTTTGATTTTATTTTTCCAACACAACCACTTTATATTGCTTGGATGCTTATAGAAAGAGCGCTCACTCGGCCAGTTTAGCGCTCAATTTTTCAGTCCTTTATGAAAGCATGAACGATTCTAGAGCTGGCACTTGAATGTACATCCTTATTCTTTTCCCAATGGTTTCCATTTAAGTCACCCTATATTTTGAGTACGAAAGATGCTGTTGTAATAACTATATAACAACATCAGACATTAACCTCCAAGCGTTACTGTAAATTAACCTATAAGTCAATAAAGCAAACATTATCCATGTGGAAACAGCAGAGATTCAACCTAGCTTAAATGGTTTCGGTGGACTGGATTTAAACCAAATTCAAAAGAACAGTTTGCCAAATGATGTTAAGAAATCTTACAATGTGCTTTGCAAGATATTCATTTTAGCCCAACCTGAGAGAAACATTGAATTGGCCAGTTATTTAACAGAGTTGGTGTGTTACTGTGTCTTGAGAAGCAAATTTTGCTGTCTGTTGTCCCTGTTTTATTATGTTGAAAGGTGGTTAGAACTGATAGCAGCAGGGCCAAGACTTTCCCAAAATGTTTGCCGCAGGTTACTGCCAGGCCCTGGATTTGGTGCCTCTCTTTCTTATATATGATAGTTAATTGAATATCTTTGTGTTTGGATTTTTGGTCAAATAAATCAGTCAAGTCAAATAATATCACCTTGGGTTTTAGGATATTGTAACAGACATTTTTCATTATTTTTAGACATTTTATAGATACAATGGCTAATCTATTAATTGAAAAAAATAATGGGCGGATTAATCTTTAATGGAAGTGGCAGCTCTAATACATAATATCCATCAATGCTCTTGTCTAAAGTCATATTTCCAGCCTCGTAGCTGTTATCTCAGCTGCATTAAAACCTTTACACTGCTTGTTCCTCTCTGTCCTGCTGTGATTACAGACATATTTGAAGTAGCCGTAATCACCAGACTCAGGAGTCAGACATCATTATATGTGTCGGTGTGATTTTTTTGACTGAAGTTTTTCTACTTTGAGAAGCCTCTGTTACTTATCCAAAATGTTAAAGAAATGGTCGTGTGACCCACATAAGTGGTTCAAATCCCCATGTAGGCTGAGAGAATCTGGGCCAGAGAGGTGAATAAGACACATTCTCTCCTCTCAGTATGTACCAGTCGAGGTGGCCTTTAACGAAGCACCCAACCCCACCTGCTTCTCTGGCGCTGCTGTCAGCAAAGGAGTGGCCGCACTGGGAAACTCCACGTCGTGTTCATTTGATATGACCTTCCCTTCTCTTGCTTTGTTACTAGCTGCTGCTTCATAATACCATCGTTATCCGGTTAAATAAGTTCAAATGGAACACAAACATGATATTTAGTTATATTTTGCCCTCTGAATGTTTTAAGAGTCATTGAGCATTCATTACCTCGGAGGGTCCCACATCAGAGCAGCTGTTGTGGGGTGTTCAACAGAAGGTACATGGTGTCCTAATCACCCCCTGTGGTCCCCAGCTTAACTCCAGCCAAGACAAAGTGCACCCCTGTAAGTTCATGCATAATGGAATACAGTCGACACAGAGGAAAGACTAGCAGCGGTTGCCCTTGAGTTGCACGTTGCTGATGTTACAGGTGTTTTTCATGCCGGTGAGGAATGCAGCTTCCTCCAGGGTTGAGACCGTCTCTCCAGACCAGTCCCCTGAGCTCTGTGCCTGCCAGTATGATAAACACCCACAATACTGATCACACTAATTCTAAAGCATGTATATAATAATGTGATATTTTATTGGTCCCACAAGGGAAATTCTGTTTTCGTTTGCCCCCGCTTGCACTTTTATATGTATACTTTGAAATGATTGCCTGTGGGGTGAATTGACTGTAAATTGAGTTTTTGCTTTAATGAGTTGCCTCTGCATTGTTTCTGTGGAGACCTTTTAAAGGAATGTCTTTACAGCATCAATTAGTGTTCTTTCTTTTTTTTTTACGTGTACAGATTACTATGCATAGAGGGGAGTGACAAATTTGTCAGCCAGAAATGGCTTGTTTGCATTGTTAACTTTGCTCACTGAAAGTGACGGGGACAGCTAGTCCCTCGTCGCCTTCCGGGACAGTTGCAGAAAGTTTTTTTTTTTTATTTCCACACACATTGTGACAAGTGCCCGCTGAGCAAAAACAACAGCTTAATTTTCAAAATGTCATGAAATGCCTTTAATTTATTCCAGTTGGAGCGAGGGCTTGGGCTGTCTCATTCATAATGCACAAGAGATGCCCTAGAGAGTCAGATATGCTTTCTGAGAGATGAGCTAGCCTCACACTAATGAAACGACATCTGCAATTTAGCCCGTACGTCAACTATGCTCATGTTGTCCTCTCTGTTTCTGCCCACTGTGGGGAATGGAGATTTATTCCTCTGAAATGATTTCTCTGAAATTGCAGCTGAGATAAGTATAGCTATATAGTAAGCATTTAGGAAATAGGGGTATAGACACATTTCCTGTGAGAGCATATTTGCATTAAAATAAAGCATCACCACACAGTCTTTTTCACAGATGGATTATGGATTTCATATTTCCTTATGCAGGTTGTCTCTCAAAGCAGGACTAATTAAAATTGGTGAAACTGGACGGATAGGATGCAAAAAAATCTCATGAGAATTTACCATTAGGTGGGGCATCCTGAGAGGAACTGCCCACTGCCCAAGAACTATATACATTTAGAGCTCTTTTTCTCTTTGCATTTGCATTGTCAATAGGACTATGACAAGTCAAATGTCATAAATGTTAAGTAAAGCCTCGACCTTTCAGTCGATCCATCTGTCCTGTCTTTTCGTCCATTCATTGTTAAGAGCTGATAGGTTTTTGGAAATGGTCGGTGCTAAATAGGCTGTCCTCGACCAATCCACATACTTATCTCTGGACCAATCTAGTACACTTACCTCACAGTTCTTTTTATGCTAGAGCTACTCTGAACTCTATACTCCTCAAGTACCATTCACGTTGTATGTAGATAACACTGAGGTAGCATTTGAAAAAGATGTTCATGCATTTTCTTATTAGTATTACTATTCTCACAGAATTACATAACTTTCAGTTATGTAGGAGTGAAAAAAGTCCCTCAAAACAGTTCAGAGAACTTGGATCATTCTCATCATTCTCTGAGAACTACAGTTGTTGCTTGTTCTAGCTGTGCAGACACAATAAAAGTGTCGGGGGTTGGCTTCTCAGAACTCTACTCTTTGAACTATAAAAAAGTTCCTGCCTGCGGTCAGAAAACAACAATTGTCCTTTCATGTACTGTACCAGCGCAGTGCATCAGTAGTACCTGGGTCTACAGGACATCTGGGCTCACGTTGGGCTAACTGTGATTTGGATTCTGCAGTGGTCCATCTCTCTGCTGGAGAGTGTTTGGAAGATAGCGATTTTCAGGAGTAGAGGCTGTGTGTGCGCTTTTCTGTCTATGATGTATGGGTGTAATGGGCACATCTGCTTGTTCTGCTGGCCACATGGTGCCAAGTAAATATTTGCCCCTTGCCCTTTCTGCATTTCTACCCACACACAAACATGCCTCTTTAGTGCACACATTCCCTCTTCGACAAGCCTTTCCTGTAATACAGAGTGTTTGACCAAAAGGGACAGAGCTGTTTGGAGATCACTGCAGCATCAGGATGTAAAGACTATTAGCTAACTTGTGCCTCACGTCCTTTCACCCCTCCTCTCTATAACCCCCTATGGTGAGATTAATGCCAGGTGGGGGGAATATAACATAGTTTAATTAAGCCAGAGCCCACAAGATTCATGGACTCATTTCTTTGTCTGACAGTGCAAATGAAGGTTCAAAAAGTGCAAGGCAAGAGGAGAGGCACCCTTGACTGGCTGTTAGGAGAGTAATGAATGTAGTGCACATAATATAGCGATCTCACCCTCAAAGTCTTGGACTTTGTTGGAATTGGCTTCTACATAACTTTACAGCTTCTTCTCCGCGTCATTGCGAGCAATGAGATTCAAAGATGTTAAAGCTGAATTACAGCGGGGAATGTGAAAGTTGATACAAATTAAAAAATGTATGCACATGTGCTTTGACATGCAGTAGTTGCAGTCAATTGCCACAGCTCGTAAATTAATCTTTCATGAGCCTCCAAAAAAAGGATGTACTTTAATGAACCACGCTGGGACCGGGCACGATGTCAGCACAGAGACAGGTCCACAGTGTCAATCAATGTTGCTTACGCTGGCATCAATGTTGTATTATACCGTGGCAGAAACATGAGCTATTGCATGATGTGAATTTTCTCCAATAAATGGAAAATATCAGAAATAATTTAAAACAGTGCTGCAATCGATTTAGTAATGAACTCATGTTACATTATCGGACGTTAAAGGAAGTTTAAACACAGCCAGAGATGTTAGCCATACATTTTTATACTTTTAGATATTGACCCAAGCCAATATTGACTTAACTTTTTATCATTTAAACAGTATTACTCGCCAAGGCCTGTAAGCATACGTTGCTGCGTGAAATTGGTGGAGTTCCTCTTTAGTTGCTTTACATACACTCTTTCCACCCAATTAGCTCTGTTTTTTTTAACTGATTCTGCTTAGAATTCTTGGAACTTTGGTGCCATATCACAAACCAGCCCACGTTTCCACCAGTTTTGAGCTGAACCACTGTAATCAAGAACATGTCATCAACGAAGGCCATTGCACAATGCCCAGCTAAATAAACAGTAGCAGAAAGAAGGAAAACTTTAGTTTTGAGAATACAGATATTAGTTTTTATAAAAAAAACAAAAACAAGCAACTCTTAATAAGAATACGTAGAAGACTTTTATGTCAGACTCCATCTTTTCTTTCCAACCTGTAGAATATGACACGCCCACCTCGTTTCACGCGTCAGGTCAAGCGTTTCATTTTTTTCAGGTGCTGTTCCAATTTATTTTTGGTCAAAATGCAATGGTTTGGTTTGAAATTAGACAGTGAAGCAGAACAGACCAGTTCTATGTTGGTGGATAAGGGTAATAGTATCAATCTCATGTAAATGTAATGCAAATGTAATGGACATTACAAGCACAGTGATAACTACACGTGAAAGCTACAGATTCAGGGAGAGGCAGAAGCTTTAATAAACAATAACATCTTTTCCTGTGGCTGTACTCATAACACTCGCTTTCACACATTGCCTTTCACTTGTTGTAGTCCTGAAGAGGGGGAAGGAGCAAAGAGACACAAATAGAATCCATGGAAAACCTTCAGCACCTTTGCTTTGCAACTTTTATGGCCTGTGTCATGTCTGAGAGAGTTTTTTCATCTATGTTTTTAATGCGACTCGCTGCTGCACAGGTAATCGAAACCTCCTCATGCTGTGGGGCTCTGACTCCCTCTGAAACCAGCAGAGCTGTGCTGTGCACTAGATCACTGTATTGAATTTCTATATAATTAAAGTCACTGGGGACAAGGTAAGGGAGAAATTTTAAGTGGAAGATGCACAGGAACCATAGTGAATAAATAGCTTCTCCCATCAGCTGAACAAGCTCTAATGCGTTTCACTCAATTTAGCCAATGGACTTAGCCCATTGCTGTTTAGCTGATTGCTATTTCCTATTCTGCTATCTGTCTCTGACTCTCCATTGCATTTGCCTTAAAGAACAGGCCAGGCAGAGTCATTTGGCAGCACTAATCAATATCGTTCACTCTGTGCGAAGGGCTTATCAATTTCCAGCCTGTGCCTTGAATAAGAGTTGAGGGAGAATTTGGCTTATTCATTAGGTACAGTTGTATCT
>CAFUXE010000270.1:351174-423627 GCA_903364295.1 Serranus cabrilla | reverse complement strand
TTTTTTTTTTTTTTAACCCTGAAAAGTATATTAAGGCTATGCCATTTCATTTGCACGGGAATCAATTTCCCCTTGTCCCCTCACTCTTGGATTGCAGGTAAAACAGTGACAGCGCAATTACAAGTGAAGAGATTTCCATTGCGTTTTTATGTTTGCCTCAGTTTGGCTGTGGCAACTCGTCTTGTTGAATGCTAATAGGGGGTGTAGACTTGCAGGGGCCCGGGCATCTGTGAATAATGGATGAGTTAATGTTCGCGCGAACTCATCCAGGAACCTCCTGCTTCTTAAGAAATACTGCTGAAAAAATGCACAGTCATATATCTTGAATATCCTAAGCTGCCTGGTCCTGGTAGACAAGGTCACGCAATGATTTTACTTCCCTCGAGGAATAGCTTTTTGAGTAAAGAATATATGTTGTGAAGAAAATGTGTCATGGATCATCCTAAAAAAGAATCATAAAGCCGAAAAGAAGGCTCATCAGCAGTCAGACTGGCGAATCATGTCCTTTCTAATGAACTGGGTGGAGACAGCATGGCTTTAATAAGGTCAAATTTAAGCCCTGAGCAAAAACTGTTACATGAGCACTGCTGTTAACTCAACCTTTAGCTCTGTTTATGAACATGATATCTCAAAGCTTTATTCTAGACCAGTTATTAAATTAATTTCCCCAAAAATAGGTTGAAACAGAAAAAACAGGTTGCTAAATATCAGTCAGTGCTGATCCTCACACCCACCCATCATCTCTTACTGTCAATGTGTGTGTTAGAGGGAGATTGATATGGGTCGGATGTCTGTAGCACCTCACATTAAGCCATATTTTTTGGGTCTTCATGGACCCAAAGGGAGCTACTCTCTGCCAATTTAAAAGCTCAATTTGCACCTCTCCATCAGATTTATTTTACATTATTGCCTGCCGGATCTCTCAACTGGCCTGGAGAGAATCCAGTTAATAATCCACTTCGAATCTATCAGATATTTCAGTGAAGTAAAAGAGAGACATGATGGGAAGTTTGGACAGTGAGGGCATGGTTGGTTGGCTCGTTGATTGATTGAATAATGTCCAAGAATGACTTACTGATCTGATAATAGTATTGAAAATAGATTTTATTGGGATAGTTATTGTCATGGTCAAGTGATTTATTTTATTGCAGTGAGGTTGAATTTGTGTACAAGAACGACACTAAGCCATAATTGTTTGGTTTTCATGCATTGTGGCTAAATAAGTGGGGAGCAGTCATATCCTGGTTAATGTTCTAACTGTTTGTGTCTATCATGTCATCAACTCTATAATTAACAATGACAACATGGACCCACACACTGCACTGGACACAGCGACTGGCTGTAAACACATATCAATCATAAATAGAAAAGGTTGAAACAGAAATGGATGTAATTGAAAAATCCTGTATATTTTGGTTCTTAAATTTTTTTTTTTTAAATAAAATACCCCCACTAGTCACTTTATTGGCTAGAAAGGTGTACCTAATAAAGTGGCAGTGTGGTTTTCTGCCGCTGTACCCCATCAAGGTTGGACATGTTGTCTCTTCTGCATACTGAGTTACTGTTGAACCAGTCTGGTCATTCTGCTCTGACCTCTGGCATCAACAAGGCTCTTTGGCCCAGAGAACTGCCGCTAACTGGATATTTTCTCTTTTTCGTAAAGCTGTGCCCAAGTGCTGAGGTTTTAAGAGTGAAGCGAAGTAAAAGCAAACTACAACGTTGGCAGATATTGAGAAAACATGAGCAGTGACTATCTTGGCTATATAGCTTGACAATGACTTTAGCTGCTCTTGGTGTTAATTGGCTAATTGCTAGCCCCCTTGTGGTGCTCATTGAATTAAATGTCTTAAATTCAAGAAGCTGCTGATGTCGTGAAGCCAGACCAATCCGTCAACTTGGTGGAGTTGGCGGATTCGCAGGTCTGACGCCAGGCAATCCTTCTTTGTCTGTGGTCAAAATGTTAAAGCAAGGGAAGAATGGTTCGACTGATTGATTTGAGAATATTATCGGCCTGTCATTAATTGGTTGAGCTCTAGCGGGAAATCAAAGTCTTTGTGTGAAATGCTCAGTGTTGAATCTAAAAAGAAACCTTCTTGTTTGTGTTTTATTGTTTTGCAGAGGAGCTACGGAAACTCAGCTGGTCCGGAATCCCACGACAGGTCCGACCGATAACGTGGAAGCTGCTTTCAGTAAGTTTTCTACACACTCACACACACATGCTGTACATATATAATGTACATCCAGACACCAGCAGTAGCAACACTAATTTGTGTAAAACATAAAAAACAAGTGCATACAAACACGCTCAAAGACAAAAATCTATGTAACCTCCTATATAAAACACACAGGCACGTACACACACTTGAACACACACGCAGATAATATCACACAGATAATAAACACATTACAGAGGATCTTAGGCACACTAACGCACAAAAGTTGCTGTCATGTTCTTTCTCCCGACCCCCTCCCTTTTTTGATTTATGAAGACTGGTAACAGTCCTGCTTTTTTTCAGACTTCAATAGGGAAAATTAATTGCGAGGCACAAATAATTTATTCATGAGACACGCGGTGTGTTTACTCATTAAGCCATTGTTGTGGTGTACAGCTCCCAGTCTGCAGAGAGAAGACTGGCTTTTTGAACGCCATGACTCTCCCATTAATTACCGCACAATAGCTAATGTGCCGCAGAAAAGATGTCATTAAAGGTGTGCGTGCATGCGTGTGTGTGTGTGTGCCTGTTTGTGTTTTTTGGTGGTGGGAGGTTACCAACTGGGTGCTTTAACCATTAACGGCTGCTTTGTTTGGTGCTCGACTGAAGTGAAGGCTCATAACGCTGTATGAAGTTACAAAGAATTGGCTGCAGTGTACTCAGCCAGGTATGGGGGGAGAGGAGGGGCACCTCAGCACTTAAGCTCACTGTTTGTGTGTGTATGTGTGTGTGCCTGGGTGATTTAGCTAATGTACCAAAGATAACACCCAATTAATGGTTCGTAATGTTGGAGTTTGTGTTCGATTGTGCATGTTTGTCTGCCTGCGTTTGAGAGTACATACATTTTGTGTGCATGAATGTGTGGGTAGTAATTGTGTGTTTTATGTGTATACCTAATAAATATAAAGAGAACACTGCAGGGAACATTGGGTTGCAAAGCACAGCTGCCCTGTGGCCTGAATAAATGATCGTTTGACCACCTGAAGGAACAAAACCAGATTTAAAAAAAAGAAATACAGGCTTTAAGATCACAAGAAATAGCTCCACAATTTGGGGACTGCAGCTCTTGAGTTTTACGGATCAGACACTAGGGCTGTGTAATGTCAAGTATCTGGTGATATGTTCCATATCATCATACAGGGGTTATGATAGAATACATTGCAATATTGTAAGCAAGAAGCTATATTGCTATTTAAAAAGAAAAGAAAGAAAAAGGATTTAATTTGAGGTCTAATGTTATGGAAAACTGTCCCAGTACGATGGAAGCCTCCTATAGAAAATTACCTTTTTTCCCCCATAATGACCTCAATTTGCATACATCACAAGGTTCAGGTCGCCAGCCATAAAGCAGAAGGGTTACTATGAGGCCAAAGAGTACTGTTTAAAAAAAAAATTGAATTACCATGGTTTTAAATGTCCAACAGTCTGCTTGATTACTATAAATTAGTTATGTAAACAGCATACAGTATATTTAGAAATGAGTCTGTCCAAAGCTTTTGGAAACTATGAAGACACAAAGCCCTGCAGTTCCAAAAGAGATTCGATTTACAGCTTCCTATTTATTTGATCACCAAGCTGGTGTTCTTCTCACCAACATGGTCACCACGATCCGAGATGTTCCTCTCTTGTTTCTCTTTCTCACAAACACAGACAGATTTGATTTTAACAAGTGCAAATGCAGTATAATGGAATATAACTCCTCCTCATTGAGGACGTGTATGTCCCGATGACTTTGATAAATATATACGAGGCTCTTTGACTGTGCAAACTTAAGATCCATATCTGAAGTTATCTCGGCTCCACCTTGAGAGGTTTTCAATACATTTCTAGAGCCTCGTGCAGCGTGAATTATCCCAGGGTTAAATCCAAGGTTTGGATTAAAGCGAAAAGTAGGCACAGTGTCAAAAGCAATCATATCTTCTCGAGTGTCATAACACTTGACTGCCTTCTCTGTCCTGTCTGTGGTATGATCCAGTGGAGAAATAGATAGGAGGGATCAGGCTCGAAAAATCTATTCTCCCTCTTGCGCGCACACACATACACACACATTGAGACCCACAGCCCACACTTGTATTCCATAAACTTGGCAGAGGCACCTAATAAAACTTCACTCCAGTGGTGTCCCTTGTGCCCTTCTCCTGCTCACCAGCGTGCACCAGCTGATTTGATTTTTTTCTCCCCTCCAGCAGGCATGCTCGAGCCACACTGTTCTTTACCTGACAAAGACGAGAAACAAGTTTCCCCACTCAGGTTAGAGCGCGGTAACGGCCCGCGTCTACTGCCACATCACAGAAATCCTACATAACTGCCTCCCCTGTTATAAGCCTGTGTTGAAATTAAAAAGCAGTAAAAATTCTCCAGCAAGCCCGAGCCTGAGAGAGCATTTTTTTGCCTCACTTAATAGCTCCCTCTACCTTCTCTCCCTGTTCGAGCAAGAGGCTCCACAGGTTGCCCCCGGCTCCAGAAACACATCCGGTTGAACTTCCTATTATTCCAGAAATAATACCGTCTTATTTCATTATTTTAAAGAGCACTTTGTGTCCGAGCCCGAAGGAGAAAGGGAAAAATTAAATGGCTTTTCTGCTTTGTGAAAGAATGTCAGCCTTTGGCAATATGTACATTTGCTAATGGAGTGTGGCTGTTAAATGTGAAGTGGTGGGAGAGGAGAAAACTAACTGGCTGTGGAAATATTGATAAAGCTAAAGGGTTCTATGAGATGTATCAGGGAGCAGCGGCAACAGAGACAGATTTAGATATTATTATGTTTCGTTACCTTACAACAGTACACATAATTATATGGCCTGGGAGAAGAGAGAAATGATTTGTGATCCATCGTGAGATGCCTTAAGATTTGTACACATAAACTTCAGTTTATGAGAAGTGCCAATAAACTGTCACCTCTCAGTAATAACTACTAAAACCTGAGCAAAGTACTTTCCTAAAAACAGATCCTAGATCACGAACTGAAAGATGTTGCCTTTGTGTTCCCTTATCTTTGCTGTGTGTATGTTTTGGGGAACTCCACTCTCTGTTATAGATGGGTCATCCTCAGGTGAGAATATGAGTGACAAGCAGCACTGCTTACTGTGTAGTATCTGTTCCTCCTCTGGACTATAAAGGAGGAAGTTACTTTTTGACTAAGTGGAGGAGTTCATTTTTAAGAATATGACATAAAAACACAACATTAAAGTTCAAAGCAAAGTTAATAGCGAAGCCTTGCTGATGCATGAAGGGATAATATTCTGAGAATTATATATCAGAGAAAGCATTTCAAATAATTTGATTTTTAAATGGATTGACTGTCTCAACCCTAAAGCGGTTTCAAGTCCCCAGTCACTTTTTATTGACTGGCCTTGTTTTTCACTGCAATATATAAGACCTGCACCTCTATGAAAACAGCACAGTTGTGGCAAGAAGTAGAGGGTAATAAAGAATCTCCTCTGTGCAGCATCACACAGCTACAATGTCATAAATCATAAGAAAAGAAACAATGCAAGTTTAATTAATTTGACAAAAAACTGCCCACAAGTGTTTCCAATAATTGTAAGAAATCAGGGGTCTACACGTTATACATATTTAACTATTTAAAATTTTACAATATCTACTTACAACCTCTCTTGTCCTCTCCCCTTTGCTCTGTGTAAACAGCCTACAGTTCAGGAAAATTTATCATGTGATGGATATGGCTGCACAATTCTCGTTACGGGAGCTGATCAGTGCAGGTTGTTTATCTTTTGTGAAAACATGAAATGTAACTATTTCAAGCTTAGTTTTGAATATCTTTTTTGAAGGAAGCATATGATTCGTTCATTGAAATAAGTTAAGTTTGGTTCCATGGAAGATAAAGGAATAAAACGTCCGTTTAGGATGTAAAATCACAAATTGTCTCCATGGCACAATCTTGTCATCCACTTAATATGACCCGGCAAAGTTTGAACAATCCATCTCTTACTTGGCTGCTATTGCTCATTCAGTTTGGAAAACCGCAGATGCCGTCCATTGTCTCCAGTTTCTACAGAATGATCAACCAAAATAACTTTATGTATAAGTTTGGGATAAGAAAGAAGTCATGCAGATGCAGAATCAGGCTTTATTTTATTTCTACAAGTAGGAGTTGAGTCACGGTATAAAACCGATTCCCACGTTGATGTTTCAAAACTTTGTAGCAAAACTCAGCTCACCAGATGTAAGTGCAAAAGGAACACATAGACACACAGCGACAAGAGAAAGAAGTAAAGTTTTATATGTGAAAGTTCTGCAGCGCCTGTAGTGGGACAGTTTGTTTCCAGTCTGCTTCCAGAATAATGTACGGCTGCTAAGTAGAAATCAATTTAGATTGTGAGAAAAAAAACAAATTCATTTAAATTCCCCAAATGGATTCCCCAAGCATATTCCCCTGTTTTTACAGAGAGCTTACTGAAGTGGAGGACCCATTAGAGGGATGGAAGGATTGAGGAGTAGACTGATGCAAGGGAGAATGAAGACATGAGGTTTATGTAGACTGATTAACAGAGGCAGGAGGCAGCGCCATGCAGCCACATTTTGTACCTCTGGCAGGTCATGTGGGCCCGTTATGCATTTATGCTTCACTTTCTGTCTTCCATCTCTCCGCCTTTTCTAAATCTCCACTCACCCTTTTCAACCAGTAGACCACAAATTAAATGGAAATTAGTCACTCAGGTTCAAGCGTAAGTACACCAAGATCTTGGGCACTTAATGCACTTTACTGTGAGATATACTCAGTTATTTTAACTCTCTGCTTTTTAAGAGAAAGACACGCTGACTGCCTCCTTTTCCTTCTCACCAGTTATTCTTTAACTCCTTAGCACCTAACTGAAACTTCATGGTTTTTGCCCTAAACTACCTTTGGAGCGTTTTTTCAGCACCTTCCTCATAAGATGTCATGACCTGGTTGGTACCAGTGACTCAGCAAGACTTGGGGCAAATTAACAGAGATTGGAATGCGGCTGCTGATAACACAAGGAATTATGCGTATAGCGCCATACAAATATGTGAAAATAGAACCGGAGCACTGAGACACAATTTGCTTGGCAGCACGTTCAAGGATGCAATTCACTTTAGTGGGTGCTTTGAGAATTTAGTTTTTGGCTTATTTGCGCACGCTTTGCGGTCGCAAAAACAGCGCAATCCTTTTGTGAATTTGCTCCTGGGCCATCAGAACTTAAACATGCACAATTATGTAAAAGAAATAACAATTTTCACAGTTTATAGCCTCTGCAATCTGAGAAACTACAGACCTACAACAGCTGGGCACAGTGACATATTCCAGTTGTCTCATTTCCTATTATTAGTGATTAACAGTAGTAGTAAAAGATTGTGTATGTCACCACTTGTATCCTTTTTATAGTCTTCAAATCCCCTGTGTATGCCTTTGTGTGTGTGTGTGTGCGTGCGTGTGTGTATGTGTGTGCGTGCGTGTGTGGTCCTATCGAGCAGTAATGCAGCTGCAGTGCGATTGACCTCCACTAAGCTGTCCATTAACCTTCAACACGCACATGCTCTCCTCTCCCTCATTTGGCAGAGTGCACATAACACCGGAGCCCACTGTTGTGTCGCTTGCCGGTTGTGGTTCGTGTTTGCGTGTGTGTACTCATGTGTGTCTGCATATGGAGCAGTTTCAACATGTGACGCGTGGACCTTTTTGGCAGCGAGAGCGGCTGTGAGAAAGTCCCAGTCAGTGTTTAGCCTGATTTCTGCGGGCACAAACGTGAGCGTCTGGCTGACTGGCAGCAGTCGGGTAGATGGGACAGGAGGTGTGGATGAGCGAGGAGCCTGCCTCCCTCACAGTGTTTTGGTCATGAAAGAATTTACATTTTAGTTTTTCATCGATTGAAACCACGAGGTAAATAGAACGAAGAATTCCTTGAATGACAGTATTATTGAAGGCGGAAAAGATAGATGTGCGTACTGGCAGGGAATCTGGAACGTGATGTGTGTGTTTATGTATGAAAACATACACATGTGAGTGTGTGGAGCCATGTGTGGAATACACAATTCAAGAGAATGTGTTTGCATGCGTCCAAGCAAAGCTGTGTGCAACAAATAAGCCTCTAGACTCTCTATTCTTCTCCAGGGGCAAGGTAAAAAAGATGACTAGAAAAGGAAAAAAAAACTTTTTGTTGCCTCTCTTATTGATTTTCCTCTAGACAGTTGCCCAAAATTGATACTTTGTGTGTGAACATGTGTGGGTGTGTTTGGATGTGCTTGCTTGCGTATTACCAAAAAGTGGCAGCCAGCTTCCAAAGACAACAAACAGTAGTCGCAGCAAAGACAAAGATGCACAGAGATAACAAACACACACAGTCACTATGAGCCTTTTAAGGCCTGTTATGTTTTCCCGTTGAGCCTGATGTGCAGACTGTCTTTGTTGGTGCAGGTAGACGAGTTTAGTTTGATGGCGATTTCATTAAAGCCGGTCCAAAACAGAGTTGCTCTCAGATGTAACTGAACAGCAGCCAAATACCGAAAAAAAACCCCTCCATTTAAATTGAAAGTGGTGACGATAAATGTAAGAGACAGACAGAGTGATGAAGAAAGCTCCGGTCTAGTACAGCATCTGTCTGCTCAAAGAATTACAAGAAATGCTTTGTTGATCTTTGTGAGATTTGAACAAGAAGCTTTCAGCTACATCTTACTTCTCTTTAGCTCATGGCCTTGGCACAGACATTGTTGCATGACCTAAGTGGGGTACTTTGAGGACATGATAGAAAATGATCAACATCTTGGAAAGTTTGAACAAAGTTAATATAGCTGGCTCAGCTGCCATAACACAGCCTAAGCATGGCACTTCTTCAGTGTGGGTCAGCACGTAAAAATCATAGAGTATATAAAGCAGTGGTGGAAAATGTATTCAGATCCTTTACTTAAGCAAAGGTACTAACACCACACTGTGAAATTACTCCACTACAGGTAAAAGTCCTGCATTCAAAACTTACTTAAGTAAAAGTACAAAAGTATCAGCATCAAAATCTACCTAAAGTTTCACAATGGACCCACTTAGATTGTTATACGTCTATGTCTATTATTGATACATTTACGTAATCAATGCTTGAATATTCTCAAGGTAGGGCTCATTCTAAGAACTTAATATACTGTTATGAGGTTTAATTAAAAAAATGTTTGTCAAAATGTTTTTATGTTTAATCTTGACCTGAAAAGTAGCTAAATCTGGCCGCTAAATGTAGTGGAGTAAGAAGAACAACATTTGCCTTAAAATGTAGTGAAGTAGAAGTATAAAGCTACATAAAATGGAAATACTCACATACCTCAAAATGGTACTTAAGTACAGTAATTGAGTTAATACACTAAAACTGAAAGTACGCATCAAATACGTTTTTCCCAAAGATGTTTTCTGTCATTTAAGATGGTTCTTATCAATTATTGATTGATTATATGACCTGTAACCCTGTTTGTCTTGGATCACCATGATGATGAGGAACTATTCATGTAAGAACTCTTAAAATTACAGTGTTATGCACATAAAAAACTGCGATAAGGACCTCTCTGTGTTTGACAGCTACACACTCCACAAGTTTTCAGAGCCAGCAGTCATGTTTGAGTTGTGTTTTGAGAACTTTGACTGCGTGAATATTTCAGAGCCCCTGGTCCCAGCACTCGCTTTTAATAGACTTTAGATTTGTTGTTCAGTTTGGAGTTGACTTTCTCCTCATTGCATAAGCCTGACCGCACAAGGAGGATACACACTTTTACAAATGTATGCTCACATAAACTGTCTGACAAACACATTCCCAGAAGCATACACACACACACACACACACACACATACACACATACTGTACAGACACACACGGAAAGGTAGCTCCCCTTAGAGGCAAAACACATTTGGTCAAGCAGCAGAAAGTTTTCTCTGCAAAGTGAAGTGTGTCATTTACAGACTATGTAATCCCAGGCGGTGCAGTTTGGTTCGTGATTGAACTTGGCCAACAGACTCAAAGCAAGCTGAGGTTTTTAGAACAAGACTTTGGAAATAAAGCCTCATTAAATAGTATATCCTGACAGACAAATAATTACGAGAGACACGCTACATGAAATGCCATTTTTCCGACACTAAAAAGACAGTCTTACTGAATATCAGCAGAGCTGAATTAATGAGTCCCATGTGGAAGCCACAAGCGTGTCTGTGAGCATGTGTCTCTGTGCATGCGTGTCACGAATAGACAGGTATATTAGTTTGGAGACTATTACCAGTTACTTGCTGAAGTTTTCATGCGCCTCTTCTAAAATCAGTACAGTGGTGTAAGACTTTGTAAATGTTGATAATACATTCCTGACAATGTTTTTATTAGTAAAATTCAAGGCGACCTTAACCTTCATTTCATAGCATGACAATTGATGTTGTGGCAGTTATAAAAAAAAGAAGATTTCAGGATATTTGAGAAAAGGAATAAGTTAGTTTGATGAGAAGATAAATTCCACTCTAAATGTCAGTTCAATAGCTTAAAGCAGATAGTTGGCTTAGTTTACAGACTGGAACTTGGACATGGGTTGTGTGTCCTGATTGACAAGTACTACTCTGCTGGGATTGGCTAGTATTCGTTGCCTTGATGCGTCCTGGTGATTGGTTGCTATGCGGAAATTTGATTGAATTTTTTTTTTTAGGCATGAAAGCACGATGGAATTGGTAAGCTGGCTAGCCAGCCCTTAAATTACATTCACACACTCTTTTGACAGCGTTGGAAAGCACAATACTATTGCCAGATTAGTGACAACTTAGTTTGGCTTTTTCTGTAATCGGCGTAGCATTAAAGCATGGTTGGCTAGCTAGCTACCCGCGAGCTAAGTTAGCAAAATGTAACAACTAGCGTCATCCGCACACTCATGTTGCAGCACAGCAAAGCACACGGAGACCAAACGAAATATGGATTTTTGTAAGCTAATCTACAATCTACAAGAGTTTGCTAGAGCACTGACAGACACGAATAGAGGCTGTAAGGCAGACTAGTTCTTTCTCTTCAGCATGATGACGTTTAATGTCCTCCGACAACCACTGTAGACTCATTTAGCCACTTGTTAGCAACCGCCTTTTTAGGTAAAAACTCCAAAATTCACAAGTGGGATTACTTGCCAATGTATTTTATGTCGTGCAACAAAAAGCCGACAACTATTAAGCGCAAGTTGGAGAGGACAGACCCCATGGTGCTGAAATGCTAACTCTCTTCCTGGTTTAAGAACTAATTTCTCTGGCGCCCAGATAATACAACCAATTACATTGCAAGTACAGCTGGAAGAGGCTAGCAGAACATGGGTAAACAGCTAGCTGGCTCTGTTCAAAATGAACAGAATCAGCCTGACAGCATCTCTAAAGCTCGCTAATTAACATAGCATATTTTGTTTTTTTGTTCTGTACAAAAACTGTACAAAAAGAACCTATTTTTTTCCAACTATGTGCACCATTTTATTGACGCTTTCTTTTTCCTTTTGTCTCCCTCTCTTAGGGTTACCTACCAGCTAATGCAGAAAGAAGAGAGAGTGTCTTACAGAGGAAGAGACAAGAATACTTTGGCTTCATCCAGCAATACTACGACTCCCGCAATGACGAACACCATCAGGACACATACAGACAGGTATAAGCACATGCACACATTCCCAGGTCCTGCATAATTATAATCATTGCTCTGCATGAGACTGTGTAATACCTGTCTGAATCCCGCAACATGATGGACAGAGAAGAAAGATAAACTACAAAAGGGTCCATTTTCAATTTACAAGAACAACTTCTTGACATTGATGTATTTCCTCAGCACAGGCCCAGGACACATGGCTGTTTATGCGTATGTCTGTGTGTGTTTGTGTGAAAAAGTGTGTGTTTTGACAGGATTCGGGCCCAGAGACAGGATTACTGGAACCAGTTCCATGTTCTTTTTCCTCTTTGTCCTTTCCCTTTTCTCCCTCATGTACTCATAGGACTGTTGTCTGTTTGTCTGCCTGTGTCTCTATCTGTGTTGACATGGAGGGAGTGTGGTCGAGCTCTGTTCACAGAGTAGTCACAACTAGCCCTGAGCTTCAGAGAGCTGCTTAAATGAACACTTTTCTTTGGCTTTGAAAATAATATCTACTTTAACTCTCTCTCTCTGTCTGTTTATCTGTCTCTCGCTCGTCCCACATACTCTTTCATTTTAACACTCGACTACTTCCCATTCATTTCCAGCCGATAAGAAACATCAAAGTGGGCTGTCGATAGCAAAAACACACATTTCTCATATTCTGTCCAATTTCCCATTGATCTCTTCTGCTCGGTGCCAGGAAGCTGGCATACTTTGTTTTGATGACTGTTTGGATGGCGTCTTGATGCCCCTTTTTCTGCCAAATTCTGCTTGTTCCAACACTGTTTGTGTTGACGGACTGAGCGGGGATTTTAAGTAATTTTTTTTTGTGTGTGTGTGATTATGTGTGTTTGCACATATGTCAGTTTGGCACATAAACTGTCGTGACAGTGTGTTTGTATGTGCTGTGTTCTTAAGTTGCTGTATATATTTGCCTGCTTTACATGCACCTATATGTCTTTATGTTTGTGTGTTTGCTCCATCAGCCAGTGTAAACCTCTCCATCTGTCTCCATAGTTAGTGTCTCTTCTTGTGTCTGTCCATCTGTCTCTTTTTTTATATCTGTTTATATTGTTGGTAACTTGCCCAAACAGCTTGTGTGTGTATGTGTTTATGCATATGCATATGGATGTAACCATTGTAGAAGTCCCAGCTTGCACTGCAAGCTTTTTGAAGTGCTGCTGTGGTTTTGCTCCATCCCAGGAGAAAGTGTTGATAAGAAATAAAAGATGGCCTTCTTTTTTTAGGCTATCAGATGATATACACTGGAGTTCCTGTTGGACAATATTGGTGCCAGACAGTCCTTTAAGATTTCAATTTACAGATTAAATGAGAGAAATTCATAGGCAGGCTATGTAAAGAATGTGGATTAAAATGTATTTTATTAAGTAGGCCACTTTTATTGATTATATATTCCAAATAAAATAAGTCATGAATAGACTCAACTCAAACCAAAGCATGAAAACAAGACCAGGTCCATGTTTCACCAACATGATGCACTGAGGACAGTCTGCCCTGGGATCCCGTCCCTCCCCGTAGGGAGACCATGGCCCTGCTGCAGAGCTGCATCAGCTTGTGTGACTTTGTAAGCTGCCAGTAGCTGACTTTAGTTTATATGGGGTAGTTGGAACCATATAGACTAGCAAATCAAAATCAAAACAAGGGCTAGAAAGCTGCTAAACTTTGCACAGAGCTCTGTTGATTCCCAGTACAGGCTTTTTAATTTGTGCAATTTTAATGTTAATGGAAACCATAAAAATAATGGTGATGATAATAAAGTTATTAATAATAAGAATAACTAAACAACGTTATAGAGTGCTATACATGGCTGAAATGGGAATACAAAAATAAAATCATACAATTAAAACCAGTGCAAGTTAAAATGGAAATTGAAAAGGAAAAGGAAAAAAAATATATAAGGGAAAGTATTAAGAAGTGATTTAAAAGGGGGCACTGATTCTACAGGCCTCAGGTCCTGAGGCAAGGAGTCCCACAGCTGAGGTGCCCTGACTGCAAAATGCCTAGACACCTTTAGATTTGAGCTGGGACTTAGCAGCAGCCAGCAGAGCCCTGGCTCAGGATCCGAGGCTGCGCTCTGGCTCATTGGGGAGCTACTATTCAGAAGTGTAACTGGGAGCCGAACGATGCAGTTCTTTAAAAGAAATCAATATAATTTTAAAACTTGCTGGTTACCAGTAAAGGGAAGCTAAAACAAGACTGATATGATCTTCTCTTCTAGTATTTGCAGCTGCGTTTCATGCCAGCTGAAATAAAGTTTAATGTGTGTGCTTGCCTATGCATAGCCCACAGAAATATAATACCAGCTTAACCTTGACCAAAAATAAATGCAGAAATTAGCACTGCAATCACCTAATGTGGCTAACTGCATAGGTATCTACTTGAGTAAGGATGAAAATATGACCCTTTGTGAGAGAATTTCCCTTTAAGTCTGACTGCATCTGAGGAGATCCCACAGCTGCTAAAACAGGCTTAAACTGTGGTGAAGCACATGTAGAGAGCTTCTACATTGGTACCCATGAGTGTAAATGTGTGGCTGTGTGTGTGTGTGTGTGTGTCTAACACCCTTCTCTCCCATGTTGCTGTCAGATCCACATAGACATTCCTAGGATGAGCCCTGAGTCTTTGGTGCTGCAGCCAAAGGTGACAGAGGTAAGGTGGTCAGAGCAGACAGGACTGTGAATACAGCTCAATCCCCAGTCCTGTCAGTAACAAGCCGCACACTCTCGTCCCGTCTGGACTGTTTCAGCTGGCTTGGCTCCAGCTACTGTCCTGCATCCGTCTGGCTCCCTTCTGATGAATCTGTCTGCCTGTCGTATTGTTCATCTGCGGGGCAGACACTCTGAAATGGTGTAAACGTGGTCAAATGCACACAGATGTACTCTCAAGCACATAGCATCACAGAGACTTCTCATCATATGCACACTCGCATTCAAGACCACCGCTGCTATCCATTTCAGACCACCGAAAACCCCGTCTGCCTTCAATCAAGGACACCAATCCACTAACTGTTGCTCTCTGTCTGTCTGTGATGCCCCGAATCTGTGCTAACCTGCCCGATGCTTCAGTGTTTGTCTTTTTTTTCTCTCTTTCTCTCTCTGCAGATTCACATTGACATACCGAGAACTAATCCCCTTATTCCTCTCTTTCAACAAGCTTCTGTCCAAGAGGTGAGACCCCCACCAACCCCCTACCCCTGCTGCACACACACCACCTCACCTAGCAGGGTTTTCCCGCTCTACTTTTGGGCAGATATGGATGGTAACGTTATCAGAGCACTGATGTTTTGAGGCAATAGTTCCTGTTACTGTTAAACATGGATAAAAAAAACATCATAATTGCTTAAATTCTTATTTCTGCCTCATAGTTAGAAATGGGAAAACCCTCGCTCCAGCACACTGCATGATCTGGCATGGATATACACACAGAGAAGCACAAACTGAGATTACATATAGAAGAGTTATATAACACCTGCAGTCATGCATGTGATCAGATACACACAAACTCTCACTCTGCATGGTTGGCACTCTCTTATGTCTTTGTTCTGCTTTGTTAGTGTAGCTGAACAAAGCATTTCTCATTACAGTTGGGTGTTTTAGGGGATATAAGAACTAATTATCTTATAACCCTCTTAAGCGTTATGTTTGATAAAACTAACTATCAGTGGAAGTTAGGGCACATTAGGAAAACATACGGCCCGGCACACATTACTGGTATCCTTATCTATTAAATCATTGTAAGCTGCTTTGGATAACGGTGTTGCTTAAATACTTAAAATGTAAATGTAGTGCAAGTCACTTTTGTTTCTGCAGCAGGAAGTTAGCTCAGCTGGCCTAAGGGACGATCAGTGCAGCTTCCCAATGCAACTTAACACGGAAATTAACTTGATTCCCTTCATTTATATGAGGTTAAGTTTATCTTATTATTACAGTGCTTCTGGGAGGTCCTGTCATACATAGAACCACTGGCCTGAGAAGCGGAGAACTGAAAAGCCAGATAGAAAAATCCCATAATGAGGTGCAGGCTAATGAGGTGGCCAGGGCTCTGGACTGCTCTGTGTATACACCTACACATAGGTGTGAGCTAGAGTACAGCTCGGTCTGCATATTTCTGTCCAAACTCAACCTGAGTCAGAGCAACCAAAGACTGTATAAAAGGTGGACGTAGTCTCTGTGATGTCACCATCGGTTCCTGTTGTGAAGCTCAGTGTGTTGGCTCCAGCCATGGCCACCTTGGCAGCACCTGACTCCCGGCTAACCAGAAAATGGGCAGAAAGCCCGAAAAAGAATACATCCAGTTTGCTGTAACATGCCACCTGTGATGGCACCCACCTGCCACTAAAAGTGGCCATGCCCTTAATTATGCATAACTTTAAGCCTGAATATAATTCAAATGGGTGAGTTTTGTAAAAATTCTCCCCCCATCTACATTGATGACTCAGTCAAAAATGTAGCCATACTGTTGATTTCCCTGAATGGTTTTCAGTAGTTTTAAACTTTCCTGCTGTGTGTATTGCCCCCAATCCTTACCCAAGCTACATGAATATTATACTGCCTGAAAATAACAAAATCCAACACTGAACAGTACTTTATTTCTGAAAAAAATTCCCTTTTTTCCAACATGAAAAAGAATAAACAAACAGTAAAAAGAAATAAAATAAAATAAACACAAATCCTGCCGGTTCATGGAAAGAGTGCATGTACAATTCAGACTCCAACTATAATGTAAGCAAGTGATGTAATAAGTCAGAAACAGCACCCCTGGAGCCGCGACAATGATAAGTCTAGGAACACCCAATACACAAGTTATAAAAATGAAGATTACTCTGAATAAAACAACTTGTATGTTACAGCCACATAAATCATTAAAACTATTAACCAGCAGAAAAATGACCAACATAAGTTACCGTGTTCTAAACAGACACATTACAGTATCATGTATTGATGTTGGAACTTTTCATTCAGTCCCTAATATCAGTATTGGCATCAGCCCTGTAGTGGTCTGGCTCAAGAATGAGTACACAGTCATGGATGTGTGTTTGCACACAGAGGCATACAAGCATTTATCAGTGCAGAGTCTCATGTACACACTAACACACTCTCAGACAGCGCCGCAGGCAACACCACCTTCCATTGCCCCTGTCTTGTACATGAAACAACTGTGGGCCATAACCAGGAGGGTAAGGAGGGAAATAAGATCAGACAAGGAGGATGTATAGTATGTATTACCACTGTACATGTCCTCTGTATTTACCTCCCAGAACATGTCTTCCTCCCTCTCATCCCCACACACAAACTCTTTTTCCTTCTCAGAGTGCAAACTAAAGGCCACCAATATATTCAGGCAGCGTGCAGCTCATATATTTTGGAATGCAACAGACTACAAAGGCCCCTTTTTTATATGGTTATGCTTGCTGCAGCGCCACCTGAAAATCACCTCTGCTTCATTTCATTCACTTGTTTGTCTCCGCACCCCCCCACACCCACCCACCACCACCTCCGCCACCACCCGTGGGGCTTGGAGAGATTTAGTCGAGATGGAAGGCAGTCAACAGTCTGTTCCATTTCGGGGAGAGAGGGATATTGAAGCAATTCTGTAGTGATTTCCTAAGTGGTATCTAAGTGTTTGAGTTTTTCTTGTTCTGGAGAACAATGCAGTCTTTACGAGATGTTGATAATCAGCAATTACAAGTTCCCAACGTGAAAAGAAAACATTCTGTTTTGCCTCCAAATTGCGATTAGAGGCTGAAGGAGCTGGATTTATTAGTGTGCCATATTAAAAAATTCATTTTCACAGAATTACTCACGGGGAGTGCATAGGTAGCAGGTTAATGTGGTTGTTGATGAATATATTGGATATTTGAGTGATTGAGCTCAGGATCTTTTGACAGTTGGATCATCTTTTAAGCCTCTAACCCCTCCTTAAGTGTTTTCACATTACGTGTCAGATGTCAGTACAGAGTTCTTTGACTTGGCACCATTGTATTGTGTCAATTTCCTCTATACCTCTTGAGATTTCCCTTATCAGGGTCCTTGGGGTCTGGAACTAATTTGATGGAGCCATGGCGTCATGGCACAGGGGACACAGGGAAGCTGATTTCCTGTCTTAGAGATGTCCTGAGAAGAATATGAAATGAATGTGAGATTAACATAATTTGCAAGAATGTGAGTGAACTCTGTTTAAACCTCAAGAAAGTGGGAAGTTTCTCAGCATCTTCTGTCTTTTCCCATATAAACAGTCCTTACACATAGTAAACTGGGCGTGGAGTGTGTGCGTGTGTGTGTGCAGGGGTTCTCTCAAAGCGCTTCAGTGTGGAGGTGCCAGTGTGAAATATGCATGTCAGCTTTTGAGGTTGCACAAGAAAGAAAGTCCCATTACCCACTCCCCCTGCAAGCAGCAGCACCTCTCTGTGTTTGATAGATGGAGCTTTGATAAGGAAAGAGGAGGTGTGGAGGCAGGTAAAGGGGGTTTGAGAGCCAGAGAGAGTTGCATCTTACCGATCTGTCCGACCGTCTCAACATTGATCGAATTACTTCAAATAGAAATGAGAAGCTTTGCACGCACGGCTTCCAAAAAAAAACGACTTTGCCATAGCCATGTTTTCTTCTCTCCATAAAACAATGAGCTATGAGGTTATTTAGAAAGTGACAGAAACATGACATATCCCCCAAAAATAAGAAAGTGCTGGATGGGTGTGGTACAGCAAAGGTGTGTGAGAGAGAGTGTGTGTTTTTTTGGGGGGGAAATCCATTTGAGCACCAGAAAAACAAGCAATCCTCTAATTCACTGGGGCTGACAGCATTAAACAGCCACCCATAACGAAGATGGAAGTGTTTGCCTTGCAAAAAATATTGAGAATCAGAGAGAGAGAGAGAGGGAGATGGAGACAGAGATGGAGGGGAAGAGCAAGAGACAGAGAGACAAACCGAGTGGAATAAAGAAAGGAGGGAGGAGACCAACAGCAAAGCAGAGAACAAAGTTCAAAGTGAGGCTTTTTTGTGCACAAAATAATGCAGCTGAGAAAGTGAAAGAGGAGGTGTTGCTCTGTGCTGAAAGACGGGGGCAAACACCTGCTTTATTACATATTTAGACCGGCCTCCATCGTGCCCAAAATCCAGATTGTGCTAGCGTAGTTTTTTATTCGGACAAACTTTCATAACTGGAAAACAACAATGAATACAACAGATTTACGGACAAAAAACCCCCCAAAGATAAACAAAGATCCAGATAGTAACTACAAGGAGGATTATAGTAGAATAAAACAGGCAACACACATTCAACTAGAATCATTAGGAGCAATTATGTGACACTTGACTCTTGAAGTAAGTGCTTTTGATGCATTTGCTTATGAAAAGTCAATATTACAAACCCTCAGGGTACAGAACTGACATTAGAACAATTCCAATAAAGGCACACAAACAAACAAAAGTCTTATGTATAATTTGTGTTTCTCACCAAAGCACCGTGTATCTTTGATGTCCAACAAAATTTTAAAGTAATGAGATTTTAATTTCATTTCATTTCAAATGACTGTAAAGTCACCATCCATCACCGAATGAGGAAACACAGTGGTGATTACGCCGCTCATAAAAGCTTTTGCAATTGCAATAATACAAACTGCAGACAATAAAATTTCCAAAACGAGTGAAAGCGAACTTATCACCATGAGTGCCACCAAACCGAACACAAACTGTGATCTTATATCTTATCATTATAATTATAACTTTAAGGTGAAACACGACAGACAGAAACACAGTGTAAACTTCATCATCACAGGCATCATTAGAAAGCGTACACTCTCCTGCACAAAATCACGTGTTTTACATGTTTTATACTGTTGTTGCTATGAACTAGATTCCATATTTTGTCTTCAGATTGTCACTTCCATTAAGAATGTATAAAAACCTTTAAAGGCCGTTTAAAAGTGAGTTTTTCTCATGCTCTAAGCCATAAATCTCAACTTCAGTTACACTTACAGACCTCAAACCTAGCAGTTTTATTCCTAACTGTATTCCGAAGGTTTTCACAGAGGGGTTTGTCAATATGTCATTCAAATCCTGATTTAAGAGCAGTTTGTTCCTTAAAAAAACATGACAAAAATGTGTATTTTCTGATTTATGAAATGATAAAAGGAGAATTTCCTTTTGTTAAAAAAAACCTCTAATACATAAACAAAACTAGAAAAGCACAGAGAGCGCAGACCACCACCAAGGCAGCTCAGCTCATAAATGTTTATTATAGGTTTCCGAGTCATGTGATCCAAACATTTCCAGAGTGTTGTCTAAAGTCAAAATGCACGAATAAAAAGATTCTGAATCCGCAACATGTTTTTAACAAACTCATAACTCATCCGGCTCATTTAATCTAATGAAACACTGTGTGGAAATTGAAGAGTTTCTTCAAGGACTTTTTACATTTTGATGATGACCAAAATCCAAAAAAACGATGGCAGACATTTAAAACTTCAATCAAAAACCTCACTGCTCAGCTTCAAATATGAAAAAATACAGTTTAAATAGACAGTTTAAACCACATTAATATCCACTTAAAAAAAAAAAAATCAATATCCACATCTGTGGTGTTGCTGCCAGACTCCCACAGCGAGCAGGGTTGTGCTCATTCAGCTGCTTTCCTCTCACCAGCTTGGCATGCCTCAGATTGTTCTGATTCCTCCCCCTGCCTTCTCACACCTCGCTCACTTTCTAAAATGTACACTTCTAAATGTGATTAAAACATGTCACTCTAACTAGCATGTTTGGCAGGCATAATGTGCTGTCAGGAGTAAGAGGTGTCATGCTTCATTATACCATTTGTGAGGGAAATGATTAATTATTTGATTAGTTTATCAGGAGAAACTTGACAAATTGACAGAGTTCATTGTTAAAGTGGTTTTATACTGATTATTTCCCTGTTTTGACACCTTTTCTCTGTGTGTATGTTTGTACGTAAGATTTTTGAGCGGATCCTTTTTATCTGGGCCATCCGCCATCCGGCCAGCGGCTACGTGCAAGGCATCAACGACCTGGTCACGCCGTTCTTCGTCGTCTACGTCTTCGAGTATATCGGTAAGTGAAATGTGTCTCTTTTTATTTCCTTTTCTCTTTCACTTAAAAACTCCCTAATCTTTCGTGTGATATGCTATTGATGTGAGGATCAGTCGTCTCTTTTTGCTGCCCGTCGACTGTAAGCGCTGCTTCCCTCAGTGCACCAGTGGCACCTTTGTAGTCGGCAAGACTCAGGGTTCACTTAGTGGTTCATCGCCACAAGTCACAGGGATTCAACCCCGCGATCCTTAAGACAGTTTCTCTTTCTTTTTTCTTCTTTTTTTTTTTTTTTTACTTTCTTTCAAGTCAACCTACCAGCTATCTGCTCTTCTTTCATTCACAAACATGGTTCTGCCAATTCTATGCACATTTTAAAGATTTGCATGTGAAAAGCTTGATGGAAACACCAAAATTTGGAATAACTTTCCAAAATGCTCATAGAAGTTTTTACGCTCGCTTGATGTGGTTTTTGTCTTTTTCGAAAAAAAAGTTTGAGTTAAGCTGGATTTGGAAACAATTTTCCTGATTAAGTTCTGATGTAAGAATATTAACATTTAACTCGCATGACTGATCAGCTGTTTCCGCCCTGCTGGTCAGGACGAGCTGACATAAAAGAACAATTACAAGTTGCCCGTTTTAATCCAATTCCTGAAGACTTTTCTTCATTTTCTCTTGTCTTGTCCGATTAGCAACCTCTTTTTACCTCCGCCAAGGAGGTTATGTTTTCGCCGGCGTTTTTCTGTCTGTTTGTGTAAAAATAACTCAAAAAGTATTGCATGGATTTGGACAGCGTGTATTGGGACAAGGAACAGATGATTAGACTTTGGAATTTATATTGTGAATATATACTATTGCGTCAGTGACCATATTGCCTTCACTAACTGCTGCCATCTAGTGGATGAAATATTTCAATGCCAGTGTGCTCCCAAAATACATGTTTTCAATTTAATCCTTCAAGTGTGCAATTTGGTATTGTATAACTGAAGCTATTGCCTTGGCGGAGGTCTGCACTCTCCGAGTGCTTTTCTAGTTTGTTGTTTGTTTCTCTTCTTCTTCGAATTAGCCTACAGAATACATTACACGGCCATTTTCTGACAAAAGTACATTCATGCAGCTTTTTTTATTTGCTCTAAACCAGTTGATGGAAACGTCCCTAATTCGAATTTTGTTGAATGCAACATTTCGCTTCGACTTTAACAGAAACACGGCTTCAGTGTGTGTTTAAAATGTGCTCCTCTTCCATCAAAGCCTTCTGGAATGACTCGCATGTTAGTGTGTACAGTTTGTGTGCGAGAGAGCATGACCTGTAGGCGTGTGCATGCTCTCCTTTTCACACCAACCTCTTCTCTTCAGAGCCCTCCTGCTGAGTGCATTTATGATGTGCCAAGTTTAATTTAATCTCACATATCATTCTTTTGACAGTAAAAACATACTGTCAGATACAAAGCACACAGTTAAATCATCATTTTATGGATGTTATTGTAGTATAAACAGCTCAGGAAATACCATCCCAGAAATGCATTTTTTTTAATTGGATACAGAAAGAACATGATATGCTAAATGTAATGAAGGTCAGCAGCTGGATATGAACAGACACACACACACACACACACACACACACACTGACAGCTACATAGCTTACTTTAGTGAATGCTTAATTGTTTTTGTGTTTTTTTTGTGAGGAATTTTTCAGGATGAACCCCATAATTATTTAGGTTCCTGTTTTTTCCCATAGTGTAAACTTGTTTTGTTTGCTTTTGGATTTAGGAAGTTGTTCTAATTAAGGTGTTATATATATCAAGCCAATACTTTCGATAATGACAATCTTATACAAGGGTCCGACCAGTATTGGATTTTTTGAGGCTGATGCAAATGCATCCAATATCCTTTATTTTTGAGCTGGAATGAAAAACCTTTTCATTGTGTATTTTGGACTCTTATGACAATGAAAAGTTACTTAAAAGGCTTATTTCATAAACAAATAACTTTCTTCAAGCATATTTATGATAGTGATGTCAGTTAGATTTGGTATATCTTAGCTTTTCTTGCCCTCAGATGTGCATAAACTACAGGTTATGAATTTCTTTTTAAAATACAAAAAATATCAATAATCTTATTGGTATTGGCCATGAGAAGCAGGTGATTGTTGTTTAGTGGTATCAGCTGAAAAAAATCCATATTGCGCATCCCCAGTTTAAATGGGATTTTCCTGCATAGAGAACACAATCAGTAACACACTCCTATGGATTTTTCTTTATGTGTTTTGGTTATAATCAGAGGGAAAGTGTACAAACAATAAGTGATAGGAATTGACCCCATGCTGTCATGACACACCTTTAAAGGGATAGTTTGGATTTTTTTAAGTGAGGTTGTGTGAGGTACATACCCACAGTCGATGTATTACCTGCAGTAGATGATGGTCTCCAGGTTCCCAAAGGTTAAACCTGTACAACATGTGCACAGATTTTTGTTTCTATCCACTGGCGTTTCATTTGGCACTACTTTTTCTCAACAGGAAGTTGCTATTGCTATCAGGGGTATTGCCTGATGTGCTAACAAGGTTGAAACATTGATATGTTGATCTTTTCAAGCTGACATGTGACCAGTGTTGTGTTGACAACTTCATAACAGCTTATATCCTCTGCCCCAAGTGGCGCACGTTACAGTTAAACAATTGTGATCATAGTCTCAATGATAATCTTTTGGCATCAGGATACACTTGAGCATTCTTCACTCCTTTTCTAAACAGAGACTAGAAATAGAACATAACGAGCACAAAAAACCTCACTAAATTATGAATTATTAAATTAATTTTTCATTTGAAATTTCACTTCAAGTCTCTACGTCTTGGGCCTGGGGCTATGTTTCTTAAGATGACTGTGTTTTCACCAAATAAGCTCATGTCTCTTGGGTTTGACAGATCAGTCTTTGACCTCATTCAGAGAAGAAAAAGAAAAGTAAGACAGATGAATAGTTCAGGTGTGTGACCTATAAACCCCTTCAATTGTTACTATTTTCATACTTGTTTGTGCGAGGAGTAGTCAGGCAGCCTGTCGACATTGCCCATGGGATTTGTGCGTGATAGTATTTATTTGTAATCATTCTTTAAAAAATGAATTCTGACTTGAGAGAATGAACTTCCTGCTTTCACCATGCGCTCATGAGCTCGCTTCCAAAGGAGGGAGGGAGGGAAAGAGAGAGAGGCAGAGGGAGGGCAATGCGGTAGAACAAAGAAAAATAGATGGCAGGAGAAGAAGAGCGAGAGCCAGAGAGAGAGCAAGAGAGCACGACAGCATGAGAGTGTATCTCACACTTCCTACCCCTCCACAAAGAAGCAGAATTAGGCCTACCTCATGAAAGAGCCAAACCTCTCTCTCTGCTCTGGCTCCCTCTCTGCGTCAGAAAACAAGAACACCTAACAACAACAACAACACAGCGCATCAACCCATCATGTAAGATGCCAGCCAGCCACGTTTGAAGGTTTGTTGGCTCTGTATATTATTCAAGGCTCATCAGCGCATGGAGATGCAGAGGAACAAAGTGCGGGGTGATGCCTTGAAGATCTGACAAGAGTCTGACTCGCCCACAGAGAAAGGCAAAGAGAGAGGAGGAACAGAGAGGTAGGGATAAAGAAAGTGGAGAATGGCAGAGTGATAGAAAAGGCTGTGGAAACAAGATACAGACATGATAATCAAGGAAAGGAGTGGAACAAGTGAAGGTCGGGTGAGGCTAAAATGATGAGAAAACATCCTTCTCAGTTCCCTTTGTAATGCGGTATGATAAATCAGACCTTAGTGAAGGTTGTAATGTCCATTTTGCGTTGAAACATATTTTTAAAGCAGTTGATTCAACTTCACGGTCATTTTAGAGGCTGTACCGTCATTTGTTGGACTCTTGCATCATATTGCGTTATACTAAAAGAAGTGAGCCGATGTAGAAGTTATAATAAAAGTAGAGAAAAATGTAGTCAGGAGTCAGAGAGTCCAGCCTCTTGCGTGCTCCCCACCACTTAACTTGTGGATCTTAATTGTATCTCTGAAACCGCAGCCGGTCTGCAGTGTGCAAGGTAGTCCACAGAGCATAGTGGTTTCCACTTAGCAGCTCTATTTTGAATGGCTTCACAAAGCATGATGGGCCGAATCATTGTGTAAATGTGGAATGTTGAGAAAACATAAAGAGCTGAGACACCTTTTCTAAATCATACCAGTTATCTTTTTCTGCATTCTTAGTATGTTCTGTAAAAAAGTTTTAAAATCAGCGGCAAAAGCATACACTGATGACACCGAACTGTATGTGATAATGATAATATTGGGTTTCCAACAAAGTGGTGCTTGAGTGTTATATATAAACTGTTAGAATAAGCAGCCGAGAGGTTCAACGATGCATTGCAGATACATTCCTGTCGGATATCCAGATTCAAGCTACAGCCAAATGAGAGCCAAGGGAACTGGTTAAGGGTTCGCTTCTACCAATAGAAACTTTACTTGGACCAAAGTTGTCGTTGCAACTAGAGGAAACAGAAAAAAAAGTTTAAATTTAACTTTTTATTTATTCTGTCAATTGATTAATAGGTTTGCCAGTTAATTTTTTGTGCCTCAAAACCTAGTTTGGAGACGTGAGAGACATATCAGTGGTTCCCCCTGGGGAAAGATGTCGTAGTGTCACGCCCCCTGTCGCCTGTCAGTCATATAATGTGGCAACCACAAAGATTTAAAGACTCCTAATGCAATCGTTGTGTTATGTGATCAGTACAGTGCTGTAAACTTTAAAAGGTGTGAAAGGAGCACCATTATTATTCCATATTAGAGTTGTGTTTCTGTCCACCTGACGAATTTAGTTTGTTCCGTTTTGGTCTCCACCATGTCATGCAATTTTGTGCTGATAGTCGTGGTGATACTAGTGTACAATGTTCTTTCTTTTTTTTTTAGCTCTTTCATTACCTGCTTCATCTGAAAACAATGCTGATGAGACCAATAGACTCTGGTTCAGCAATAACAAAAGAAGCACATATATTACAGTATATATCTGCATTGTTCTTTATATATTTGGGGTTTGAGGCTGTAAAAGCCGGTGCATTTATGTCCTGCACGAAATCCACTCAGCAGATGTCTGTTTAATGGACTCGACATTGGCTGTTGTTGTTGGAAGTCGGCCTTAATAGTTCATATTATGGTACGCTGACCTAATCAGTAGCCCTAAAAGCTGTAAAACTAAACGAGGAGAGCAGAAGGTGAGAAAGTGGCTTATATCGGCTTGCAGCAAGAAAAAAAAGACCCATATAGGCTGATGTCCTGCAGAGCTAAATGGAGTTAGAAAGCAGACAAACCCAGAGCCAAAGTGTCTTTAGAGAATGTACTTACTTGTTATCCACACTACTGCCAGTTTTCTTTTAAGAGAGTGCTCAAATGTTCATCACCTTGTGTTTCTGTGTTTGTGTCAGAACAGTGTAAAGCCTGGTGAATTTGAGTGACAGCCAGTATCTGAGGATGTGAGCCAGTTCATTGATTGGGAACCTGATTAAGTCTTTGACCTGTTTGCAGCTGCTTAATTGAGCCTCTAAACAAGTCTTTCTGTCTGTTCCATGCTGTGTGTTGTCACTTTCTCAAACATTATTCCTTTGCCCTTCTCTTTCTCTTTCTTTCTTTTTTGTTTCTCCATCTTGTTGTGTTTTTACATTCTTCATTGACTGATTACTTTTTGCTTACATCACAACATTGTATTCTGTATTTGCTGCCCCTCAAATGCAGGTTGTGAAACTTTGCATATTTTAGAGACTTGAAAGAGAAGTTTAAAGAGAATATCAATAGAAAACTCCACTTTAACATATAAGTGTCTTTCTGTGGTGCCTTTTTGGGCTGAACCTTTCTGGCTGGTTAGACAATTTGTTATTTGATATGCTCTTTTACCAAATGCTCATTGGCCGGACAGTCGCTGGGGTTATTTTCAAAGGGCCGTTTGTCCACCTAATAATTTTTTTCCCGGCTGAAAACACCTGGCGCTCTCCCAAAAATGCCCAGCTGGAAGCGACAGAGTGCTTTGGAGTGGCAGTGGTTTAACTGCTGAGACAAAGTTCAGTTGGCTGTCATGATGTGGAATATCCACACAAGTAATATCGGCACATGGTAGAGTTATTAGTTGCTTTATTCCATTGTTGTTATTTGTGCGACAGTTGGTCTGCGATATTTGTCCCGCCCCTCAGCCACTGTGATTGAATGTCTGGTTGACAGAAACAAGCGAGAGCAGGAATGTTACAGAGTTACATTTTTCAACTCACAGTGACCAGAAATAAACACCAAACGAGCATCATGCTGCTGTTTTTTGTAGCAGAGTGTAAATATGTGGTGCTCCCATTGCAAAGGATTAAAAAAAATACACTGGCCTCGGGAAAAGGTCTTTAGTGGACACACACCGCTACCTGGTAGAGTGGGCTCAGTGAACTGTTTAGTACTTGGTTAAAGAGGGGATATAAATTTAGTAGACCAAGATTTTCTTTGGTTGACTACATTCTGAGTGCCTTTGGTGCTCAATTCAATAAATGGATCTTGGAAATAATGTCTTTTTAATTCAACAAACTACTTGTTGTATTTTAGCAGCAGAAAGACAGAACCCAATACCCTTTAATATATGTTTATTTATTGCAAGTAATATCGTACATATTGCATAATTTCCTCATATTGTGCAGCTCTTCCCACGCTCTGCTGCCCACAAGATGCTCCTGCATATCTTTGTTTGCTTGTGTTACTTTGCTTGTCTTCCTTTTGTTCATATCTGTCACTTTGTTGGGGTGCCATTGTTTTTCTTTTTAGCTCTCGCTCGGTTTCTCCGGCTTCTTTTTCTGAGTTGCAAAACAGCCTTGGTCTGGCACTGCAGTGCTTGTTCAGCTGCCATACACCCCATTTACCTTTTGATGATGCAATGCGGAGCGATGGCTCGACCTCTTAACCGCTCCATCTTCACAGCACCTCCCCCGTTTCCCCCTGTCACCAGCTTTCATTAACACCTGACTGTTAATCCAAATTTAAAAGTTCCAATTGGTGGATTATTGATAAACTCTTCTGATGCCGCAGAAGGAAAAATACCACTGAAGTTCTTGTGTATCCACCTGGACTGTTAGGCAGTCTAGCAGGCCTCCCTAGTGTCAAAAGAGAAATTGATTTGGAGAGTCTATCCTTCTTGTTCTCCACCTGTGAGGCATTACTTTGCTTTTGTCTCCCCCCTATCTTCCACAGAGTATTGCCTCTCCCATTAGCCGACATTAAAAGTCATCTAATTAAGGCCAGGATGGGCCATGACGGGCCAAGGAGCAGGGCCAGCCCTTCTTTAATGTGGAGCGGCCATTGATCGGCCAGCAGATCCATAATGTAATCTGCATGCCAGTATCTAAGTATGGATCCACTCCGAGGAAAGATGAAAACAAGGCAGCAGGTTAGAGAGACAGAAGGAAGAGATGTAGAGGCAGTGCATTTGAAACAAAATTCAGAGAGGTGAGGGTTTGACAGAGAAACACAGCTTGAATGTAGACAAAGTGGTTGAATATAACAGCAGCCAGAGTGTCTCCTGGCAGGCTTAAGAGTGCAAAAGAGTGAGGGCATGGGGAATGACAGAGAGGGACAAACAACAGAGCAGGAAAACAAGATTTTCAAAAGGGGGAAAATGACCGACTTAGAAAGGGCCCCCATGCTGTCAGGAAGCAGGCAAGCCAGGCAGTCCTTCCTCCTATCAACTAAGAGATGAATGGCCTAGCTTACCCTGTCACTATCCTCCGCTGTGAAGCTGTACTTGTCATAGCAGGCAGAAAGTGGAGAGCTACGGCTTCTCTGTTGCAAGGATTTCTTGAAGAATTCAGGTTCATTAGCTTTGTACTGAGAGTGTTAATAATAATAATAATACATTTTATTTGTGGAGTGCTTTTCAGGGTATTCACAGACGCTTCACAGTTAAAACACGGTTAAAATGCAGTTAAGATAAAAACACAATGTCAAAATCAACAACATTGGTCACATTAAAAGCAGTTCTGAAAGTTAGTTTTGAGTAGTTTTTGAAAGTGGATGGATCTGAGCAGTCTCAGATGTTTTTAGGGAGAGAGGGAGGGGGTGGCTATTGGAAAAAGTTCTGTCACCCCAGGTTTGGTGCTTGGTCCTGATAGGAGGGACAGGAGATTAGGTTCAGAGGAACGGAGGCTGTGGGAAGGGGTGTGGTGATGGAGGAGATCAGTGAGCTATAGGGGGCCTGGTGATGGAGGCCTTTGTGGGTTAGGAGGAGGATTTTGAAGTGAATGCATTGTGGAACAGGTAGCCAGTGGAGGCTCTGGAGGACAGGGGTTATGTGGTCACGGGATGTGGTGCGGGTGAGTAGGCGAGCGGCAAAGTTGTGAATGTACTGGAGTTTATTGAGTAGTTTAGATGGTATGCCATACAAGATGCTATTGCAATAGTCCAGGCTGGAGGTGACAAAAGTGTGGATCAGACGGAGATGGGCAATCTTTTTAGGTGAAAATGGACAGTTCTTGTGAGGTGAGGTTGCTGTCAAAAATGACTCAGAGGTTGCAGATGTATTTTATTTCTTGCATTCAAGTGCACATGCACCTTGGCTGTTCCCATTTCCAGAGTTGGGAAGTTGTTCTGAAAACTGTGGTGTGATTATGAACTTTAAATTGTAATGCAAAAAAACAAACATGGGAACTATAATGATGTTTTTATTTTTAATATTGCTCAATGTTATTACGTGTTGACAGCTAAATCAATTATTTGTGTAGCAACAAACAGATCGTCGAACTAATTTTTCCAATTATTCCGACACCACATGAATGCAGCACAAAATCCCTATCTCGCAAAGTGTGTATCCGCCTGGAGTTTTTCCTTAATGTTTCAAAATAACACACCAAACAAACAATCTGAATTAAAAACACAACCTTCTTGAATGTTGTAATAAATCCTAGAAAGAAGAAACCTTAAAGGGATAATTCAGATTTTTTTAAATGTGGTTGTATGAGATACCTTTCCATAGTCAGTGTATTTCATACAGTAGATGGCAGTTAGCATGCCCCCAGCTTGAAGCAGTAGTACATACTATATATTTATAATATATTAAAGTATATAATTGTATATTTGGCCAGAACACAACTATATTAATAATGATTATAATACATTTTATTGGTTGATACCTTTCTAAAAAACTACTAAAAAACAAACAAACAAACATAAATAATATGAAAGAAAAACATGGCATTGTAACTCAGGATGCTTCCTATCTACTGGATGAGTAAACAAGTAACTGCAGTTTGCTAGAAAAATAAAACAGCACTCAATATAGTCTTGATATTTGGAAAAAGAACATTGAAGTGTCTTTTTTCCTGCATTGAAGAAATTGCTCTCAGTCCTTAAATGTCTTTGCACCATTATGTAGACACATGTGGTTGTGCCTGTAGATGTAGTATAATATGCTTAGCGAGCAGGAGCCCTTGAGGAAGGAAACATAAGGACAAGCCTAAAATGTTCTGGGTTAAGCACGTTTTAAAATTTAAATTCATTTTATTGCTGCAAAAGCAGACTCCCATCTCCAAATGGCAATGTAAATTGCTGAAAAGGGGGGTTTGAAAAGACACATTTACACAACGGACTTCCTGTCCAACCAACCACAGCCATCAGTAAAGCTTTTGGAGATGTGTCCTTGTTGTTATTATGGAAGATAGAGGGGACAAGGAGCAACGGGAGCCATGTGCCTGTATAATTGAGGTCCTGATAGTGCTGTGGAAGATGCTGCGTGTCTGTCTCTGTGTGTGTTTTAGCCAGCCTTTTAAAACTCCTCAGATCCCTCGACACATGCCATTTCTCCACAAGCTTCTCTAAGCTTTCACAGAAGCAGATAAATGCGACTTCTTTTTATAATATGCTCTTTATCACTCGCAAGGCAACTGTTGTCTGCTAAGGGCACATTTGTAAATTATACACACAGCTTTTAGGAACTAAGAGCTTTATGTCACACATTTTGCTTTGACATTTTACCTTATTTTGTCTCAGTTCCATAGTCACGAAACATGCTTTGAGAAAGTTGAGAAAAATGCTGTTAAATCAGAATATGTTTATGTATTATCATTGCGCTCACTAGCTGCAGCTCTGGCTCGACATAAAATTGTTGTTTCTCAGTCATTTGTTTAAAAAAGCTTGATGAACAGAGCTAAAATTCTGACTGGAAGAACAAATGTAGTCTTCTTTTTTTCATATGCCTCTAATATATTGATTATTTGTTATTTTCGAATCTGCAGTTGTTTTATTTTACCCAACTATGATCGACTGATTCCTTCCCTGTACACAGATGCTGGATATCCCTTTGTTCAGCTGCTTTTTACAACACACCAGGGCATGTTATACCACACACTACCATTGGAGAATTAGTTTGAGGTGCAAAATTGGGCAGTAACACTTAGTGGTCAATATTTTAATACACATTTATTCGGTCATTCATTGACATTTATGCACAGATATAAAGACGCAGGTGCATTCTAGTGCTGTGGAACCAGAATTGGCACCAGCATTACAATAAACTGGGAAACGACCACCTTGGCAGAGGAAAGCACGGATTGCATCACAATCAGCCTCTGTACAAAATATACAATTTAGAATATATGTTTCTGTGGTTAAAATGGCAGAAACATTCTAAACTTTATTGTTTCGGGAAAATGAAAACGGCTGAGTGACTTTTCATTGGGCAAGGCCTCATTTACAAACTGGCAGCCGATGCTTGGCACCAACCACAGAGTTTGTGTAATCTCTGTGTGGGCTTAACTGTGTCAATGCCTGTGTGTGCATATGCGTACCTTTGTGTGTGTGAGCAATGCATTTGTCTTTGGTCTTACAGGCTTTACATATTATTTTCCTCATTGATCATTGTCACAGTGTTGCTTTACTTTACATCTGTTTTAGTTTTGAAATTGGTAAAGAAATTGTTTCTGTCTTACTATAAGTGTTTTTAAAAGTCTTAAATCTGATGAAACTTGCTGAAATACATACCCTTTTCCGTGTTAGTACAATATTGGAACCAATCGACCGTCTTTCTGATGACAGTTTAGCCTCTCGGGGCAACAGTCAATATTTCTTGGGTTTTGGTGAGGCCAGCGGACGTCCGGGTAATGAATACCAGATTGGATTGGTTGATGCCCGCCAAATTAGCATATGACAACATCCATCCAAACTGATCGAATCATATGAGCGCAAAACCAGCTACAGGATGTCTGTTATTTAATTAATCGTGATGTTCCTTCGCCACAAATAACTGCATTCCATAGACTAAATGACTTTAAATGAATTTGCAGAAGTTCATATTAGCTGTGTGAATAAAAAGCAAATTAATAAAATAATAATAATAATAATAATAATAAATAAACGAATAACCTTTGGAGCCAGGTTGGACAGTGGAGGTGGTGAAGAGATGCACTGTCAAGATGTTCCAGACCATCGTGAATTGCCATCAGGCTCTCAACTTCAAGCCATCAGACTAAATGAATTTCCCCTTCGGGATAAAAAAATAATTTTGATTTTGATTTGATTGATTTGATTTAAATTATTGTTTACTTTGGATTCATTCCAACTCGCAAAATTAAACCTGTGCACCATTAAATCAGATCTGTTACCTTTTAAGCATGCAATGAATGGCAACCCAAACCCCTGCCGTAGTGTCGGTGTGGAGGATGGTGTGGGATTGGGATTTTGGGAGGCTTTTAAATCACGATGTTTGGCTCAGTAGTCTGTCATCCATTGCATCGATTCGTACATAAATCCAACCTCAATGCCAGATATCAGGGTTGAGACTTCGTCTGCTGTTTGGAAGTCATACTTTACAGTCTGATCAATATCATTGACAGTTTTTGTAACTGTTTTTGGTCCAGATGACATTTCAGCTTATTTCTATAAATGGACATCTGCATTTCAGCCAATGTGTTCTGCATACTTTGGTCTCTCCTTCTGACTGTTTGGTCAATACTAATTGGACTTTAAACAGAAAAGTGCCGCAATGAGCTCTGCCCTCATTTTTACCTTAAAGTTCTGCAATGGCATAATATTGGCGCCTCAGTCTATGAATTCACATTGAAATCCGGCATTGCGAAGCGAAGTGGGAGGAGATAGTAGTGGCAGTATCTGTAAAATAAGCTATGGCGGTGGCAAAGTGCATTCTAAACAATGATGGCGGAAGAACCGCACATCGTGCTGTACCTCAAGATTCTACAAACTCAAGCAAAGTTGTTCTGCATTTTCCTTAACATGATGTGATTAATGTCTGACTCAAGTGAGAGGCGTGTTTCTGATGATACAGTTCACTTCCTTTTTTATTGCCCGTGTGTTGGCAGCACAAATAACGTACGTCACATATTTTCCATCTCACCAATTTTGACATTGATCCCGCCTCAAACAGTCTCACCAATTTTACGCCTCTGTTGCTTCCTCCGTGGGCAGTACAGAGCTGGGTTCACTTGGTACACCCATTACACCTCTGTCTCATCAGACTGAAGGTGAAACGTCACAGAGGCGTAAATATTGCAGCTTCAAACAGCAGTCTGAAAGGGACTAGAGATTACTGCTGTATTATGTGTACATGTCGAAGTATCCTTGGGAATCCAATCCTTTGATTGTATTCCTGATGGTGGCACTGTGTAGGGTAGCCTCGGCCACCAGTATGAATGTGTGTGTGAGAGGATGAATGAGCCAAGTCTATAGTGTAAAAGTGCTTTGAGTGGTCACAAGGCTAGAAAAGCGCTATATAAGTGCAGTCCATTTACCATTTATTTTGATAATGAGTGTGTTGGTCTTTATGTATGATCCATCTATTTCACATATGCATATGTGAAATATCTCGTTTCCGCTCATGCAAATGAAGCCAATTGTGATGTGAAAGCCTGAGGGGGGGGCTAGCCCTGACAGACAACCTAAATGCTGCTAATGCACCATAAGTAGGGTGTTAGAGAACTTATATCACTAAATATAACCATACTTTGAACAATGCCTCAAAGCTGACAGAAAGGGCTCTACTGGATGTCTTTTTGAGAAAGTCAAAGTGCGGCAGGTACCACTTATACGCGTACATACAAACGCACACACAGGCCCTGCATTGTCACTGTGAATGTGTGTGCGGAGAGAGGGGGGGTGTAACTTTGCAGATAGACTGGCTCGGTGGAGCACCCAGGGACAAAGCTTGGAAGATGGAAACATACTGTCAGTCAGCTGTGATGAAATGCCTGCAGGAGTGTAACACCACACACACAAACACGGGGCACAGACTGGCGAGGTGAGCTATTAGGAATACAGACACACAGACTGAAGCTGATACCTCCTCTATAAAGACAAGGGGGTCATCAAACTGGAAGAAAACACAAACTTAAATGTGATGACACCAGAAACTGTGTCTGTGATTTAAGATTCTCTCTCCTCGGAAACTGAAATGTCATTGTCATATTCTGCCTGAAATGTTATGTTGGAGGCTGGCAGTATATCTTGCAGTAAGCAGCACTTTGCTTTACCTTAGGCATTCACTTTTGGTTCTTTCAGCATTATGTTGTATCTTCCCCCTGTCTTGTCTTTATCTCTCCCCTTCTCTTCTCTGCTCTTCCCCTCATATCTCCTCTCTGATCTGTTGTTTGTCTACTGGCATGGAGCTTCAGCTGTGGCACAGTGAGCCCCGCCATGCTGTGCTATGCCGTGCTCATTTGTATTTCAATTGCATCCTCACATCGGGGGATTACAGTCCTGAATCGTTATATGATGATTGGCTTGATGTGTGGTCATGGAAAAAAAGGTGCCAATTCTGACAGACTTGATACATTCTGGTGTCAGTAACAGAGGAGTTGCTGTCATTTGGTGACACTGCAATCCTGAATCCATGTATCCTGTGTGTGAGAAGGCAAATTTCCATGTCACTTGGACCGGACATTAAACAGGCTTTACCCTGCCAGTTTGCGAGCACATAGTCCGTTTGTGTGATTAGAGCAGATCATTGTCCCAAATGATCGGGTGGCTTGTTGGTGGGGCTTCTATCAAATGACTGGTGCAAAGAGAGGTGAGCAGCACGTGTCACGTGTTATTGTACTTAATTCACAGTTTGAGCATGATGATTTTAGATCGCCAGCTTTTAGCAAAGTGGATTTTGAAAAGTTTTTCGGATTTGTATCGGTATTTGCAGATATCTAGCTCGAGGGACAGCAATAATCAGGAACGTCTTTTGGTTAGGGCTGAAGCAGAAATCCTCAGACAAATTCAAGGAACAGCAAGAGGCTCTGTTGTTTATGACCAAATTACGAAGTTTCCGCAACTTCCACAGCGTTCCTTTCTGTCACTTTCTGCCAACTTAAACCAAATGCAGTGCTTCCAGTTGGGGATGGGTTGAAATGGATTCAAGTGCAGATTGCGATGAAGAGCATTCCTAATGAGTTGTTAGTGTTAAATTTCCATTGTCAGAATGATTGTAAATATTGGTGACTCAACATACAGTTGTTTATATAATTTCCAGATTTATTTTGGATAGCCATAAAAGGCAACCTGCATCTTTCCTTTCAGTCTTGTAGGTCGCTGTGTTAAATCTGTGTGGAGCCCCGGAACAAAAACACCTACATTGCAGATGGTATGATAAGGGAAGATGGCTGCATTTTTTCACAACAATGCACTCAACATCTCCGCACTGTTACGGTCACAAGATTGCAGGATGTTTCATGTCTCTAGCTCTCCTGGATGGGTGAAGTGGGACTTGTTTGCCTGTTTGTTCATTAACGATTGGTGATCGGTTAACAAAGGATGGTCAGGATAAAATACCAAATTAGATTCCTTATGAATTTAATAATATTGTGAATTGCAATTATTTTGAACAGGACAATCATGACATGACATTTTTCATATAAACCCAATCCTATTTCCAGTAACTAATTATTGTTGTCTGATTTACTCCTCTCCTCTCCTCTCCTCTCCTCCATCGTTGTATCCATTCATCTGCTCCATTTGCCCGTCTATAGATTGAGCAATCTGTGGAGTGGATCACGGCCAGTAGGCGGTTAACAAATATCGGCTCCTCTCTCCCCATGGTCTGTCCACCGTTGGTCGAGCCTTCTATTCTAAGTCTCCCTCTGATTAACGGCTGTTATTAGCTCTAATGAGCTGCTTAGTGATTGCCCGAGCACAGCTGCTGACATCCAGCAGGAACACTGTCTTTTCTACTTTGTTCTTTATCTACTTTTGCTTTTCCTAATTTCTACTGCTTTAATCATTCAGTGAGATTATTGACTCAGGGTAGGCATTATTTTCCCCCAGACAGTTTGAGATTTGTTCTTCAATTTTCTTTGACGCTGTCTCTCTTTGTCTCTCCCCTGGCTTGAGCTTTGTCTCAGTCTCCTCTTCTCTATTTGGTTTAGAACGCAATCACCATGTTTCTGGGGTTAAGTAATAGCATTTGGACTGGCAGAAATTGAATCAGCTGTGTGGTTTTGACCCTCAGTCTCTGTCTATCTCCACCTTTCTCTCTATAAATGTCTCTCTTTCATTCCCCTGAAGTCTGCTCTTTTCTTTCACACTTTTGATGGTTGCCACTTTACATTCAGTGTCTACTTCTTTCTCCTTAAAGAGGTTGCATCCATTTAATGTTTGGTTTGATCTTTAAAGCATTATTAACATAGGATAGGAGGATTTTTTGCGATTAAGAGTCTCTCTGCAGTAATGTTCGTAAAAGCTGCTCGCCATCCGGTTCTGGCAGGACATAGCAATGCTTCATACCAGTAATCCCCTCGCCATGGGACTGAAAACCTCCTCCTCCCCAGCTCTGTTGGTCTAAACAACAATCCCCAATGCTTGGAAAGAATAGGATATAAATAATCAAATAAATTAATAATAATAATATTAAACCATCTATCCAAACTGTACGTCCAGGCTTAATGGACTTGGAAGGGAGCCCAGTTTAAGTTTGTCCACATAGATAGATATGTGATAGAAATGGCTGCCATATACTCAGTTTTCTCTAGGTGGAGAAATGGCATAACATTTTGAATCCACTGGATATGTGATGGTGTTGATTCTTGCTTCCATTTTAACAAAGAGCACTTTTTTTTTTTTGGCAATATTGAAAAGTATACCTTTGGGACATGTTATTATACTGGTTTTGTAGTACATTGATGCATGTCAGATTGCAGATCTAAGGGACATCCGTCGAGTCGAACAGCTATTTCCAACGGCTTGACAATTTTACACATTATTTCATATAAAATCAGTAAAATTTGTTGTTAGATATTTGTCCAACACAACTGGTCTAATCTAATTAATGTCCTCTAATGAAGCTGGAAGTTGTGCAGCTGTTTGATGTGTGTAATTTTGTTGGGCCAGTTGTTGACTCGCAACTGTTGTGGAAATTGTTCATTCTAGACTTCACACACAAATGAGAAAGGAGACTCCAGATGTTATAAGTTGTAAGTTGCTTTGATATAATGACTTGTTCTGCCAGACCTTCCCTCAGCTGCAGTGTAACATTATGCCAATGTTAGGGGTTAGGTTTATCAAAATATTACCAAGTATGGCTCTTAAACCTCAGGAGTTGGATTCAATTGGGCAACTTCTGATTGTTCTTTCATGTCAGAGTGGAGACAGATGATCAGTCATGTGAGTTAAATGTTGCTATGTTAGAACTTATTTGAAAAAAGTATTTCCCTCTTCTGATTAGCACACTAGTTTTTCCATTTTTTCTGTTTTATTGAATTTTGCTGTTCAAGTCAAGCTTTTCTCATGCAAATATTCAAAATGAGCTAATGTGTTAATGGAAATGTGACTACTAAACCCAAGCAATTCGATTAACTCATAAACTGAAGTAGGTCCAGTCAGTGTCCAATCGTTTTATACAGGGCAAAGGTCACTGTTAATTGAGGAGAGTGCCTGTGACAAGATATTATTATTTTATGTTTTATCATTCAATTAATGTTTATTTGATCTGTTATTTTAACTCTAAATCTTGCCTACTTTGATTTTGAGTTGTCATGTCAGTGACTAAAATTGTTTTCTATTGGTACATATAATTAGATTTCCTTGGATGTGCATTTGATACCTAAAATAAGAAATATGTCAGAAAACAGGACAAATATGGTAATCGTTTGCGATCATACAAAAAAAAAAAATCATGATTACAGGAGTGGGAAATCTCTTCAAGCCATGTGATGACCATTTGCAAAGGGATTATACTACATTTCCTGTTGTTTTTAATTGTGTGCTTTGACTCTTCCATGTTTTGGCCTCTGGCGTGGAGATGACCGTAGGAGACCATCAATGCTTGACAATAGGATATATAAAGCTGAAAATCAATAGCTGTGCTTTCATCTGCATCCGGCCTGATCTTATTTCCCCGTATTACCAGAGATTTTCTCATTGCTCCTGATAAAAAGCAATAGAGCCCTGAAATGATCCAGAGAAATAGTTCTGTCAAAAAATGATTTATCTTCTGTGAATAATCGCAGGGGTTATTGAATATTTTTAGATTAAGTTAATTACTTGACTATAAAAAGCCATAAATTGAAGCTCTCCTCGGCGAGAAGCTTCAGATCTCTCCGAGTCTCTATTTCTCGTTTTCTCTGTCAGCCGTTTCATTGGGAAAAAAAAAATCTGTTTTATCATTCTGTCACCAGCGAGACGCGTTCCGCTTGACCTGATGCAATTGGAGGCAATTGAAACAGTCATCTTACCGTGCTGCTGCGATGGCGGTGTGTGGTGTTTGGGGTTGCATCATGACTTTGTGCATGTACGCACACTGGCGCACAAAGACTCATACACATTTTAGAAGACACATTGCACACACAAAGGATCTGGACGTTTACATACCGTGCCCTCTCAGATATATACACAAATATTCGTGTACAAGTCAGCGGCGGATTACTTTTTTTAGGTGTCTGTCTCACTGCGCTGCATGTCGACTGCCTGTGTGTTTAAACGTGTCAGCTGCCGTTCATAATGCCTGCTTATTACTGTTCCCCTAATGTTTTTCTTCCTAACTAAGCCTGCAGATTACACTCACTAATGACTTAATGGACTGATCCTTCACTTACATCTCAGGAAACTTTCCCTCTGCTCCCAAATGTGTCCTGTACATGAGGCAGGCAGATTTACTGTGCCTTGAGTGGATTGGACATCTTACACGATTAAAAAATGTTTATGTGTGTCTGTAAAAGGATACAGCCTATATAAAGAGACAGTGAATATGTGAATGAGTGTTATCTGCTTGATGCGTTTGGTAAGAGGAAACCTGAGCATGACGCATAACCTACTTATGTATAACCCTGGTTATAGAGGACATTGTGTTACGTGAATAGTCGTGTGGCAGTTTGTCACATAAATGCCATTTAAACGCACCAAGTACTTGAAAGTAACAACTGATCACACCACCAATTACTGCTTTATTAAGAGCACTTATGTTATTGCCAGTTATCCACATCACATGTAGCCAAGGACCCACAAACACAACACAAAACACTATAGAAAGCAGTATAAAGAAAAGCAAAGCACAATGACTTGTTTATTCCAGTCAGAAAAATATTACCTCTTATGTGTAGTATGAGTGCTTTTCTGTCGCTGTAAGGCTTCACCTCATGGTTGCTACATTCGATTAATTTGATTAAATGTTAATCGTTAGATATGTCCAACACAGCGAGTCTGATTAATTGCATGTCCGATAATGAAGCTGGAAGTGCAGCTGTTTGATGAGTATAATACTTTGGATTTTGTTGGACCAGTTGTTAGACGGACTCCTAATGTAAAACTAACTCCGACTCTTGTTTTAAATGGATAAATACATATTTTCCTCTTTCAGATGAAACAGCGAACAGTGTTCAGATCCCATGATGATGCCTTTAAATCAATGCCTTTAAAATAAATCAAAAGAGATATTACTGAAATAAGACAAGGGGCTTTCATTCTAACAGATTGATATCCCCCAAGAGCCACAAAAGACACGATACAACCGTAGAATATAGAACTCCTTGTGATGGATAAAATTGGTGGAGTACCTGTGGAAAAGTGTTGTATATATAAATTCCAGTTGTGCAGGAATAATATATTGTAGTGAAATACAAGCCACAGTAAGTAAAATGTGAAAAGAGCAAAAAAAACAAAAACACCTTGGGGTTCATATAATTGATAAAAACACTCTGCAACTGTTTACTGTGTCATGTTTTCATTTGGGCTCTGTATTGGCAAGAATCTGGCTATACAATACGTATCACGATACGGGGGTTACAGTTCAATATATCGCGATATATTTCAATACTATAAGCAAGGCGATACATTCCAGTTTATTTGATCAAAATTAACATAAAACTGTCATAGTATAAAGAACACACCACCTTGCATTAAAAACTTAATAAATAATGTTTTTTTTATTTAATCAGAGCAGTGGTATCTGCATTTGCGTTTATCACAGTCCCTGTAACACCGACATCACTGCACTACTTTTTGTATAGTCGGTCCAATTCAAATTTTTGCAGGTGAACTACTTATTAAAAATTAATGTTGTGTTTTTGAGAATCAATAAATGTCACAAAATATAATATCGCCATACTTGTGTATTAATATTTCCTCACATCTCTAGTTTTGATGTCGCTTCTCTCCTGTTATATGCCTTGATATTCTGCCAAAGCAGATTCTTCCTTAGCAAAAACGGTTTCTCAGATGACTCCTCATGTGGTCACACTTGCAGTGGTCATGGAGTATAAGATCCATCAGGAAGCATCCCGTTTATCCCGCTATGATTTGTACTATTGGTACCCTCTCCTTGTGTGTGTTAGCACTGTGGAATTAGAAAGCTGCAGAGGAAAACACAAACAAACCTAATCCCAGCCCGCGTTGCGTCTCTCTGGCATTGCCATGGTTACACAATTGTAGTGTGTGTCGCCAGCTGTGCACATGTTGAATCACACATTTGACACACACACATCTGTGCTGTACAAACATCCCACAGGCCAGTAAATGAGGGGTGGCGATGGGAGGGGATGCAGGGGGAATAGAGATATTGGCAGCAGCAGCAACAGTTAATGCGATGCGGTAGCCTTACTCAACATTACACACTTTAAGCTTCCTCATACAAGACACCATCTTACCTCAGGGCAAGTGGATCATTATGTGTCTGCACATAGGCAGATATGGTATTAATAGCTGTATTCCATTTGATGTCAAGGACTTACATTATCTTGCCAACAGCTGAGGGGCCTGCTGTTTGATGTATGGACACACGGCTTATAGTGCAGATAGTGGGAGATGAGAACATTGTTGGAGTGATTGTGTAGATTTTATGGCCTAAAGCGTTCCTTATCACTGGTGAGGCTGAAGTTCAGTGCTTTCAATGAGTAAGCTTAGCGGTGTACTTTGAAGAAAAACCTCGTAACTTCTAAGAACTATGAAATGACGACACTGGATAGCTTCCCATTGATTTGCTTTTTTGGAAACTAGAAAGGAGACTTCTGATAAAATTTTTGTCTCATGAACGCAAAGAGAAAAAAAACAATTATTCCTACTTTCACCCCCACTCATATCACTTCTACCTGTTCTCTCTCCTTCGCAGCTGTCTATATTCATATCTTCACGTCTTTTTTTCACACACAGCCATAATTCGATCCTTGTAACACTCTCATTCCCTTTGATATTTATGTGTATGTACATGTGCGTGCAAGCAAGTGTGCCCTCCCAATGTGTTGGTGACACCAGGTCTGCCAGGTTGCCTCTCTTCTTAATTATTCAACAGTATGAATGCCACCTCTCTGGAAAATGTTCTGCTCTCATTAACAACAGTGTTATCGCACTAATTGCGTCACGGTGGGGAAATCACTAGTTTTTTTTTGTTGTTGCAGAAGCCTGAGTGAGAAGTGGGTTGGGGTGGGTTTGTCAGAGATACAGCGTGTGGAAGTATTACACGTCCAGCAGCCAACATGAGTCTCATTTTTTAAGAGGCAGGCTGTGTCACTTGGGTGTCATTCTGAAGTTGGAAAGTGAATTGTGACATGTTTGGATTCAGCAACCGAATTGTAAGTCATTAGATTCATTAGATTTAACCCGAACCACCGCTGTAAATTATAAGTAATGACTGCACCACTTCATGTGATCTTATGAGCTCTGGATGGTGAAATCTTGTTAAAACCAGCAGCGCTCTCTCTCTCTGGCGGGCCACAACTCAGGTTCGCTCGTGATTAATCTGAACCAACAGAAGGTTGTCAAACGGGACTGTTTTTTATTGCCAATTGCTGTCTGCGAAGACGCACACTCGGCACACACACACACACTTTATGATTACATCAGGCTAAACTAGCTCGTTTATCATCTTACATCACATTACCTTGTGGCCCGTAGTTGTAGAGGGCAGATGGCAGCATTGGCATGGGCGTGTGTGTTGTGCGCACACGCGCGCGTGCATGTGTCTGTGTATGTAGGCGCCGGCACTCGGTCTCCGGAGGTGTAACCCGGCTCTGCGTGCCAAGCTGTGCCAAGTGCTCACAGCTGGCAGCGACCAAGCAGTTGGTCTCTCTGGACAAGTTGCCCCCTGCGCCAGGACAAACAGGAAATAAGCCCTGGGGCCTGGCAGGAAACTGGCTTTACGGCCAATGGGAAGAGAGGTGAGGATTGGGGGGGTGAGAGGTGGAGGGAGGAGAACAGCTTGGAAAGGCAGGGTAGCAATAGCAACAGAAGAGATGTCAAATGGGTGTATGGGAGAAAAGAGGGAACAGAGGAGGAGGAGTCGAGAGGAAAAGCATTGATGTACCAAAAGAGAGATCAAGGGACTATCGGAGGAAAGTCGAGGTATAAAAAGAGAGAGGAGCGGCAGATTGATGGTGGAGAGGAGATATCAAGTGGCAGAGCTGAAACTATGTCAAGAGAATAATAGTTCACTTTAAATATGGGTTGTTGAAGAAAGTTTGGATTCCTAAATGAAACATTCCCCTTTGCAAATAAAGGACTTGGTGATGCTCTTAAGAAAAAATGTATTATGATTCTCACTTTCAAGCAACAATTTACAGTCAGTTTGAATGTTACAGTCCTTGTTCTGGCAATTAAATTAAGACATTGTTTGAAATAACCATGGAGTACTTCACCAGATTTGGATATTTTCTTCTTTTATTTGGAAGTTACATACAAACAAAAACAAATGCCTCACACAAGACAACACTGGTGATCTATCAAAAGACTCAAAACAATAAAAGAAAAGTCAATTCAAATTGGAAGCATTAAGGTTCCAGAGAATCCTAATTTCAAGCAGGATGCCACCTGCTCTGAATTTCTAACTTCATGTCTGCCCAAATAACATCACTTTAAGATCATTAAGTCCAGCAAGAAAAGCAAGATCATCGGGCTGAGCGACATTAAGATCTATATATTACCAAAACATTATAGAAATCTACATTGTATATCTTTTCTGTATTGTTTCACCCAAAGTATATATTATAAAAAAAGGCCATATGGTTATTTCATGTAAACTATTTATTTATTGAATTACAAAAAAACATGCAGTATCATGTTATATTCATCTTCATCTTATATCCAGTTATCAACATATAATATATTGGCTGTATTGCCCAGCCTTACAAGATCATGCAAGAATAATGAGATCATGCTAGAGTCCAGCCTTGAATAGCTCCGTCAGTGGAACGGGTATTGACAAGTCTTTACTGGTAGTACTAGTAGTGCCGCACAACCCTAAAGTGTGCATGCATGTCATGCTCTTATGCAATGCTTCCAACTCTTTGGTCTGTGTGCTGTGCTTTTCTGCCAATTTGATCACAAACCCCCCTGTCTTCAGAGACATCTCTGTTTGGGCACAGACATGAAAGTTTGTCATTGGCTGTATGAAACAAGTTATATTCTCCCGCAAAGGTGAGTGTGTGTCAGACGCACTTTCTCTTTCTCTGAGGAACTTCAGAATATCATTTGGCGAAAGGTTATTTTGGAGGCACATCTCACACAGAACTAAAGCCACCGAGACTCCCATTCTCTGATGCCAGGCTCAGTGAAGCTTGAACTTCCACAAATTCCCCAGGTTCTTATTTGTGAAGCATTTCTACTGAGACACGGATCATGTCCCAGACATGTATTGTCAGCTGGTCCTTAGTGCGGAGGCACTGCTCCAAAAGTAATCACCAAGAGAATATCTAGGAGGAATTTCTACTGAGGCATGGATGGAGTGAATGCAATTAGCAATTTCTTCTTTTGAAGGCAGGTCAACTGAGACAAACGGCCTGGTGAGGCATTCAAGGTGGCCTAATGTGGCAGTTTTTTTTGTTATTTATGTTCCCAAAAACCTTCTAGTTTGAAGGTGGATCATGAAAACTAGAATCAGCCTCAGCTTGTGGTATCATCAGACATTCACCACACAGCTTTGATTCCTTTATCCTTACAGCGGTGAACAGAAAGAGCTGTCTGGACTACCTGGCCATGAAAGTGACTAATGACCTGAACTTCCACTGTTTTTAACCATTCATCAGTGTAAAGCTGGTTAGTGGGGTTAGCATCAGTTCCGTCATCAGTCACAGGGGGCACTGTTGCATCGTGATCCGGCCCCACTGAGTTCTCCCACCACATGGCCTCTCTCCCTATTAGCCCTTCCTCTTGTGTGTCCTTGTTATTGTGATGAGCTATGCCCAATTCCAGTTCGACCACTGGACTCCTGGAAGCCGTCCCTTCTAATCTGCTCCGGAGTCAAGGTCTATGGTTGGAACTGAGCCAGACAACAAGGTTTCAGCCACGACAAAGACTGATTTGAGACTTTGGGATCCTCAGGGTCTCCCAGAACGCCAGAGCAGTGGCACTCTCACCACCTTGTTAATCAGCAACGACACCATGCGGATTGCCAGTCAGCCTGTTTATAATTAATCTTTTCAGCTACAAATTTAATGGCATCCCTGTTGTCCAGGGAGAGAGGGCTGCATTCATGTGTTGTCATTGTCTTCTCTATCACTATAGAGGATCTATCAAGCTAAATACTGGCTCCAAATTGCTCACATGGTGGCCACTTTTGTCTCTGCTGTGTATTAACAGCTGCTCCAACCCTATATTTATTTTAGTTGATAATAGCTGACTTCTTCTGTGGCCTCAATTTAAACTGAGGGGAAATATTGTGAGTTTTTTTCCCATCAAATGTCAGATTTTTTTTCTCCAAAAATTCTCTTCAAAAATTGGATTTTATGAGATTGTATCTCTGTATGTTTGCACTAATAATGGCTGTTATGTCTAGCCTGCAGCTGTATTACATTTTTCTTTTGCTTGTGTTGAGGTGAGAATGAACTACACTGACATCTAATCATAATCCAGCCCCTGACCACTTCCATATCTGGTATTAAAGATCTGGTCACCATGTGAACACAATTTCTGGACACCTTGATCTGTCCGGGTGTGATGGGATGAAAGGTCTCACTGAAATGAAGGAATTGCTGCCTCTCTGTTCGGTTTTTATCCATTCTTACCTGACTTCAAGCAGACGAGACAATGATGGGAGCGTCTGCATGGCAGGATGTTGAACGAGTTTGCGCACACACACACACACACACACATACAGCCTAGTTGTTACTGGCTTTGTAGTCTTGGCCCACTGCCAGCTCCCTGTCTGTCTGTCTGTCTGTCAGACTGAGCATGCTCATTACAACCTTGACAACATTCCACTGGGGTTGCCAAGGATACCAAGCAGAGCTGCCAGGTCCTGTGTATATGACTGCGAGTGTGTATTAGGAATGCAAAAACTCACACAAATGCATAACTCCAATTTTTCTTTTTCCGTAATATGACCACACACACATGAGCACACACACGTTCCTTTTCTCCGTCTCTCTCTGGCTCCTCTCTCCTCCTATTCTTCCTCTCTGTAGATCATTGTTAATCAGTCTCGTCCCATCTCCTCTCCACTGGCTGTCAGTGGCTTGTCAGAAGCCCGTCAAAGCCCCTGCAGTCCGTCACACACTGCTGCCGTTAATGACATCTGATGACACCCGTCGTTGAAGTCACCCGCTGGAGATGACTGGGAACTCAGGGTGCTCGCTGCTTGGAAATTGTGTCTTCTCTGCAGACTGCAGTGCACTTTAGGAAATGTCCAAACCTTATTCTGTGCATTTATTATCTACTTTACAGCCCACCATACTTCTTTACATTACTCTTTACAATTTTCTTTGTACATTTTTTTCAAATAGCAGTTTACCAATGGCAATAAAAATTAAATGCAAATTTTCATACAATGTAAACAAATGCCAACAAAAATAAACTAGAAAAGCACTCGGAGAGCGCAAGGCATCTCAGCCCCCCCACTCCAATTTTTCATGAGCTGAACTCTCAAACTTTTTTTATATACTCACAATAACAATTTCTCTCAAACATTGTTCACAAATCTGTCTAAATCTGTGATAGTGAGCACTTCTCCTTTGCGGAGAAAATCCATCCCACCTCACAGGTGTGGCTGATTAGACAGCATGATTATTGCACAGGTATGCCTTAGGCTGGCTACAATAAAAGGCCAATAGTGTCACAACACCGTGACCGGTTATTGAATGGGCTGACAACAACCTGCTGTACCCACTAGGAGGTGGAGAAGGCCTTTGAATGGGCAGATAACAACCTGCTAGACGTACTAGAAAGTACAAAAGGCCTTTGAATGGACAGCTTTGAACTTGTTGGACCTACTAGGAGGTAGAACAGGCCTTTGAATGGGCTAATAGGAACCTGAAGTGTGATTATATCCAGATGGAGTGGTTGTACAGTATGTGAATGGAAAAACATCCAACAAGCTCACAACTCAATCAGAATCACTCAGATGTGCTGATCACAGGGATGGTGAATATTTGGTGTGCTTGAAACGTGAAAATAAACCCAAGGTGAAACTACTTGAAACCCAATACAGAAGTTTTTATTTTATTTTATGAAGTATATTGGTATTCATTTTCACAGTATAATAGATGCTTTTCAGTTTTAGAGCCTTTTGTCAACTATTGCCTTTTGAGAGTTCAGTGTTTATACAGTGTTATAGCAAAGTGTTTGAAATGTTCCTGTCTTAATAAAAAACTGTTCACCAAAGTTGCCAGTGAACAAAGTGTCCCCAGCAAGTACATTGTGTCTGTCTTTGACACTTGCATTACGGTCTGTTCGAACTGAATGAAAAAAAAGTTTCCTTTTGCCTTATGCGGGTTTTTTCTACCATTTTACTGAACTCACCCCAAAATGTGCCCCTAAACCCGGGTATCAACTGAACCGTGACTTTTTCTTTACCCTTAGAATAAAGTAAAAATAAGATAAAACATTGTGCGGTATAAAGGCTTACTCTCTGAAAGTCAGTGACATGATTCAGAGCAGCAATTTAACTCCAGTGAGTTCAAAGACGGAACAAAAGTTGCATCATTTCTTTTGTTTTTCCTCGAAAATATGTTAAACACGCTCGCTGTGTCTGCAATATAAAAAGTACATGTTACGCTGTGTGTGTGGAGACGGTGACATTTTCTGAATGATCAAAGTAACCATGGAAAAAGGTTGAACCACTGTTAGAAGATGGTAATCATGCGGCTGCTCTATTAGTACGCTTTTTATGTTCTTCCCACATATTCAGCTGCCATGCTGCCTCCGTTGCTTCATCCTGCCTTTATTGTTTCGCTCCAATTTGTCTTAGTTTCTTTCCATACATCTCTTTCATAACCCACCAGCCTTACCTCTCCCCTTGCTCCCACTCTCCCTATTGAATTTGTCCTCCCTCTGCACCGTATGTTCTTGTTCTCCTGTCTGAGTGTTGGGCTTGTGATGGAGCCCCTGCTGTGTTGGTAGACCTCAAGTGCTCTCTGTGTCTTTTCTCTCCTTCCACCTTTCTTAAACTTTCCCTCCCATTTTCTTCCACCCGCCTGGCCCTCTTTCCTCTCTGTCCATCTCTTTCCCCTGCACTGCTTATTTCTCACTCTCTCTCTCTCTCTGTTCTCTTTTGTTTTCTGCAGAGGAGGAAGTAGAAAACTTTGATGTGTCCAGTCTCCAGGAAGAGGCACTGAGGAACATTGAGGCTGACAGCTTCTGGTGCATGAGCAAACTGCTGGACGGCATCCAGGTAAGCATATGTGTGCCAACAAGGCGCAACTCAAAATGCCCACGTACGGTTTTATATTTTAATATACAGCATACTGTACATGCTCAGTCTCCCACTGCCTCCCTTCTAAATGTCAACACCTCTTTATTTACTTTCATCTCTTCCATGTAAAACTTTGTTTTGTCAGATCCACCCTTCTCTGACTTGGTTAAAATAGAGTTTTTTAGTGTTCCTCTGCTCTCCACCTGTTTGCATAAGTCAGGAAATGTAAATGTAAATGCTTGCAGTATAGCAAGTACAGCATTTCTACAGTTTTATATGAGGTGGGTCAGATGATAACCAAAGGGTGAGTTCTTCCACCCACATAGAGCGCTGATCCAAAACAGTGAGAGCTGAAAGTGGCTGGAAGCTGTGTTCAGCTGCACACTGAGGTGTTGATTCTCAGCAGGATTAGCAGCAAGAGCAACTGTTTCACATGACGGGATGTCCTGTGGTTCACTGGCTGGTATACTGGATTTCAATTTGTTGAGATTAAGATAGGTTACTGGTTTCTTTAGAGATTTAGCTTTTTAAATACTTACCTAGTTGGATGTTGTTCTGAACAGTCTCGAGATTCTGGATTCAAGATGTTGATTGTTACTTAAGTTATACGAGTACAATGGTGGGAAATACTTCAGCGAGAAGGATAAAGAAAGAAAACAGTAAATAGGAAATGTAAAACAACCTATAAAATAGAATAAAGTAAAACCTAGAAACAAATAAGAGGCAAGTTAAAAAAAAGTGAATTCAAGAAAAACACTAATAATGAAAATGATAATAATACAAAACTGCAAATGGTGAAAGACATACGAAATATAATATTAAATGTAATAACAAAATATAGAAAAGACAAATTAAATAAACAAAATATAAGAAGTAATAAAAAATAATATCACCAAAGAAAAACAAATACTAGTACATCGGAAAATATCAATATAATATAATAACAAAATATAAGATGCAATAAAGAATATAAAATATACATATTTTTGAAAAATGTGTACAGGCTTTTACATCTTCTCAGTGTCATACACTCCTTTAGATCACACTGCGCAGAACTTGAAAGGTCAGTAGGTTACTTTGTTTTGACCAAGAGTCTCAGGTTTAATGTGTGTGCTGTTGAATTTATTAGTCAATATATATTGTTTTATGTTACCATAGTGAACTCTAACATCAAGCAGAGAAAAATCCCCCTTTCTCTGGCATTTAAGATTTTGAGAGAACTGCGATCAGATCACTGCTGTTCATGAAGAAAAAAAAAAATCTGTCTGCTTGTTTATCCAAGCTCTCCCGGTGACTTAGCTGAACAGAGACAGGGTGGCCTGTATGTATATACAGTAACATGTGCAGGTGCATGTGCTGTCATATTACGATCATCTGAACAGACAAGGCCACACACCCAGGTGCTGGGGTTCATATGTACACGGCAACCTTGCTATGTGTATTATTTATCTCAGTCACACAACACAGTGACATATATGTGAGACACGTACCAAGTGCTTGTTTGTTTGAACATATAAGCTTTGTATCATTCTGTGATGAATGTTTGCCTTAAGGCAAAATGCAACAAAATACATTCAGTGCCAAATACCAGATTATGCAACAAATGTGATAACATTTTACTGGCATTAATGATGTTTTACACCATAAATATGATTACGTGCTTTTCCACTGAGGAGATTTTAATGTACATAAACAATGCAGCCTTTATCATTGCTCAGTTTAGTGCATGTGTGCATGACGTACAGATAATCAATTCCATGCATAGTGTTGCAGTGCTCCAGTGGTCTGATATTCCTGTCAGTTTTAAAGCCTGCAGGATGTCAGAAACACTGTGAGCATTATGTATGAAACAGCTTTGCTGTGTGGGTTTAAGAAATGTGATTGTCTTGCATATTCTAAAGCAGGTCTGAGTGTCTGGAGAGCAGATAATTGCATACAGACCGCAGCACCAAACTTCATTTTGTTTCATCATTTCTACCCAAACCCCTTTGCCCACCAGCTCTCTTAATCGACCTCGCTCTCAGCGGTCATGGTTGAGCCATCTGTCAATTCTAAATGTGCCTGCCTAGGCTGGCGGAAGATTTGCCCTCAACAGTACCAGTGATACTTACCATCCTCAATTTTGCCACGGCCCTCAAATGTGTTTTTACCATATCTGCTGGATTAAAGCATACATTCCTAGGCAATAAAGCAGCTTTTACTTTTGTAGATGCTATTATGCAGTCAGGAAATGTGGGAAACATTTGCCTCATTTCCACCGCATGGTTTGGCTCGAGTCCACTCAACTCACTTTTGGTACCAGGGCTTTCTCCTTTTTGTTTCCCCCTCAGCGTAGACGGGATTCTCAGTTGATCGCCATAGAGGTGCCCTTGAAACTGCAGTAATATAATCTTCAATGAAAATACTTGCTGAATTCTTAAATCTACTGCGTAGTGTACACTATTGTGTATGTAGTATACGGTCTATTGTATGATGAAGTGTGTGACGAAGTGTATGACATAGACACATGTAGTGTACATCATTGTTTTGTGGGCTGCCATTTAAAAAAGTCTTGGCAGAGTGAATACAAAATTGCTTTTAGTGTTGTCAAACATATCAAGGTGTGGATAGATCAACACTGAATATTTTATTGGTATCATATCGATTCTCCCATTTATGTGCTTCCTGCTCACTCTTTTCTCTGATGGATTTATTCATGAAAAAATGTTTGAATTATTTTTAATGTTCACTCCAGTAATTCTGTTGTTCTTTGCTACTGGCTCAAAAAGAAGTAGTCAATATCATAGTCATAGTAACATTTATGTTTTAGTAAAAATCCAAATTTTTATGCCCCTTAAAGATCAGTTTTCTCGATGGTCTTCAGTCTTCAATGGTCTGCAGTTATTTAAGTCAACCTTCAAGAATTAACTCAGCTCTCTTAGAGCCTGAACTGTTACCTTACAAAAGTACCAAGCACTATTTTCCACTGTTGCTAACAAGCTAGTTGTGTGTATCATGCAGTTGAAAAGCGAAATCAACACTTTTGATACCTTTTAACTTACTGTTAACACCCAAAGTCTGTTAGGCTCTAATAGTTGTGCTGCTTGTCTCTGGGACCATGCTGTAGCATAGCTACTCTAATCATTGTTTGCTGGCACAGTTAAAAAAGCATCTGCCAAGTCTTCCCAGGCAGGTCAATAGTTTTCCTTCATCTACGCATTAAAATTATACATAATATTGTGAAACTCTATATGTCACGAGCCCTACACTAAAGGTAATTAATAGTAAGGAGCACGTGCTGTGCATAAAATGTGATCATCCATAAATAACTATCAATTGGTAGGCTATTCATTTAGGAAATTAATAGACGCCGTGCCTTGTTGCCCCTGAGAGAGCAAGACCGAGAGAAGCTGGAGAGCAGAGGAAGTAAGAGGGAAGAATAGAGTGTGTGTCTTTGTCTACGCTTTTGTATGTGCACGGATGTTGTTTGTCCCCGTGCTTGTGTTTGTTTGTGACCTTGGCTCCAAACTAATTACATGCAATGCACCAGGGAAGCCCATGTTTCCCCCCTAATGCTTTCTAAACAATCTGACGGAGGCTGAGTGCCTCAGCACCGTAATTAGTTGGTGATCCTTGCTCTGACCTCGTCTCAAACCCTCTCACATCCACTATACACTATTACACTTAACTGAGGGCCTGAAGGTGGGGGTCCAGGGGTTAGAGCGAGAGAGTCTGCCCATGCAATTACATTTACTCACTGCCTTTTAAGCACCTTATATATCCAGTGTCTTCTGGAACTGGTGGCGTCCGCTTGATTCAGACCAATTTGTGTGAAACATTTAAAGGACTTTAATTGCATCACAATGCAAAACAAACTCATAAGTGGGGAATCATGGTTGGGAAATTTTGTGAAGAAAAATGTATTTTCTCTCGTCTATCCACAAACCACAGCTGGTGTGGTTTTCCTGCAACTTTATATAATTACCTGGTGTACAGTGGAAACACTTTTGAAAGTTTTCTTTATTTTTAATACAGTAAATTGGCCATTAGCTCTAGTTTTAGTGTTTCACTGCCATGCCTCGCTCCCACCTAAATGTGAACAGGCTATTTTGGCTGTCAATTCACTTAAGCAGCTTCTCTAATGAGCTGCTGCTTTAATTCCCTCCTCCAAAGGAGCAGACTGGGATAAGAGGTACGTAGGTTAGAGCAATCAGTTGATCGCAGGCGAAGTCAGAGCGACCTGCCTTGTGTTGGAGGATGTTTTATTTTGTGTTCAACTTCACACTTCAAAAGCACTCAAACGTTGGGTTGCTACATCGTTGGATGCCCCATTTAATGGCATGCGGACTGGAGAGCAACATTTGTGTGTGTGTATTATTGATGAAATTAAAGCTGTTGTCTAGGCTGACATCCAAGTCTACACACCCACACACACACCAGAACAACATGTTGCACACTCCCCACCCCCCTTTAGCAGACAGTGAGTGACAGTTTCAAGGCTAAATGAGTGAAGACAGCCATTCTTCTGTCCTGGCATGACCTTTAAGGCACTGTTAAATGGACAAGCATTGCTGTGTGTGTGTTTGTGTGTCTCTGTGTGCTTACAACACCATCAACAAGATAACAGCACACAACCCTCCACAGCCCCAATTACACATCAAACAGGCTGCACATGGTGGCCACATCCAGACCTGACATGATCAAAAACACATAGCTGAACTGTCTGAGCCACTGGACTGGAAATGGGGACATTAATCATGTTCAAACGGACCACTGTTTATTATTGTTTATGTTTATCCAGCCATGTGATCTAGTAACCCTTTGGAGCCTTGGACTATTTTGGCCCCTTTTGACTTTTCATTCTGGCTGTGAAGAACAATTAAAACATGTTTACCATGCCACACTGGTATCATTTTATCAGCAAACCTCACCTAAAAGACCTGATAGCTCTTTTTTCACTTTGACTTACTAGATCACATTCAAAACACCCAAAAAACACAACCGCCGCCTCATCAATTTGACTTCTTTTAATTATGTTTTTTCTTTTACTTTTTTCTTTCAGAAACAAAATCATGCTTAATTAGGAATTTTAATTGTTGCAAATGTGAACACAGATTGTAACTATAACATGTAAGAGGACAACATCTAGTTCAATATTTTTATACGATACGTATTTGACGTTATTTCCGGTTTTAATTTGCTAGCACCAAAAACAACCCTGTACTCTTGGGTGAAAGTCCATCATTTGTTCATCCCATCCATCTCTCTGCCATTTAAACTTGCATAGCCATCAATCACTTCTACCACATCAGCAAGATGGTGGCGAAGGACAGTCTAAAAAGTAAATGAGTTGAATTTTGCAGTTTGTACAAATGCCCAATATTGTCGTATTTGAGGGGAAAGCTGTCTGTTATTTATTAGGAATTAATGTTCGGTAATTTACACATTTAGAAAGAGGAAATCTGTTGTATCAGTCTGTCTACTTCAAAGTACTGAAGGAGTGCCCCTTCCCCTCTGATAGTGTGTAGTTCTTTAGATTTGGACCGAAATCGAACATCTATGTATTCAATTTGATCTCTTGAAAACCTGCATAGGTGGAATTAGGTTCTCACAAAACATTGGTATTTTTCAAAAATCACAAATTAAGCAGAAAACAATATTATGAAGTAATTGGGAAAACAATGATTGACAATGTTGTCAAAAATTGGAATGATGAAATGAAGAACCTGTGAGATTTGAAAAAAAAAAGAGTGTCCCTTTGGGTCTGCCGGTTTCCCAGTTGGTTGATGAGGGTGAAAGTACTTTTAGCCATCACTATACCTCTAAACCAATACATAAATAATGATAAGAGAATAAGAGTACATTTCAAATGATAGCTAAATATAAACCAAAAAGACAAAAAGCAAAGAGTTATTTCTACAGATCTACCCATTTGAGGGTAGACGTAGTGTTAAGTTGACCCCAATGTTACCCCAGCCTCTCCAGCCAATTAGTTTTGTGCTGTGCTAAATTGGACAGTGCCTCTGGCTAACTTGGCTAATTTAACTTGTTAAAATAATTCCATATCTGCCGCTCCACTGAATTTAAATGGAACAGTCACATCATGTTGTTGATTTAAACATGTCCTGTTAATCCCATACCATAATATATTAGTAACCCTCTGCAGTCAAAACAGTCTGGCAAAGCCTCAGTAATTGAATCTTTGTCACATTTTACACACATAGACAGCTGAAAGTGCTCACCGCTGCTGCTCACAGTGTGGAGCAGCGCTGTGCTGTCGGTGAGCTTGTGTCTTACCTGCCATGCCCAGAGAGGGAAATGAAGTCAAAAAGTTTAAAAAGTCCATTATTCCGCCAGCACACCCCTGAGGGCTCTCAGTTTTAAAGCCAGCAGATGAAAACCTGCCTTTTATGTTAATTCTGCAGATATGCCTTTTACAGCAGGGGCTCTTAAATGTATTTTTCCAGTCCAGGACCTTACTTTGAGAAATGTAATTTCGCCGTGGGATCTGAACTTATTATATTTCAACAGCAGTCTTGACAAATGGGGGTCCGACATGAAAATGTCTCGGAGCCTTTTTTGGTTCGAATGTACTGGTTTGTTAGAGGATGCAAACTTTTTGGGATTATTTATCAGATGCAAACGATGTATCTGGGGTTTGGCTGATGGATGATCGCCGATTCCTGGCTGTCTCCAAATACTGGGCCCCAACATTGGGATTTAAAAGCCACCCCCCGGGTGCCACTAAAGGTGGACTCTATGGCTGTCACTATTACCCAAAATCAACTATCCAACGCAATGCATACAGAATAAATATTTTGAATTGTATATACATTTTACAAAATTTGGCAGACACTGATCAAACCTATTGTAGCAGTTAATTTAATTTCACTGTTGCCTTTTTTTATTTAATTTTTTTGTCTGTTTTTTCAACTGAATAGTGAAAAACTAGTCCCCTGATTTCCATGGAATTCAGTTGAAGTGGTGTAGTGTGGGTCAAGGATGATTCCATTACATTTTGGAGCTGATCTGAGTCACGGCATGGACACATTAATTATTTTGCACCTTCTTTAAAATGATGAGATGCCTTGGTGGAGTGCCCTGAAGGTTATGTTTTTCGTTCGTCTTGTTTGTTTCTTTGTCTGTTTGTCAGCAGGATTATGGAAAACTTGGTTTGATCTTCATGCAAATTGGTGGAAGGGCGTAGCATGGGGCCAAGAAGGAGCCTATTACATTTCCGAGTGGATCTGAATCACATGTGAATTCTTTGTTTGGTTAACATTACAAGATAGGCCAAGTTGGAGCTCTCCAAGTTCCCTTCAAGTATTCAGTCTGTGTTTTCCAACACGTTTTTGGTTGGAAAGTTTTAACGGATGACCAAGCAAGAATAATATTTGACAGGTTGTCAATAGGATACACTACTTTTACTAATGTTGAGATGCCCCAGAGGCTAAAAAGGTCAGCTTTTTGGAAAAACTCTATCACATTAACCCCTCTGCAGTCAGGTCACCAACAAGACAAATAAACAGCATTTAATTAATGTAAAACACACAAAGAATCAATGGTCAGCAGCTCCCTCTCCTGCTGCTCCAAGTCTGAGCTGCTACCAACCCCTCCCTTTGGAGCATGAGCCAATCGGAGTGTGCCTGCTCATTGTCAAGGTAACCATCTGTTTCCACGGTGCCAGCTAGAGATGGGGTCTCCCTTGAATGGGAACAGGGGTCCGAGGACCGACGTCTAGCAGACGGTAGCCAGACCAAACCAGACACCATGTCCTGTTCTGGTTTCCCCAAGGGTTCCCTACTGTCACCTTGGGCTGTCACTCAATCCACCACCTACACACACACACACACACACACACACACACACTGGAGGACTAATCTGCCAGCTGGTGTGTTTGTGTGTGAGATGCTTGACAGCTTGTTTGTACATGTGTTTGTATTGTCTGTCTTCCAAGCCTTATCGGTGTGCATGTAAATGTAGCCACTTTTCAAAACCAGCATAAACCTTAACACCTCAGCCTCCCTCTATTTTTTACAGGACTCCTCATGCATACATACTTTCCACCTCTACATCTTTCTTGTTTTTTACAGATCATGTTAGCTAAGCTAGTTTACATGCAGGTCAGTGGAGATGGAGGCAGTAACAGCTGTTGGGGGGAAGAGGTTAGAATAAAGGCTTAGGCTGGAAAATCAGGCAGAGGAAGGATGGAAGGAGACATTTATGTAATAAGAACAGCATAAAGAAAAGAGAGTGCAACCTTATGCTGAAAACATTGTTACAAGACAGACAAGTGCTTCTGATCACGTTAGGGGTCATGTAAGGCAAGGCAGGTTTCTTTATATACTAAAGTTCTTACACCAAGGAAGTCCCAAAGTGCTGGTTAACTTTCTGCAACAGTTACTTCCTTGTGATATAACAAAAAAGCTTTTACATTTGCTGTTCTAAGTAATCGGTATTGCTCTGCTCTTAGGTAAACACTAGGTCATCTTGACAAAATGCTATAAATGAGGCATTTTAAAGGTGTTGAAGCTGTAAAAGATGTTACCTTGTATTTAAAATGATTTCTAGCACAGTGTTCTCTTCAGACACAGGCTTAGGTAACAGTTTACATTCACATTAGCCAGGTTACAGTGGGCTTTCTGCACTGACCTGATTTCTTAAATGTCACATATGCGAGAGCACGGTTTCCGTAATTGGGGTAGGGAATTGGAGAAACCCAGTGACCAGCTTTTCTCAACTGTCCCTCACCTCCTCACCTCTTAAAAATGAAGGCATCTAACTCCTCCATTTTATCTGTCAGAAACTGAAATAAAAAAAACATAAATACACTGTACAGTCACAGAGAGGGAAGGAAATAAAATGTGCAGGGATTATATGACTGCCGTGTCCCTTCTATCCATTACACAACTTTCAGCACAGTGGGTAAGGGATTTGTTTGGACTGGCTGGTATGGACTGAAAAGTGTAATCGTCAAAGCTGGCTGTGATGTCAGTAGGTTAGGAAGTAGAGGATCCACTAAAGTTACTACTGTTTTAACTTGAGTTTCAGTCCCAATAACAAAATATATTTTTTTCCAATACCTGTCAATACCCTGTGAGGAATATAAAACTTAGCAAAATAACTTTTTTTCATTTAACAGACACTGTGTTAGATGATTGTAGATATAAGCATCTGCACAATCAGTCTAAAACTGGCTATTGGCAAAAATTTTGGTTTGCAACAAAACACCGCCTCATCAGAAATTGGAAAAGAGGAATAGAAATCTGGGCAAACAGTGAGTACCAGCTTTTGGTACTTGAGTTGTAGCCATGCTACTGTGTTGTGCTGATGGCAGTTGCAGTCGGTTAGTTTGGTCCAGACTGAGATCTCCCAACAGCTTCTGGATGAATTTCCATGGAAGTCAGTACAGACATTCACCATGTATCATTCTGACTTTGATAATCTTTTGAACTTTTTCAAGCACCACTATGACTTATTCATTTTTATTTAGGATTATTTAGGATTTAGTTATAGCCACAGTAACAACTGTTCTTTCTGGGGTCCACATAAAAGAAAAGACATTCAAATATTACAATTTTAATTGATGGATTTACATGTTTAATCTCTGGTAAAAAGTAAGTGCACCTTCTGCAACTGCAATGTAACTGTTCATGTAACTGTGAGTTAGTCCTGAAAGTGTTCCCTCAAGCTTGACACTCAACAGCTTGGCCTCTTTAACCTGTTCAATTGCCCCTTGCAAAGAGATGCACAGCTCTTGATGTGTCCTTAGAGAATGTCTGGAGCTATATAACAGACACCTTGTTTGTGAGTTGTTCAGCCTTTAAAGGCCCACTTAGAAACCAACTCAACTCTTCTTGAAGCATTTTGTTCAGTTCCTTTCATTAGTATTTCCATAGTATCTTCTACCGATACATAGATTGTAGTGTCATCAGCGTAAATAGACATGCCTGCATTTTTTAAATGGTAATGGCAGCTCAGAAGATCAGGATGTTTTATATCAATTACTTGAAATAATTATATTAAATGCAGTACACCATTGCATCTCTGTCTTACAATTACAATTTCAGTTCATTGTAATCTCTTACAAGTTTTCTTTATTACTGTAATACGAATTCGGTCTATTTAGCACATGTTAGCATGCTAAAATTCTAACCCAGGTTGCTAAATTTGCTAATAAATAACTTTTAACCTCAGCCTAAACATCAGCATTGAGCTCAAGACACTCTACGGCCAAAGTACAGCCTCCCAGAGCTCCTTGCATGGCTGTAGACTTTTACTGTTTTCGATACATTTTGGTCCGAACAAAACAAAGAACTTTGGTTTGAAACCCAGCCTTATGTATCAGGGATTATCATGCACTATCTGTAACTTTATTCCCCTGCAGTTTCTCCAGCTTGTGAACTACCTACCTTCTTGTTCTGCCAATACACATTAAAGTTTACTGCCCTCAAACTAGGCCATAGATGTTCACACAAACACACACACAAGCAACAGACTGAAATCTGGCAAACCCTCCTGTAGCTTTGAACAACTGTAATTGTCTACACCTTTGTCTACACCTTATCACAACCTGTCATCTCTCTCATACAATCACTTTCTGCTACTCTGTCTCACACACACACACACATACACACGCACACATATCACAGAATGGCAGATCATTGCCCTGTCCTTCAGTTTATTGTCTGCCCTTTATCTTGACCTGTCATCTCTCTCTCTCTTTTTCTCTCGCTCTCTGCTGTCCTTATGTCTCTTTCTCTCTCCAACACATACACATTCCCTCGTAGCGTTGTTGTGTTGGTTCTGTCCAACTTGCTGATAGACATCCGGTGACACAATAGGAGGCAATCTTAGTCCAGTGTGGAGCTATTGTTGTCTCTAATAGAACGGACTGAGAGGTGAAGAGGAGCTATTGATTCAGCTGACTGAGAGAGACGAGGGGGAGAGAGCGAGTGAGTGAACAAAGAAGGAGAGAATGAGAGGCTGTTGACACCTGGCCGAGAAGCACACACACTGATTTTATGTTTTTTTCCCTGTGTGTGTGTGTGTTCTGAAACAGGGAAGAACCACTTACTTGCTGGGTCAGATGTAGTGGATGGACAGATGGCGGGAGAAGAGGAGAATGTATGAATAATGATGGAGTGAGAGTTGATTTCCTCCTGTTGCCTCAGCTGATCAAAGATCCAACATATTGAATTTGACAAAGAGAGGAAGTGAGTGAGGACGAGCATAAAAAAAGGGAGAAAATAGAAAACGGAACCAAGAAATAAAGGAGCTGTGAGAGCAAAAGGTGAAGATAGGTGGAGGGACTGTAATGGGGAAGAGGAGAGGAGCTGAGGGAATATGAGAAGCAGTTAACATAGCAAAGTATAGGAGAAAAGGGAATAAATATGAATGCAGAAGAAGACATGAAAATGAGAATAAAAAGAGATATTACTATTACAGATCTAACTAAACAACAATCAGTCACAGAATAGAATGCGGTACAGCATGGAACAAAATGAAACACCAGGGAACAAAACAAAGCAGAGGACACATAATAGCATGTTCAAAACACTTAGTCAAGTCTAGCCTCATTAGCACCACCAAAGTGATGAAAATAAACAAGGAAATGGAGAGCAGAAGGTGGGAGAAGAGAAGAGCTAGGAATTGATAAAGGAATAAATGAGAGGAGGGATGAACATCCAGGGATTTAAATGACAGAAGTAGAGAATAACAGAGCAAGATTCAGAGGGAAATAAAGGAGGAAAAGGGGGAAGAAGTAAGAGGAAAACAACAAAGGAAAATTGGTAGTGAGACAGGGGAAATGAGAACGAGAGGGAACAGGAATAGAGATTCATACATAAGTGCGGAATGAAAGTAAGCAACTGAGAGCACTAACAAAAACAGTCTTGAAAACCTTCTGACCCTCAAATCCATTAATGCCTTTTTTTGCATCTGGTTGTGATTACATGCCAAAAGAAATGTGCAGATCCTTTCCTTCTTTAAGAAATATTAAAGAAGAAAAACATTCGGAATGGATGATGCTGAGTGTTTCTCATTGAAGTTTACAGAAAATATGGTAGAACAAATGGTAGAATGAACCAGAGAATCAGTCATTCGAAGAAGGTTAGCAATGCTAACTCATTTAGCTGGCACTTTTGATAAGAAGCTTATAGGACACATATAGAAACAGTCTTAACCCTGTGGATGGATGGACAGATAGATAGACGGGCACATAGATGGATGGGCAGATTGATGGATGGATGGATAAATGGATGGACAGATAGATCGATGATAAATAGATGCACAGATGGATAAATGGATGGACGGATATACGGATAGACAAAAGGACAGACAGGTAGACGGACAGACAGGTAGACAGACGGACAGATAGATGGATGGACAAATAGAAAGGTGGATAGACAGATACGAGATTTGGCCTCCATTTAAATCCTATTTTATTGATCAAGAGTTCCTCGCTATAACTGTCAAAGAAGCTAGCCTGTTCATGCAACATCCTGTTGAGCCCATGTGCAAAGAGCAGGTCATTTTCTGGAAACTTCTAAGTAAGCAAGTAGGTGTATTGGTGAAGTCAACTATCATGTGGCTGGTACAAAACCAAAAGAAAACAAACATTAAAGAGTGTAGAAGAAAGGTAATTTACACAAAGATACAAATGAACATGGTAAGACGAGAATTGGAAAGATTCAAGAAACGTCATGGCCCTCGGTTGTTTATGACCAAATCACAAACTGGCTGCGTGACTTCAATGTTCTTTTAGGGTCATTTCCTGCCTCCTCGCTTTCCTCGTGCGCCATCCGTTGCCTAAACCAAATGGAGTACTTCCAGTAGGTGAGGACAGGTCATGGACCATCACCTGTGGTCTGGTACATGTATGAAAGGGCAACTCTGGACATTGTCTGGAGAATCCGGTCTGATCATGGTATTTTGTTGATAGGAGACAAAGAATTCCATTCTGCCCATTCTAACTACCTGGTCCATTTTCTTTTCTTTCCATTTAATTCAAACATGCTGTTGATTCTACCAAAAAGTAAGAAAAAAAACAAGATCAAATCTATAACTCCCCGTGTGGCAGGAAATGTTTTCACAGAAAAGATGGAACAACAGACAGACTGTTTGTTCTTTTAGCTTTTATACTTTTATCCTGTGTTGAATCACAATGCACTAAAAATGATGACTCATATCTGTAACAACAAACTTTGCGCTCTCATACAAGCAATCATTTTACAAGTTGAGGGGCGAGATTGTGACAAATGTATAGATAGATGTAGGAATGGCAATGAGCAAAAAAATGTGATCAAGACAGCCAGACAGAGAGATATGAAATGAAGAAAGCGCGAGGCGGTTATAGAAGAGAAAGTGGGAGAATAAGTGAGAATAAGACTGATGGAAAAGCAATAAAGAGACTGGCAGCGAAAAAAGAAGAAACACGAGGTGAGCAATTATTAAGAGGTATAGAGGCCATTTGAATAGAATGTATAGAACTAGAAAATGGCATTTTGAGACTGACGGCAAAGATATGTAGAAACAAAAAGCTAGAGAGAGAGAGAGAAAGAGAGAGAGAGAAGGGCAGTTGATTAATGCCAGCAGCTTCAATAATGCAAATGTAATTACTTGTACTGGCCCTCACACTTGCTTAGCACCTTAGCACATTAACACCAGGGTGGTGGAAAGAGAGACGAGAAGAAAGAGAGCCAAGAGGGTGGGTAGAACATGGAGATAGTGTACAAATATAGTATTAACAAACAATAGAAGGACAAGAAGGGTGGTGAGAAGTCAAGCCATGGGCGATCTCATCTACATGAGCTGATTGAGTTTACTGCTGTACTGGTGTGATTCTGGAAGAAGGTGCTCTTATATTAAAGCCCAACCTGATTTTTGAGGCTGATCTCCATATATCACCCATAATTTAAAAAACAAAATACTTAACAAAGTCCTTAACCGAAGCAAAACAAACTTGATTTGGATTTCTTAGATTTAAAATTTTATTTTATTGTGAATACTGAATGTGACATCTTAAAATACATTTACTATGTTACAGTGTTTCTTACGGCCTTTAGAAGAAGAAGTATGCATTTTTTTTAGATTAGCCTCCTGTAAACACCAGCTATGCTTTTTCACACTGAACCAAAAACGATATTGTGTCATTTTTAGATAGCATCCCTGCAATATAGGAGTTAAAGGTAAGCAAAGCTGGAACCTACGCAGTTCATTTAGTACCACTTGAGTGCATCCATCCTCAATCAATCTCTGTCTTGACCACACACTCGCTACACACGACATACCGAAATATTCCTGGTCTGCCCGAACTCCCTGTAATTCAAAAAATCTGACTAGAAACCAACTGGGCCGTGGCTCAGTTTGATCTGGAATGAGACCACCTCTTTTTGTTGGACCAATACTTGGAGGTTTGCTGCTAATCATGGTCTGTGGGATACTTCACACCTGCAATTTAAAAAAGATCACACTAGAAGCAAACAGTGGCTCAGACTGATCTGAAATATTACTAAACACCCGGTTGGCCTGCCAGAACATCCTGTAATTGGCCTGAAAGTCTAAACCATCCCCAAAAATCACACCAGAAACAAACTGGACCATGGTTCAGACCAATATTTGGCTGTTTGGTTGTAATCGTGGTCTGTGGGATGCTTCATACCTGTGATTTTGTTGTGGGTCAAATAAGGTATGTGTGAAGAGGCCCTAACACCTAAAACATTTAGAATTGCAATTCTTACACATTTTGCTACTTTTCGGCTGTAATATATACAGTTCCCAATATAAGAAAAACGCTAACATCAGCTGATGTGTCAGCCTACCAGAGATGATGTAAACCTGTTAACAATACAGTTATGCAAAGCGTTAAAAGTAGTATCAGTCTCTTAGAGATTTCTCAGTATTTTTGAAACATGAACCAACTAATTGTGATGTAAAAGTGAAGCAGGAAGAAAAGGCAATGGCACATGCAGAGGCTAGGGAGGGATAAAAAAAGTGAGATGCTATAGATGGAGGAATTTATAAAAAAAAGCAGGAGAGACTGCGGTTTCTACCCTGCCAGCCACTGATGGACTCAGGAGGACACACACGCCTTGGTTCTGCTGAGCCTGAAGGACAACTGGAGCTGTTTATTGCTAAATGACTTCTCTTCCCTCTCTCTCTCTTGCTCTCTCTCTCTCTCTCTCTCTCTTTCTTTCATTCTCTCCTTCTCATTTTCTCTCTCCATCTCTCTCCCTCTCTCCATCTGTTGGATAGTTTGCCACATCAGCTGTTCTCCAGCTACACTGAAATGACCCCTCAAGGAAACGTAATCCTTGAGTGTGTGTGTGTGTGTACACACACAGACAAAATGCTTATGTGCTGTTCTCACATGTATTGTATTCTGCAAGTTCAACTGACCGACACTGCCCACTCCTGTGATCATATTTAGATTCACGTATTATCTTCATATCTGTAAAAAAAAAAAACTCAGAATTTGTATCATGTTAAAATGTTACCAAATCTCCCAGCCTAAAAGATGATGTGCCCTCAGACTGGAGTGGACTCGGATACCAGTCAGAATGACCCCAAGTGGTTTTTCTTTGGCCTGTCTCCAAGAAGTAGAGTCCTGCAGTTTGACTGCTGGTTAGCATATGTCAGTTAAACTACACTTTGTAAGCTTAGAGAGCCTGCAGTCACCTTATTGCCTACCTTCCATCAGAGCTGATTAACCAAAAATGAACAAAAAGAAGAACTAGAATGGCCCCGGAGAGCACAGATTATGGCCAAGGCTAATTTCTCTGCTTTCACAGATGGCTCCATTTCCCAGGTTTCGAAGTAGTTTTTCCATCTTAGTTGTTTTCATGAGCTTTATAAGTTGCAATGTGGAGGCAACATGCTCAGAGTAAAAAAAAAAAAAACAGTATGTTGATTCATTGTTTCTAGTACTCTAAGTGTCTTGTCTCGCAATGTTGTTCTCACAAAAACTTTCACATCCACTCTGAGATAAATGGCCTTTTCCTTGACCCAGACTTTACCCGTCCACTAACTCTCATGGAAATCCAACATGTAGTTTTTCATGTAATCCTGATGGACTTACAGACAGACAAACTGAGCCGAAACATGACTTAGTTGGCGCTGGTAAAATCTTTTTAAAACCCTTCCTTTCTGTCTCAGCAAATGCTAACTGCATAATGATGAAACACGTAAAAAAAAAAACAGACTATACCTGCCAGAAATGGTGTCACAGTATTAACCCCCTTGAGTTCCCTTTTATAGAGAATTAAGGTTGTGTGCAGTGGACGTTTAGGGAGAGATAGTAGATGTTTCATAGAAGTGGTGTAGCCTGCTGGGATGCAGCTCAGCACTGTGTGTCGAGATGTTCTGGAGTAACATAATATTCACAAAATACTGCCTATTACTGACTGATTATTTCTTACTAATACCGACTATTTAGGACATTTCAGGCCTGGTGCTCCCTACATTTGGCCCAACACATGTTTTTATAATCATCCATGCTACTGTCTGTTTTTAACGAGCTTTGCTAACTAGCAGGCATTATGCTGTCCAGATGAGGCACACTGACAACTTGAAGGGAAAAACGGTGAAATAAAAGCCTTTAGCTCTTTGGAATAATGTATTATTCCACCACTTCACACCAAAATCAGAGGCCTGGACCCATTCACGGCTTACCTGCTTTTTTTCTTTCAGCCACATCCACAGTCAAGGCCACAGCCGCACTTGTTTTGTCATGCCAGTGTTCGTTAGACGGCCTATTTTCTCTATTTGCTGTTTTTAAAGATGCCTCTGGCTTTGTGCGAGGTGTGAAATGGGCCCTGGCAAACACTTCAAATCTTTAATGGCTATTGCACTTTTCTGAAAATGAATCCTCAAAGTGAGAATGTGAAATTTCCAACCCGTGTGTCCTGTGTTACACCGGCTCTTGGGCCAAATGGCCACAAAACGTCACTGTGAAACTAATCATGTTAGTTTCCTCAACAAGAGATCAATTTCACAGCTTGTCTGAGAAATTACAGAGAAAAATGACATATTCCTGTAATACATATATCTGCTTGATCTCCTTAGCTTCTGTTTTTATTGCTTTTCCTTGCACTTTTTGTTATGTGGTCATTTCAGGTACGGAGGAGGTATCATCCACTTACTAGTGTGACCTTGTACTCCTTGTTGTTGCTTGTAATGATTTATCCAGTGCTTTGAAGCCTGTTTCATTCCTGCATTCATTCACTTTAGCAAAATGTTTGAAGTAAACTATACTTATTACAGACCAATTCTTTAAAGTTTTTCCACCACTGTAGTTGGAGCCGTGGTCCATATTGACTCTGTTTGATTTCTCTTCTCCCCAGGACAACTATACATTTGCCCAGCCAGGCATCCAGAGGAAAGTCAAGGCCCTGGAGGAGCTGGTCAGCAGGATTGATGGTGAGTCATCTGCTTTGCCTCCATCCATCCATCCTTCCACCCATCCAGAAAGTACTTTCTGCTCACAGCTTGGCCATGTTGACTGGAATCCCATTTACCCCTTCTTTACTTTCCAGTTGGTGCTCTTCTCCACAGTTCTCTTCTCTGTTTAGCAGCCATTTTCTTCTGTCTTCTGCCTCACACACCAACCATTTATGTGCACCAACACACTCAAAATCATGATTCATGACTCTTTAAAAACCCTATTAGGATTTTGTGCACACCACTTTAAATTCCATTCTTGCCTGTAAATATTTTTTAAGTCTGAAATAAGGGGTGTTAGACTTGTGAATTCTCCTTTTATACAATGACGGATGATGTGTCTCCATATCTTCCCACTCTACGAAAATATGAAGCTTAAATTTCCCAAATTTGCACTTTTAATAACAACTAATTAAAGCCAAACCTAACAGACAAATGAACAATCCAACAGCACAACAATCACTAGAATTACAGAAACCATTGTTTGGAAACATTTTTAGTTTGGCCCATGTCCCATGTGCCAATATTGAGGGGGCGGGGCTTATGACTTCTACTGCAGATTGCTAAGAGGAGGAACAGGGCAGTGATTGAGCAACACTTCTTTTGTTTTAAAATTCCAAAAGACGTTTCCTCTGCCAGCAGTAATTAAAAAAAAGTACCACTGAAGAAAATATTTAGCTATTAAATAAAAAGGAGTATTTTTTTTCCATGACAGTTTTCTTAACACATAAACTTTCTTTGATAGTTTGTATTCAAGTGTTTGAACCAGACACACACCAGGAAGTAACATTTGTTTTCACGCCTTGATTCTGCCACGGTTTGTAATTGCATGACACTGCGATCGCTGATTGTCATTCCACCTGGCTGTCGGGGGAAATGTGAACGTGTTGGTGATTATTAGTGCAAAACAAAGGCCTGCTGAGGGCTGGAAGTTAATGTGTGCGCACTGAGTGTACTCATACACGGCACCTCAGTGTTAATTAGTAATGCTGCTACTTCTTCTGTTTCCTCTGTATCTTTTTCATGTTGTCAAAACCAGAAAGGTGGGGAAATAATTTGAACGGTTTTCTGTCCAAACGTACTTGTGTGGCATTCATAACAGCCCACTGTGCTGTGTGTAAAACAAGGTCTTATCAAAGCAAGCCTTTTGTACAATGGTCATGTTCTTGGCTAACCTTGGTGCTGTCCGACCATCCTGTCACCCGCTCTGTCAGCCAGAGGGAGGGGAGGACTCACCCGCTGCATCCAAATGGATGGAGAGAGAGTGCATGTGTGTGTGTGTGTGTGTGTGTGTGTGTGTGTGTGTGTGCGTGTGTGCGGGAGTGTGAATGTCAGGGAAAGTTAGTGCGCATATACAGGCCTGTCTGTTTGCATGTGTGATCGTGGCGGAGTAAACTTGCCGATAGAGAGGGCAAGTGTGTGCGTTCATCCATGTGTATGAAAAAGAAACCAATATTCTCTAAGTGTGTGTGTGGATCTTTTCTGTGTTTACCCCAAAAATAAATGGACAAAATAAAGGAGCAAAGTCGTCCCAAGCTCCGCCACACCCCTGCAAAACATAAAAAATGACTTGACATTTTTACTGTATCTTATTCCATAAGTGCCCTGTCATCACAGTTGGGGCAGAGCCATTTTATACCTCGCTAGCTTGACATTACCACCTCTAATGAGATCACAGATAGCTTTTATCTTGTGTTACAGGATTGTTTTTCGCCCCGCTGTCGACATAGCATCTGTTTTGGGAACAATGGCCTCTCATCTCTTCCAAAATTACCTATCAGCGCTTATCAGATGCAGGGTTATCCAGAGTGTTGTGTAGTTGGATAAAGGTATAGGTCCTGTCTTTCCACAAGAGGCAGATGTTTCAGCAAGTGGTGCTGATTTATAAATCTTACCAGCTCACTCCTCATAGAAATCCCTTGTTGGAGAATCAGATATTATGCACATTTTTATAGTTTTTAAATCATTTTTCTCTGTGTTTTATGTTTTTTGTATGTTTCTTTTGAGAATACCACTCCATTACATTACCAACACTAATGGTACTTAATCTTGCAGCTCATTATTTTAGATTTGTTGCACAGAATTTAGTGCAAAATTAGCAAATCTAATATTCTCCTCGTAACCTTCCTAAAAAGGCAAGAAGAAATCCTTCTGCAGTTGTTGTGGGTATTCTGTATCAGATGGGTAATCTGATACAGGGACATTAGTAGTTAATGGGTATTTGTTAAGCCAATGGGGGCAGAGGAATGGATGGCGGGAAGGAGGGAGTCTGGGATGTTTTTTGACCTTAGCGGAGTGTTTTTAATTGCATTATTGTTTGCAGTAAAGGGTCAGTAAGGATAGGACATTGCTGATCCGTCTGTCTCACACCACCTTCTGTGTCACCTCTCTGCTTCCTTAACACAACTGGCCCACCTCCTATATACCTGTCAGATAGAGGGAAAGCGAACATATACCGTACATTCACAGAGAGGGAAAGAAAGATAATGTGCAGCTTTTATGACCATCTCCCCACCATCCATTACCTGCTATATCTTTTAGCACAGTAGGGGAGGGGGAAGGACTCTGGATTTGTGCCATGAGGTTACAGCAATTTTTTCCACGATGTCCTCCTCCTCCTACTCCTCCCTGTTTCCCTCCCTGTAACCTAACTTTCTGAAAACTCTTCTACACACATGGAAAGGCGCATTTGAAGGTAGGAATAAAGTAGGGCTGAACCAAAAGTATTTCAATTTTTATATTCAAAGAGTTTTTAATGAAACTTTGAATGTCTGTCATCATTTTTTATGATGTCATCACCCGAGGAAAGAAAATCAATTTGAATATAGTGATAAATTGGTATAAAGGAGTCTTTTTTAATAGAGTTAAAATACATTTTTGATATTGTGGTCATATGAATGTAATTTATGGTGCTGCTAGTTTTCTGCCAGATTGCCCCATTATTACATGCCTCCCTTTGTGTGCAGCAAGTGGGAGAGCAAACCATTTTTCAACCGTGGTGTAAATGCATTTCTGAAAGGCTAAATGCCAACAGATATGGATTGAAGCTGAATATTTCATTAGATAAAAACAACATATAGTAACAACACATTCCCATCCCAGTCTGTCACATTCCGATGTTTGATTGGTGGTCCTACGCTTCAAAATATGATGTTCTGGGTACCCCTTCAGTGTTAGTTTTGGATGTGTGTGAAACATGGTGTCAGTTACCACTCACTACATCCATAGTGGCTTTTCCAAATAAACTTACAGTGCAGTACATTTAGGCCTTGACATAAAAAATACTTGGTTAAGGTTAGGATAAAACAAAAGGGTTTGGATTACAAGCACTTAAAATCATATCGCTGTTGTTTTCACACAGGACATGAACTCTTCTGGGTAAAAGGGCGAGGTAAACACCGCCCCTCCTGTCCGCCAATACTTATACTATGTTAGCTGCTCTGGACATTTAGTAATGATGTGGATGCGTGTGCATTGGAGTTAGTTGAAGCCTTGTGTGTCTGCATCTGACAATGATGGACACTGACCAAGTTCCGTAATATGATGAGTTGGATGTGGTTGTCAATTTTTAGAAATGATTACATCAATCGTTTTTCAATTACTTTTTCTTTTGGACTACAGTCCTCTGGAGTTATTGGAAATGTTGAAATTACACAAGTCGGAAATGTATGCAGCAATTGCTGGAATCTAATTTTACAAAAATAGTACACTAATAATATTAGGATGGCCTAACTGTGCAGAAATACCAGGTTTGAACAGAATGAACAGACAGCATTCAAATTGGAATGTCAGCGTTTTGAATGAAGCTTCGGTCTGTTTGGTACAGACCCAGAATGAAGTGACATACCAGGGGAAAATGGATTGATTGACTGTCACAAAGACAGCAGATATGTTCGACAGAATTAAAACTGCATGATTTTGAGAGTCTAAAGACATCAATAAATCACAAGGTTTCCAGGATAGAGTTTGATAAGCAGCAGCTCAAGTCCTGGAATGTCTGGGTGGGAAAAGGACCTTCTCCCTTGAGTGTTATGACTGAGGTGACTTTGACAAAGCGCCGCATCCTCAGTAAACATTCCCAGTGATAAATCTAAAAGATACTTTTATGAACAAACATTTTCTGCAGGTGCTCTGTTTTCTGTGAATCCAGTCCCATAGTGCTTGTGCTAATTGAACTTGAAGATTTGTTAAAAAATTCTAAAAATCTAAGCTGTTTATTCCCTCCCTTTGATACTTTTAGTTGAAAACAAAGGATGACATTGTTGGAAGGCTTTTACTTTGAAATGTCTTTGTTTCCCTCTGTGCCCGCCCCTCCCTCCGACTCCCTGTAATTATCCTACTTGTAATAAGTGACGCTAACTCCCATTAGCCTTGCTTGACGCTAGCACATGTACCTCCTCAAAAGACAAGACACTTTGTTGGCATGCCTGTAATGTTTCTCTGATCTCTTTATCTCTCCCTTATCTCTGTCTGTGTATTTGTTGCATGCAAGTGCATTAGCACAAGTTCATCAACATGCAAATTGCCCAAAGGTGAATTTATTTATGCAAATCAGAGGACGCACTGGCAGCATGCGCTCTGAGCCTGTATTGTGGAAAAAGGCTGGTAGTCTGTATTGCATAATGGAAAGCAGAAAAAAAAAAGCTAGTGTTATTTAACATAATTTTCTGTAACAGCCATTGCTGTGTGAAGTGGCTATGCATTTTGTGTGCATAATTCCAGTTATATTTGTTTAATGTGCATTTTGGAGGCTGTTTTGTATATAATTTCACATGCGTCTCAGAGAGTTTGTTTTACTTTTCTCAAGTTTTTGGGAATTTTGAAATGGTGCACTTTTTATTGCTCTGGTGTCTTTGAACCAGGCCTGGGGTCAATAACACCATCTTTCCCTGTCTACCCACACAGTCTTCCAAAACCTCCAGACATCACCCGGACAATGTCCACGCACTCTGCTCTCCCTGCCTCCGGCACTTTTACATTTTACATACTGCACGTTGTGGGTTTCTAAGCATTTTTCATGGATTTCTTTTTAAAGAATTGAATAGATTACCAACACTACTGTTTGTCTTTTGACTCCTTTCGCTTTGGGTCCGTTTGATTTTAAATTCTGACGGTGTTTAGTTGTTATTCCTGCTCCTGGCTGCTGCACATCTTGAAAAATAGGCTACCATTTCTAACGTTACATGGCATTTCTTGTTTGTTAATTATGCTAATTTACTATTTAATGAACACGCTCTCATTTACAAACCGCCACTATTTATTACGTTCACTCATATCAATTACGGTTTTCTGTACTTGAAAGCATTTGCGTCATCCGAGACACTCAGTTCCCAGATATAAATACACATGTTAGCAGGAGGTCTGCTGTTCCATGAGACTATTCCTGTCATGCCTCATGTTTAGGACAGAGAGAAACATTGTTAATGTGACAGTACACACATACACACATACACACAAACACGCCTGTACAGTGACACCATAAAAACTTATCTGATCCCACAATTGCTGCAGTCTCCCTCGGGCAATCAGTAATAAATGTGTGACCTTGTGCTTGTTTGTTATGTGAGAGGAATCAGTAAGCAAGAATCACTCAGTGGACTCACTTGACTTATTATTAAACTTTTTCATTTTTACATCCTGCTGGAGGGTGTATTTCTCTGTGTGACAGACAAACTAATAAACAGAGATGTGTTCATGGTGCAACCAGAGACATGCAAATGTATGTAAACACATTATTCCATAAGTGCACACATATAGTATTATTTAAATGCAGTCACAAGGAGACAAATACAACCTGATTGAAAAAAAGTTCTGTAAAACGTAAATAAAGACAGAAATCTTTTCAGTTTGGGGGTTTGTTCGAGTGGCCAGTTGGCAACATTCTACAAGTTCTCTCAGCTTTTCAAACTCATAAATAACAAAATAAACGTACAAAATGTCAAATGTAAATATTCTAACACAGACTTTCCTATTAGACAGAAAAATACAAACATACATCTTTTAAATCCAAGTTCCCATACAAAGACCAGCTTAATTTCCTCTTTAACTCATCATTAAACACACTTTATTCAAACTTGACAAAGTCTTTCCCCTTGTCCCAAAATCACCATCTCTGTTTTAGTCAAAATAAATCCTTAATTCACGGAGTGAGATGTATGCACCAATGACGTATATGTTTGTCCCATCAACCAACCCTAATCTATAAGTATTGTTTTTTCCATAATTTTGACAACACTACTGACAATGGAAAGCTTGACAGGCATAGCAACAGTAACGAATGTGGGGAAGGATTTTTAAACAGTCAATTATCCAGAGAAAAAAAGACCACAGTCTGGCACAAAATACTGAATGTTCACACAGTGGTGACTGGCTGCTGTGTGCAACATTTCTGCAGTAGAAAAACAAGTCTTGCTGAACAAACCAGACCCTGCTGCCTGGTTTGAGTCCACAGTAGGATCTGTTTAAACTTGTGCTAATGCTGGCAAGAGGAAAATAAAAGAGAAATAGATAAAGGTTACATTCTCTTTTATTATATATACAATATATTTACACAGACGGGGAACAATGGGAATAGTTCAGAGTGAAAGAGTAATAAACTGACAAAAGAACGGATCCAGAATAAAGCAGCTCTGTTCTCGCAGACTGAGTGAAAGTGAAACGGTGAAAGAAAACAGCCAGTAGGCGAGTGGAACACTGAAACTGTAATTACGTTTCGGACCAAGGAGAGCATGAAGTCAGGCAGAATCGGCCTCATCAGCAGAATCTTGGGAGCCGCTCACCAGTCACTGTTCGACCTTTGACCTCCTGCTGTCCACCCGCACTCCACCAGCCACGGGCTACAGTCCGCTGCGGAGAGCCGGCTCCGTGGCCTCCGTCCTAAACTTTAACCAGCAGTGGGAGGGAAGACAACACTCATTCGTCAATCATGGTCTATGAGAGATGTCATCCTCACCCTCCCTCAGCCCCCATAACTACGCTACCCAGCATGCCGAGCACTGTGCCAGCTGGACAGCAGCCCACGGTTAAAAATTCACTAGTTTCAGCGCTTTGGTTCATTTCCTTGTTTGATTGTTTACCTCTCCTCCCCATCTCTCCTCTCCTCTTTTC
>CAFUXE010000270.1:298103-350897 GCA_903364295.1 Serranus cabrilla | reverse complement strand
CATCGTTCACCTCTTCCTCCCTGTGTTTGGTGAAGTCGCTAATATTAGGCCGAGCAAGTTCATTAGTGTAATTTAACATTGTCTAAAGTTGTTCCCCTCCCTCCCTCCGTGTTTGGCAGCTAGCTAAGATCTGTCACCGTGATGCATTCACCGTTAATGAGCTTGCCTTGTTTATGCTTTTACAGCAGCATGTGATAATTAAACTGCAGAGACGAGTGTGAAATAATCGCTTTGTGTTTACTTCGCGCCCCGCTCATGTGGTGGAGTGTGTGCATAATTGTCAAACATGCATGTGTAAGCAGCGGATTGAAGACAGGTGTCATTCAAGTGTTTGAGAGCACTAATGCGTGTGTTCTCTGCCAGAAATACCTTACATAATGTTTCACCAATTAAAGCTTTATTAAAGCGGTATATGTGAGTGTGTGTGCTTGTCAGTCAGTCCTGATTAAGAGCACGGACTGTGTGAGAGGGGAGGATGCTACAGTTCCTCCCTAACTGGCTTTTCTCATAGATTCTCTGACAGCTCTTTAATTACAGCTCTATTATGAAACTTGTGTGTGCGCCTGTGTGCGAGAGAGAATGAGTGTCATTGGTTTGATGACTATGAAATAGGGAGTCGCTGAATACTGAGTGGTATTTTTAATCTTTTGTTATGTAAAGGAGCATAAAACAAACATTTATCAAGAACAGAGGAAGGAACAAAGGAAGCCATTCTCTGTGTCACAGCCTCGTATGCAGCAGATTTTCACATGACATTTCTGCTTCTCATCAATTCTTGTCAGCGAGTGTTCACACCAGAAATACGTGCCGTGACACTGACATTTGAACTCCACATCCAGAACTTATTGAGATCACCAGATGCAACGTATGCTTCAGTATCTGTGTTCTTTGTTTCGAAGTGGGAACATAATCGGAACCAATTACAGGAGGAGAAAACAAAACACATTTTATGGGTATAGGGAAGACAGATGTGGACATCTAATAGCCAGCTGATGTTTATGTTTGGAAAGTCAAGCCGAACGAAATAAACTGAGCGGAAACTGCAGCCCTGACTGATGATTATATTTATTTTCAGCAGTTTGTATGGTGTGTTTACAGCTGTTTTTCAAACCACAGAAGAATCAATCATAACCACGTTAAAGAATAACTTTTGGCTAAGTTTTATATTTTCCAAAAAAAACAAAGAGTATTGACTGTGAAGCCAAAGCCTGATGAAGTTTATTATTCTCTATTGTTTTCCAAAAGCTATTAAAAACACATCAATGAGCCAGTTACACAGGGTGACACGTTCCCCCATTGCAGTGAACACGGCCATTGTATTATAACCATTATCATGCTCGAAATATAGTCAATCAAACCAAAAGTGTATTAATCTACTGGCAAAAATAGTTCCAAACAAATACACTGTTTACTCCTTTTGAAATAACTTTTTCATGTGTTTTAGCTAATTATTTACTCCTGATTTGATTTGGCCCTTTTGTTACATTTATATCAACTCATATAAACCAACTAAAATATGATTTGACAACTGAATAACTGACCTTTTCCAGACTTTTAAATGAAAAACAATCCATTCTGTTTCATAAGAAATAAGAAATATGAAGTGGGAATTTCAAAGTAAAAACTTCATTCATCATTTGGAACCCCCTCAAGTCCTTGATCTTTCTTTTTCAAGTGAAAGCCTGTCTGAGATTCGCTCTTTTGTAAACACAGTTTTGACCACTCTTCCTCTTGCCTTCCATCAATGTGGCTCTTTTCCCACAGTTACTCCTGTGTCCTGGAGTTTCTGCTACCTGGGAACTAGCTATCGATACTGTAGCTACGGGAAAAAAGAGAAGCATAATCTTTTATCTGTTTTGATTGCACAATGTATCATGCACTTTCTCACCAGTCTTAATTTATTTTAACCTTAATTTTCCCATTCTAAACACAGATGGTGTCATTATTCTATAGCCATTACACTGTGCAATTTACTTCATAATGATAAGTTAAAGCAAATGACTTGTCCAATGCCACTTTAATATTCCAGAGGTAGGTAATAAAATATTTGACATTGTCAAAAATTACCAAATAACTTTTCTTTTACTATTCCTGTAGGAATATAATGTAACCGTTGTTCCACAGAGCTCAAACTGTAACTAACTGAATGAGGCTCTGAAGTCTCTGTTTTCATAGGGTTTATATTTTGCTAGGACTAATAGGTTTTTATATAGGGTTAAAATCAGTGTTCAGCTTGTGCAATATTAAAATCACCTTTCTTCCCCTTGTCAGAAAAAAGATAAATAGTCACAATTTTATTAAAACGCCACAGGGGGTTTAAAAGAGGCTCTGCACAGATTGACCTTGTATGATAGAGATAAACAAAAATACAGTTTTAATCAGCTCCTCGTGAAAGCAATAACATCCAAAAAAAAAAACAACAACACAAAATGTGCCTTCCATAAACATGCTGCCTGTCCTCAGCCTCCGGATGCCAGTGACCTGCAGTATATGTACTCCCTTCTTTACTTTCTGACACGCAATTGCTTTTGAGTTTTACTTAACAGTGAGTACACTCTTTTTCTCATCTCAGTTTGGTGCGTAGCTTTCCTCTGACAATTCTGATAGCTCGGTAATTACATCTCTATTATGAGGCCGAGGCTGTGTGCATGATGGCTGTGCGTGCGTGTGACACTGACTGCAGTAGTTATTAACAAAGAGGGGAGCTCTGAAGGAATCTGTCAGTCGACACACTTGTCACTGTCACCATTACTTTTATTTGTTCCTAAAAGATTTTTTTTCCACCTTATAGACATGTGCATCTCTTTTATGTTTGCTGGTCTTTACACAAAGCACTGGAAACTTAATGTTGTTGATTAATTATATATATCGGTACAGATATATTACCAGCCGATAATGGGAAATGGTTTGATATGTACGATGGTGGAGGTGTTGATGGTGGTGAGGGGGGGAGCAGGCAGAGGGAGCTGGAGGTAGGCTGGTCTGTGTGAGTTGTTCCCAGTATTAAATCTGTTGAAGAACAGATTTAGCTTGTTGGCCCAGTCTCTGTCTCCTTGTCCAGCGTCCCTCCTCTCTCCCGAGATAGACTGGAGTCCCCTCCAAGCCTCCCTCGTGTTGTTGTGCTGCAGGTGGTCCTCCATTCTCCTGCTGTAGTTTGCTCTGCACTCTCTGATCTTCCATAACCTCATTTTACTGAAAAAAACCCATATCTCCTTTCTAAGCCTTTCTTGCCCTCAGGTGTGCTTAAACTGCAGGTTATCAAGGTCTTTTAAAACTAAAACAATGTGAACTTATCAGTTATGTAATCAATATCAGCCATGAGATGCAGGTAATACTGATTATTTGTATCAGCTGAAAAAAAATCCATGTCGTACATCCCTAATACGTGTGATTATTGTTATTTTGACAGAGTCTGTGCACCGCCACATGCAGCACTACGAGGTGGAGTACCTGCAGTTTGCCTTCCGCTGGATGAACAACCTCCTGATGAGGGAGCTGCCACTACGCTGCACGATCAGACTGTGGGACACCTACCAGGTAAACCCACACACACCAAGACACACAGCAACAGCCACTGTTATTGTGCTTTTTATTTTCTGTCCATTCCCGTCTGCGTGGCTCTGCATGGGATCTCAGAAACAGGGATATTCTCTGATAATGACATCTATGATTGCCTCAGATGTGGCGCTTTTGTAACACTTGCCATTATACCTCCGCCAGCCCAGGCGGCCTGATGCAACATAATACTGATTTCTTTTTTTTTTTTATATGAAGGTATTCAATCATGACAGCTTCCTCTGTGATAGTCTTAATTATACAGAGCTTTTAATACGCCCTAACTATGCTGCTCTGCCCCATCACACAGCCATGCTACTGACAAATTCATATTTTAGTTGTTAGTTTAACAGGATGTTGATTTGTTCAGGAAAAAAAGGGTTTAAAATATATGCTAATAAGAATTGCGGGTGAGGGATTGTGAAGGATTAGTTAATTCAGTAATAAGCAAAGATGTCAGCAGCCCCTGTCGTGCATGAAACAAAAGTTTTTGCTGTTTAGCTTCTGGTTTAATTTTATGGCTGCTCTGTTCTTTTGTGTTAATGTGTGTGTGTCAAAGTAAAGCCTATTACTGTGTTGACCTGGATGTGTAAATGTGAGAGCCCGAGCAGGATCTTAATCCCATTCAAACACATCTGGACCTGCTCATTCTGCCGCCCTTTCACATTTACAAACGGCTTAATAGGCGGCACCTCGACCAGATTGTTAACCTCAGTTGGCGTTGTCAATAACACCTAATGTCTGCTATTGATTTAGCGAGGTGTGTGTACATGCTGGAACGTGTGTGGACAGTCCGGGGCTTGAACTGAGTACATATAATGGATTTTCCAGCTGATGCAGAGGTTCAGAGCATTAGACTTGCGATAGAGGTGTTTGATTAGATGAGGAAAGTGGGGAGAAGGAGCATGAAGATGAATTGAGTGTTAAGGTTGAGTTCAAAATGAGCTTCTCCACTGGTGGCACTTCCAGCTGTGGTAGCTGGTTGCACAGACATATGTATGTATCTTTTCTGCTGTCATCTTCACAACAGCGTCTGCAGCTGTCTGCCCCCGCTGCTGCCTGTTCTCAGCACCAAGCAGAGTTTCTGTCTTGTTTTGTTCTCTGCATATTTATTTTTATTTCTCATTAGAATGGGATTACACAAAATGCAGATGTTGCTTGTCACAGTTTCCTGTTTGTTTGCTTAGCTCAAAGGTCTGAGAATTGCATTAGCTACTTGCAAAGTCTGAAAAATGTGTGAAAAGTGTGAAAGGTGTAATGTAGAACATCTGCTTACATTGAGAACTTTAAAAACATGTGTGAGTGTGTTTTCATGTTTCATACAGTTTTTCTTTGGCTGCTCCTCAAGGCATGGTCCAATGTTGTGGGCAGGGCCATTACAAAATATATCATATCTGGTGGATGCTTTATGCTATGGCAACTACATTTCAGGGATATATGTAGTTTTGATGAGTGAGTGACCATGGAAAATGTCATGCCATCTGGCCAATAGGTGGCGCTGTATTAGTATCATCTAATTATAAAGGAAGAAATTTCTATCTGTATGTGTATGAATGTCTGTCCTTTGTATATCTCCTTTCAGCCTTGTATTTTCTTAAAAATATAACATGTTTACATAAATAGGATTTTATTTATGTGGCCCTGAATCATAAATCAGAGATTTGCCTCAAAGGGTAAAAGTTTTTCCATGATTTTTATAAGGCAAAATCCATGACATGAGCTCAGAAAAGCTCTGAATTTTGGATGAGTTGGCATGGAATGACTCGAATACAACCAAGTAAGATTAACTTAACTCAAATAACTAAACGGTTTGGTATTGTAAACAATGGTTTGCAATTAAAAGCTTAGAAAAGGGGGAAGCTTATTTAGATTAGTAAGGGATCAAGGAGTAAAGTTAAGTGTTGAAAGGATGGCAGGGGAATGAAAGAGAAAGTGGTAAAAAAGAAAAAAGAAAAAAGGAAATGTTGAAAAAGAAAGTGCAAGGACTTTAAAAATTAAAAAAGGCCAAATTGGAGTTTACAGCTAAAGTGCTTAGTCCACAGCCTTCAACAAACCACAGCTTGGATGAATGAACACCAAATGCATGTTGTCTGAATCTTTCTGAACTCTAACTGACTGAACTTTAGGCAGCATGAGATAAATTGCTGCTGACAGTTGAAAGCCACATAACAGCACGGATGGTATTTTTTTTCTTTTCTGCCTTACTTGAATTAAAACACTACAGCCATTTTTGTGTCAGATGTAGTTTGTGCAAGCAACCTTGGATGCTAATAGAGTCCCATAGCTGTCTTGTAAAAATACATTTTACTAATTATATATAAGCTCAGGGTGTGGCAAAATACATTTTGTCTCATCTTATGAAACATTAACCATTATTCCAAATATTCATTGAACTACTAGTGCAGCGCCCATTCAGAAAGGGCTGATTGCCCGGCATTAGTCCGCTTTACAGCCTAGTTGTTTTTTTCAGTGCTATTGCAAACTCTTGTAGCATGTAAATTATGTCAATTTATTGGGCATAAAAACTGCTGGTTAGCCTGTTGGAGCCGTCTTAAGGATAACGATAGTGATGTAGAAGTCATGCGTGGTGTAGTTCACTATAGCATAACGTTAGCTTTTAACTTACGCCAGCGGCATTAACGCTTCAAACATCATTAAAGTGATTAAGTGATTATTAAAGTGAAGCTTATTCTGCTGAACAAAACGCGTCAGCATCAAAAAACGTATGTTGGCCATAGAGCTTATTTTATGCCAAGATCCAAAATCCAATGCAAAAATCCCATGGGCGAATTCTCAGCAGACCCCATGGTGATGCTACTTCAGGGTTGGCCTACATTATGTTTGGGGTCCCATGGCATTCAGTTACGCACCTAGAAGTTTTTATTACACAGTTTGGCCACTATCTCAAATGCTTAGAGCCTGGCACTCTTCTTGGGGGCTTGACTGTAGCGAGAACGGCGAGTGAGCTGTGCCCAGCATGCCGTTTGGTGGAGTAACAGTTAACTCTTTATACATTACACAGTGTACATAGAGCTCAAAAGCTTACACTCAACAGTGCACTTCCTGGGGTCCTCGCCAATACTTCGGCTGAGTGTGAGATCGATATGATGAACAGTTGTCAAGATAATTGAAGGACAGACATACAGAGACTCCATCTGTTCTAGTCAGATAATCACACTTAGAGTAATTGATCCCTACCAGTAAAGAATGGCTTCACTTTCCCTGTTCTCATTGACATAAAACTGCTGGCTCAGCTACAGTGCAGTACGAGAGAACCTGAAAATATAAACGAATTCCGAACACTCCAAGTCCTCCAGTTTAAATGCAGTCTCTCCACTCACATGACTTATGTGGACATTAGTGATTAGGAAGCCAAAGAATCACATTTTTCTCAGAAAGAACGCTTTGGCTGACCCGACAGCAGCACTATGTTTTCATGAACCCACTTCCTGGTCAGCTATCCTTTATAATTACTGATAGGCATTGAGTTTTACTCTAGTAAGGGATTGACACTAAATCTTTGCAAGAAACTCCAGTGCTCTCCCATTTAGGTTTTTATTTTCTGGTGCATGAACCACAGCCAGCTGGCAGGAGACAGACATATCTAGAATTGTAGAACTTGATAGGAACATGTTGTAGGTGTATTTAGGTGCAGAAAATAAGCACATTTCTTTTGCTTTTGCTCGATTTCCCAAAAGGTAATTAAGTGAAGAGTAGAAAATGCCTGGAAATGAATCAGGATATTTTCGTTGGAAGCAGAGTGGGTGACCTTTACAGTACTCTGGTTTATCCTGATAAAGTAAATGAAAACATAATTGAACACGCTTGTGGTATTAAGCTATTCTAACTGACCCAGTACTGCTCTCTACCTCAGCCAGATTTACGGTATTATCATCTCTGTTGTACTTACTCTCCATGGTGTCCATAGCAACAAGCAGTTTTTCATCATGCATCAACGATAAAGAGGTCAGCAACAAATGTAATCATCCTACTAAAAAACAGAAAGAAAAAACAACGGTGAATAAAATACAGATAGAGAGACACTCTAAGAAATGTATGAAGGAAACAAAGATTGATTTACATCATCATAAAAAATATTACCCTGTCCTGACATTTAGTTGAAAATCATGTCTCATTTCCTGAACATAATTTTCACCTTGATGTCAGATTCGTGAGTACTGATGGATGAGTTAAAGCCACTGGACAGCCTCTGTTTAAGTTGTGTTCTTTATGCTGCTGATTTATGTTATACACAATACATGTTTGTTTAAGCAGGGAATGATCCCACACACTCACCATTAGCCAGAATATTGATAGTGGAGAGTTCCTGAGGGATGAGGTTTGGGGGCCTCAGCTTGCCAATCTGCATTTTGCAAATGATGTGGATGGTTGGTAGGGTTAGGTGATCAGCACCATCAGCCAGGCAATTGCCAATATATTTGTGGCTTAGCTAAGGTTGACTGGGCATTTCCATTTCAAAAACTCGAAAAAGAATGCTGATGGAGTTGGGCATTAAAAGGTTTGTTCTTGAGGCAAAAGATTATAGCTTAGAGAGTTCCATAACACTCTGAATCGAATGTGAAACCAAAGGGACAGAGTCTAAAATCCACACCTAGCACGACAAAGACGAACCTTAAGCAGGTTCCGAGAATAGGGACTAATGTTAAATCCTGCAGATTTTTTTCAGAGAATGAAAACTTAGTATAGAAACTCATAAAATGTTAAGAAAATAAATATTCTTTTGCCTATGTACTATATTAGACAGAAAAATTTAACCCACTTAAACCTTCTTGGTTAGTCTTTTCCAACAGTAGTTGCATCTCCAGCAACACATTTCTATGCACATTTTGAAGATTTGCATGAGAAAAGTTTGATGGAAACATCAAAATTTGATAAAACGTTTAAACACTTGCTTATGGTGTTTTTTTGTGTTTTTCGAAAAATAGTTTATGCTGTTTCCACTCTGCTGGTCAAGACGACATGACGTGGAAGAACTATTTAAGTTGCCAAATTGAATGTAATTTCTGAGGTAGATTTTCTCTCGTGGGTGGCCAAACTTTTTTGTTTTTTTCTCTCTGGCTCAATCTCTTCTTCTCTTCTGCTGAATACTGACAGATTAGCCAACAGCAATACATTACACTGCCATCATCCGACAGTAGTACATATATGAAGCTTTGTTATATTGATCCAAACCAGTTGAAGGAAACTTATTTAGTTGGTAACATTGGCTTGATTTAAGTAAATACTTAATTGCTTGATATGATGTTTAAATATACCAGAAATTCATGCTGTTTTTTCCACATTCCAGAACGACAACATCATCTAATACAGTGTTCATAATGTAATTACATTAATTCTTTATTTAAATACCTGTAAGCGAACAACACAAACTACACCCACACATCAAGTCTAAAAAAGAAACAAGGAATAAATGATTAAACAGTGTTGTTGCTTTGTTGTGACTTGACAGCAGCCCAAGTACACGTTGTACTTGTAATCCATCCTCTAAATATTTGATGTTGTACAATGTAGTTTGGATCACACCCCTCCCAACACACACACACCCTTTCAGACAACACACAAACACTCACATACACCTTTTTTGACAGGCTCTGTCACAGTCCCTCACCTCCAGTACGACCCTGGTAAGGATATTAGGCCATTTCTGCTCATGAAACTTTCAGCAGAGCTGTCAGCGAGGCACAACGCTGCTCTCGTCTGTTCTATTCTGCTCTCTTCTATTGTCCTTTTTTAGAACTTTTTCTTACACGGCCACACACCTTTCCTCTCTGCTTGTCGTCTTTCTTCTCATCTCATCCTATATTTACACCTCCATCCTATCTTTTCCTCCATAGCCTTCCACTTGATCTTCCCCTTCCTACTTGCCCTTTAAGGGATAGTTCTCGATTTTGGACATTACCCCTTTTTGGGGTGAAGAACCTAATCAGCAGACATCCAAAATGGTGTCCCCATGCCTCTCCATGAGGTCATAGACCCTGGAAGGATTTCTCCCACCCAGATCAAGCTACATCACAGAGATTGACACCATGGCATCTGACCAATAATAATAACTCGACTGACATTGATTTGCAACATAAAATGAAACAAGTGAAAGGCTTGTAATATCCTCCAGTAAGACTTGGTTTGATTGAAATGATCAATTTCCAAATATTTCAATGAGTGCTTTATAAAAGGCTACTTTTAATGAAATACTTGCGAGTAGTGTAGTGGATGCAAAACTATTAGCTTACTTTCCAAGCTTGAGTGTCGGAGTTCTGTCTGGTTCCGATTGTAAAATAGATAGTTTTGGCAAGCTGGCAAGTTCATGAAACTACACGGTTTTACTCCACAAAACTACATGTTAACTTGAAAGATCACCCATTCCACAACAAAACAAAACAATGGTCCTCTTACATATCAGAAACCAACTTCAACCAACTGCACTCTTATGTTTCATCAAAAAGCCATTAAATACGATGACACCCCGGCCTGTATGCTGTACCGGCTGTGATTAGTTTCGTAACCCTTCCAGCTTGCCGTAACTATCTTTTTAAAGATTGGAACCATCCAGAACTCGGACACCAGAGCTGGGAAAGCAAGTATCCAAAATCCTGAGCCATCCCTTTGAGTGACGCTTTTGAAAGAGTACAACATAGAACCAGATGGAGTTTTGGCTTGCATGAAATAATTTGATATGGTCCACAAAAGCCAAAGCATGTGACTTCCTTTTGTACGTCAGTGCTTTCACAATCTTTAACTCAATGGACAAAGCTCTTGAATCACAAGAGCTTACTGAATCATGAATTGTCCTTGGATGAAATGCTTTTGGTAAGGCAAGGTTTTTTTTAAAGCTTTGTGTGTTCCTTCCTTTGTCGATGTTTCTCCACGTGTTTGTTTGGGTTTTTGTCGACCTTACCTCTGAGGCAGGAATGTTTCTCTGTTTGGGAGGTGATTTGGTTGTTGTACAGGCCCCCCTTTTTCAACACGAAGTATGAATTATTCATTAACGTCTAAACAAACTGCATTTCCAAACTAGATTAGTGCAGCTTTTTGACAAACGTTCTTAACGCACGCCCATGAATCACCACAAAATAGAAAGATTTCGGCCTTGTCGGGACAAAAAAAAAAACTAGAGTGTTTAGGTCTCTTGCAAATGCAGATAATAAACAGAAAGACCTTGCCCTTTGCCACTGAGCTTGTGTGTGTATGTATGTGTGTGTATGTGTTCCAGGGGAGATTTTAACCTGAGTGTTGTAATGTCTCCGCTGTGGTCTTCTCTCTGCGGTGCGGCCATCTGTTCAGTAGCCTGATCCAGAATAAGACAGGCTTCCTCTGTCTTTCTCTCTCTCTCTCTCTGGTATCTTCTCTTTCTTTCTATCTGCAGTCTCCTCTCCATATTTGTTTTTCTCTTTTATTTTTTCTGTCCCGTTTTTGTCCATTTTCCCCTCAGTCTGAATCTCCTTTTATTGTGTTGCCTTTGTCACTTTTTCTGTGTTTGTCACTATTGATTTCAAGACGAGGAAGGCGCGGGAGAAACAGAGAGAAAAACATGAATGATGTAGAGCGAAACACACACACACACACATAGATAGACACACACTTCTCCTCCCCGCACATACACATACACAGACAGACGGACAGACAGACAGGGACCAAATTATCCCTGTTGCGTGGAGCATGAAATTAGCAAGTAGCTCAGTGTGGCAGCATTAGCATGGCTGTTAAAAGGATACTGTGACATTTTCAGGTTCTGAAATATGGTCGTTTTCCATATGGACGGTTGAATTGACCAGGCAGGAAGCTGTTCTGCATTGTTAGTGGCCATGTTTGAAACCATTGTGTAAGATGTGATCATATGTGTCCATTCCTGATGGAAACATTTGGTATTTTACTGCAACAAGAGTCAGAACTCTGGATTGAGCTCAGTACTAAGTGCATTTATTTAAGTAAGGTATAATTTGTATATTGCAATAAAAATTTGCAGAATTATAGGATTACAGCCCTTATTATTGCAATTATTTACAAGCCTACTGTATATACTGTAATGTATTGACAAAATTATGAATAGTATTGTGTTGTTAATTAACAAAAATAGTGATGTACTGAAAATCTATTTCTAGCAATACATTTTTTTCCCTAAAATACAGTAAGAAACTGTATAAAAAAAAGAAAGAAAAAAAATACAGTACTTTGCAAGTGAAGCTGCTGCCAGTTAATTATTTTAAATAACAGTAAATTGTGAATTTACAAGAATACAGTTTTTAGACACATTTATATCAAGTATTACACCTTATTTCTAAAATACTGTAGGAAAATGTAAAAAAAAAAAAAAAAAAACTAAAAAGCTTCTCAGTGTATTTGACTATTTTTATGTCATGCAACTTTATTCTTGTACTCCACTATAGTTAAACATGAAGAGAAGAATGTGATTTTTAAAAGGAATTTTATATGTATGAGTCTAGTTAGTGAGATGAAATATGCAATTTGAATGAAGGAAATAGAAAGACAGTGATTGCTATTTACACCTCAACAGATAATGTGTACAGATTTTCAAGCTGATTATAAAATATATTTTTTAGAATAAGACAGAATTTGTTAGATTTGTTAGCTGAGCTTTGTCCGATTCTTCTTTCCTCCTTTCACACCCCCCAGATTTAACTTGTGACCCTTTGGAGGGCAGCTTTACTTACGTAGAGGATCTGCATGTATGTATCACCCCTGACCTCAGTATGTGTTCTCATCTTTACTCGTGTTTTATAAGAGTAATTTTCCTTTCATTAAGGGTGCAACTTTCTCTGTAAAGCATTGTTTTTGTGTGCTGTATTTTCTTTTTTATTATACGTGTCCTTGCAAAATGAGTATTAGCAGTTGGCTGTCTCCAGCACTTTATCTGCCTTATTTTAATGTGAAAATGCAGGTCTAAAATAAGATAAAGGCAACGATAGAAAATGAATTACATGAACCCCTTGGCGTTCGGGCTGTCGGAATTTATGCCAGAGGCTGTAGCAGGCTCAATTTTAAGGCTATCAAACGATAATGAAAAGAAACTGATTTTTAACTGACATTTTAGTTTAAAGAACAAAAGTGCTTGCCACCCAATTTCCAAAAATACAGAAATCTCCGAAATATCTACCGTTTAGAAAACAAATCACAGCTTATATTTTTTTGGGTCTTGTTGTATTGATGTACCATTGTGGAGGGCTTTTCTTTTTTACCCATTCTTGATATGAAAAAAATGTATTCAGCACCAAATGTGTTGAAAATTAACCCAAAGTTGTTGCAACAACTTATCGAGCATGGCAATTGACTTCAAAGTGCCAAACATTAATGTCATATCATTGGAGATTCATGACTAGAACAGCTTGACAGACAGTGCTGAGCTGCATCTCAAATGAATCCTTAGATCCCCAGCTTTTCTGCTTCTATGTGGCATTTATAGTTGACCTGCTATCTCCCCCTAAAAGTCCACTGCCCTCAACCCCCATTTCCATATAAAAGGGGAGCTGATCTGGAGGGATTGAAATATTCTTCTTTAGGATATTGATACAAGATTTAGTCCATGCCAAGACATCTATTTGTACTGTGTATTGTACCTTACCAGAGTTTGCATGCCTGTTTGTAAGCGATTTGTCGTTTGGCTGACAAACAGATGAATTCATTGTTAGTGCCGTAGAGATGAGTGATGGGGAAGAAACAGATATTTTTCTCCCATTGGGCTTGAATTTCTTTGACAGCATTATTTAATCACAAATAGAATCATTTCTCTGAAGTAAAACCAAGAAAAATAACCTTTCTCGTGCAGTGCTTCCTACCTTTATATCTGAATCAGACTATACAGGGGTTACATGCCCTCTTGAATATGAATAAAACACTTGCCTGCCAACTGGATGTAAGGGAGGCTGTGAGAGCATCCCAGAGAGAAGTGGCCTTCCTCACTCTCCCTGCCTCTCTGTCTCCTATCTGTAGTAACGGTTGGCCTCGCGGTCACTCCAAACAATGAGACAGGCCTCTGAAGACAGGACCCTGATCTTACACACACTGAGCCGCACTGTCTTCTCACATAAACTCTGCTCTCTGTGTCACTCCCTTACACTCCCGCTGACATGAGCATCAATATTTCTCCCTGTTCCCATTTTATTGTCTGTCTCTGACACGATCTCAGCGTGAAACCTTCATTGTGTGTTTGGAGCATTTGTTGCAGCATTAATTGCATTGCAGTGATTCTAATTCTCTCATAACAGATTGTCTTCATTTCACATACAGACTATATATATTCGCACTAAGTGGCATTATCCAGGGCTAAAGAATGAAGTACCAAAAAAACTGCAGTTCCGGGACTGACCACTTGAGGCTGGCTCAAAAAGCGAGTCAACCCCCACAGACCCCCAACTTTACAGCAGAAAGAATCATGTTTACAAGCTGATACAAAATAACTTTTTGATCTTTATAGCCAATTATTCCAGTAATGACAACTGTAAGAGGGTGAATTTTTATATAACTCATCCATTTAAATTGTATTAAGTTTAAATTACGCGTAATTTAAGACATAGCCACTTTCACTAAATGGCTGTCCAGATGTTGTTCAGGAAAACCTTGGCTTTGTTATGGCAGGTTAGTTGAAATATTGGTGAAATTATGTAAACATACCAAACGTTATCGTATGATGTAAGGGCATGACCTCAATAACTTTTGAGCTTGACAAGTCGCTATTGTAAATATTAGGACTTAGGCTTATTGGCCACTGCCAAGATTGCGACAGCCAGGAGCCACCCACATTAAGCTCGGCTCTTCAGAAGCCTATGGTGGATGTCTCACAGACTTCATCCATATTTTATACACTTTGTGATTCTCACTCACCCACACATAACGGACACCTGTGAATTGCTTTCCCTCCGTTGCTTTTCTTTCATATTAAACATACATATAACCAAGTGAGAAGTAATCTGAAATGGACCCAATCCAGGGCAAGGTGGGAATGCTGTTATTCATATTATTTTATGTTGCTTTTTTTTTTTTACCCCATTTGATTAACCTTAGTGCTCGGCAATTTAAAATGTAGCCTAAAGCAAGACACGGCATCAGAGAGAGAAGCTCACACAGGGACAGAAACTGTGCTGAAGTTAATTTTAAATGTATTTAGAGCTATTCCTCTGGCATTTTTCCCTCTATAAAGCTTTCTTCCTTTTTAAATGGATTTCATCATGACCTGTGTCTTGTCACCCCTGTCATCAGTGGGTTTTTTTCTCACAGTGAGATGTAACACTGTAATTTCCCATTCAAAATGTCCCGTCTGTGCCTTCATTTAGCGTTAAAGTGTATCCTGCAGTCACATTCCTACATGGTGCGCACTATCCCAGCCTTCAGAGATGAATTGCACGCAGGAATACTTGTACAGCTTGCAGCAGTTAATGTCAACTATCACCAAATGCTACCGCAGTCTTGTTAATATAATATGAAAAGAGCTTTAAAATTAGCACTGGAGTGCCAGCGCTTCATCATATCCTATCTGTGTAATTGTTACATCAGTTTAAATCTGCTCGTTTATCATCTTGCATCACTCCCCAGCACCGTCACCTTTTCACCTTGTCTGGAGTCGGTTTGTCAGGGTATCGAGTTAGTCCCACGTCAGGCCGCTTTTGTTTTGGAGGGATGAGTCTAGTCAGACAGCCGACGCAGCAGTTTAAAGACACTGTGACATTGCAATACTCCGTCTCACTCTGTATTCCACATTCCCTTTTCCTCCTCTGCTCACCTTTAGCCCTCTACTCTCTTTGTACTCCCGTGCACTCCCCCTTACCTCTTACCCCTCTCCCTATCCACTCCTCTCCCCTTACCCCCATCGCCCCTTCTTCCCCACTGCTCCCTCTCACTCCCCCTTCTTCCCGCTCTTCCTCCGTACTTCAATCAGCAGGGCTTGTCAGTCAGACTCGCCTGTCTCAGCCAATATGGCTGCCCTGACACAAGGAGGGGGAGGACCAAGCATAACAATGGAGGAGCAGAGGAGGGAGAGACAGGTTTGACGGAGTTACCTTGACTCCCATGACAAACTTTATTTTGCAAATCCTAATGATGCAAAAGCCTTGAGCTGAAGCAGCAGCCGTGGATGGATGTGGCGGGAGCGAGAGAAATGGCTGGTAGAAATGGAGAAAGAGAGAGATTTGTGGGGGAGGGGGTGTTGACATTTCACACCGGAACATTTGTTTTCATCTAGAAAGTTTTTGGGGGGTACACTGCAGTGTAAAAAACCCCAAATAGCACCATCATTAATCTGTTGATAATTTCCCTCACACACAAGTGTCTGAAGTTTACTTTGGTATACATTATTGATTGTATACATATTGGTTGCTTATTCACTTTATTTCATTTCATTTTTTATGTCTTTCACTTATGTTAATACACAACCCCAGAAATCTTAATACAACTCTGTTTACTTTACACCTTCCATGACAAAAAGGAGCAGGGGGAAGAAAAGTCTTTGTATTGCTTTTCCTTACACAAAACATTAATAAACAATAGAAATAGATGGTTTGTCACTTACACAATGCATAGAGTACAATGAGAAAAAGAACAATCAAGAGCCATACGTGCTTTTTTAAATGCTTTATTGTGATCGTGATAGAGACTCATTTAACAGGGAGGACTGAGTAGCAGAGCATCGTTCAGTGTATGAATTGTACATACTTAAATGACCTTGGCATTTTGCTAGTTTTGTTCGAACAGTCAAGAACTCATTTTTCCTCGATGAATGACTTAAACCAGGGTTGTCAAACTGCTGCAGGTTTTTATTGTGAACCAACCAAGAGCACACCTGATACAACGAATCAGTTGAGTGAAGAGAGTTCAGATGATTGAATGAGTAGGTGCGCTCCTGCTTGGTTGGAAAGAAGAAAAATGCTCGCAGTACATAGTGGAGCATTGTCATTATACAAACGCGTACAGTTTGTGGTTGTAAAATAAAGGCTCAAGTTTCATTGAATTCTGGCTACAAAACCACTGACATGGTTAAGGACAAAACACTTCCTGGTGTTAAAACCTGATGACGGAAGTGACATTGTTACGCAAAAACGTGACACACAAAGCATTCAGTGATACTTAAATCAAAGCATGTATTTTTGTTTTCACATGGGACACAAACCTCGTTCTCCTGGGTGGAAGTCCGACGTTTGTCCAACTTTTAATTATCAGGTTAGTGGTTTTAATCCCCGGCTCCACTTATCAAAGTACCCCGGAGCAAGACACTAAAGAACAACTCACCACCAAAGTGTGAGTGTGTGAAAGTGAAGTTCTTTTGTCCGTTAAGGTATAAAGGCGCTACATACCAGCAGTCCGATTTATGCAGCACCAATCAGAAAATGACATTTTGATGAATGCAGAAAAGGTCTGTTGGTTAAGTATAGACCAAATGTTCAGGTGTTATTATAGCAAAGTGCACTTTGACTACAGATGCACCACATCATTTGTACTTCAAAGGCTTTTTTTTCCCTGCAATTGATTGATTTAAGCTTAAGCAAAGTGAGCATTTGGTTCTTTTAACTTTGTGCTGACAGACATACATCAAAGTGAGCAACAAGTCATATACCATCATTAGTTCACCACCATTCCTGCTGCAGCCAACGGAGGCAATCGATTTCAACTTAATGGTGGAGCCCCATGGAAATGATTGGTGACAAATGAAAGATATAAAGATAAGTTGTTAACAGAAGTTGTTTTCGATCAAGATAAATCACCTTTTAATTTTTCGGAATATTCCTCACAGTCATATTAATGAGAAAGAGAGAGGAGGGCGGGAGACGGGGATTTTGTGAGTGAGACTGAAGAGAGGATAGATGGAAGGGTGATTGAAAAAGAGGGAGAGGGGGCAGACAGAGAGGCAGAGTTTCACAGTCCCAAAGAGTTCATTGGTGCCCTCAACCATGAACTCACACACACACACACACTCTCACACACACACAGAAACTCATAGAAGAAAGGAAATTAAAACTGTGCGAAGCTGCGGGGGCTGATAAACATTGCGCTCCCGTATGCCACTCGTATACTAACTCATCTGCGCTCGTGTTTGTGTGTGTGTGTGTGTTAGAGGGTGTGTGTTTGCTTGCTTCTGTTGTTTGGATTGGAGATGCAAGGTTAGACCAACAAGCCAATCACCTGCCAGTTTACAACTCACATCACGCTACGCTCCGCTGTTCACAAACATGCCTCTTTTTTTTTCCATCTACTCTCTCACCACACTATCTATTTCTCACTTTCCCCACTCTCTCACACACACAAACACAAACACTCTCAGTTGGGAAATTGTGAAATTGGTTTAACTAAGTGGGAGGTAAAGTAAGAGGAAACCCAAACAACAGGAGACGTGCACAAAGGCGTAGGGAGGATCAATCTGTCAAGAAAGACCAAACACAAGGAAAGCAACAATGCAGTAAAGAAGGCGAGCTGGCATTCTGTATATTTGTTTCCACTATTTTTTGCATCACACCATGTCTCTGTTTAAATCTGTCCAGCCACTATTATTTCTTCCCTCTTTCCTGGAGGGAAATTCAATTATCACAGCAGAAAGGCAGTTCCTGTTAATTCCTGCAGACTTATGGCTCACTGTTGTACACAAATGAGTATGGTGGTTAAAGAGCAACGCTTGCTCTTAGTTACTCAGACAAAGTGGAAAGAGTAATACTACACCCTCTAATTACAGTCCTGGAAATGAGTAGTAAAATGTGATAAACATGGCTGATCTATCAGCCTATTTAGAGCCCGACCAGATAGCCCAATATGTGCTGACATATCATTTTTTTACAGAACTTATAATGCAGAAAATAATGCTTGGGGTGAAATGGTGTCACCTATTTTATTTTATTTTTAATTATGGTTTTAAATTGTTTAATGTCCAGCAATTGACTGATACTAAACATATTGTTTTGCATATTTATTTTCTCAGTTAACAGATATCGTCACCATTATGTGCCCATTGTAGGCATATCAGAATCTATCAGTATTTGCATATATGTTGTCCAATATGTGCAAATATAAAAGAATTTTAATGCAATATATTATGCAGAAAAATATGCGTTGGGTGATATAGAAATGGTGTCAGCTATTCATTAAAATGTTTATTAATCCTTTATTTTAATGTTCAACAATTGACTTGTACTGAACCTATAGTACTGATGTTCATTTAGCTTTTTATTTAATAACATTTTTAGTTATAATTTCTTTAAATGGTCAGTAGTTGACTGGTGCTGAACATATAGTACCGGTGTTTATTTAGAAAGGTTTTTTTTTGTTTTTTTTGCAAAGTCACTGCACAATCCACATATAAAAGGTCTGTTTTTGTTCCAGCTGAAAAATTCCACTATGTTGGTCGCAATTTTCGGTAATCAATGAATTCTTACCAATCGGGCTCTAGTAGCTTTCAGCTCTGTTATTAACTCACCTGTCCCAAAACTCACAGCTTAATATAGAATTAAAGAGTGCGAGTGAGTTTCCTCGAGCTGTAAATGATGCCTGGGTAGTAACATTTCAGTGTATTTTAAAGCAGCGTTGCTTCTTTTACCACCACAAACTATTGAAGTAGACACATCAGAGAGCACACTTTGAGAATTATTCATGAATTCATGCTTTTACTAAAAATGTGAGTGTGATTCGTGTGTATTTGTTCTATTCAAGTACATGTGTGTGGGTTTGGTCGTGCACATACAGTAGATTCACACTTTAATTCCATGGATTTTAAGCTACAACACTAGAAGACGGTATGTAAGAAGTCAAGCCTGCCAGAATGCATTCAGAAAAGCTCACACATTAAAATGCACTTTTGATATTCTATCCCACCTTTAAGGGGGCATATACTCCCTATTCAGCTGCATTTAAAGGCCCTGGTAATTATCCTCCCTGTGATAGGGCTCCGGAGGAAAAATGAATAGAACAAGGAACATCTCATCCTTTGTCTCTCTCTCTTTAATTCCCCCCGCTCATTGCCGAGTCATAAAAAAAATGAGCCGCCAAACATAACGAGGGGCTGAAATAAAAAGCTGTGCAAAGAAGAGGGGATTTGTATCTTTCTTTGTCTCTGTCGCCCTGCAAATGTAAATTTCAGGATTGTGACAGATAAATGTTTTATATTCTTACTTTTTTTACTCCCCTCCTTTTTTTGTGTATACGGCAGACTAAATACATAATGTGGAAATGCTTCTTAATCTTTCTTAAAATGAAATGTGATGAAAAGGCTGGAGCTGTTTGAGGTATCCTAAATGAACCGAGATGCTTTTCTGTTTGAACACTACAACACAGCTGTGCGTGTGAAATGTTAAACTTGTTATAGATCAACATTTCTGTGTCTCTCTCTTTCTCTCACTAGGCTGAACCAGAGGGCTTCTCCCATTTCCATCTCTACGTGTGTGCTGCCTTCCTGGTGCGGTGGAGGAAAGAAATTCTAGAGGAGAGGGATTTTCAGGTAATGTGCACACGAGACACAGGGGGCGCCATAAAGCTTTGTGTTCCCACTTAGGAGTGAGGCACACAGGCTGGTTTCCGTACCCAGCTGGTGACGCTGATGGTGATATACTGTACGTAGCTTTACATCGATGTAAATGAACCTCAGTTCTCCCGGTCGTGTGCAAAAACAACATCTAAACAGACCAGCAGACTGCAGAGCCGCTCGTGGCCTACATCCCTCTCCATTACCTCCCTGGTCATTAACTGTGAGGTTCAAAAGTCGTTGTGAGTGCATTAGTAGATGACAGTAGACAGCTGCCAGAAGGTGACTTTGGTTGCCAGCTCACTGGGGGACCTGGCTTCTTAACAGTAGCAACACAGTTTAATATCACCACATACAAACATCATCTCTGCTCTTTGGCTCCTCTCTCTTCTTTTTTGTGTTTCTTTCTTTAAGTTTCACATTTCCTTTACTGCTTATGTCTTCTTTCTTAACTTTCTGCGTCATTGTTTCACTCTGCATTGTTCGCACTTGTCCTTTCCTCTTCTTTTTCGAGACTTTTCACATCTCCGTTCTTTTCATTACTTAAGTTAAGAGTAGAAGCACTTTTTAAAAAGCCGCACTAGAAGAGAAAAGGAGGAGGAAAAATAGCCCTTTATTGATTATTGCAAACAGACCAGCTGTACTTGTGTTATTTTACTGAGTCCACTTGAATAATTCTGATCTTTAAGTTAACTTCCAATCACTACAGGCCATAGAGGGTGAAATGCTTCTCCAGCTGGTGATTTTCACACTGACTTCAGCCTGCAGTTTGATTGGCAGCATTGTCTGTTTTTTGAGCCATGTCTGACCCCATCGGCTATCAGTCTGATGGTGATTTAGCTTCTGGGAGCAAGGGTCAAAAGTTCTGGATTTCTGGTGTGACCAGCAGCAATCTGGATAACATCTACCCGGGCAAAGACTTCCTATTCTGTGTGCCGTTCATTTTTTACACACCGATAATTTCAACTTCAACTACAACTTCATTGATCCTTTTTATATGACATTTTGGCTAATCTTTGTTTACTTGCGTTCAACCCAAACCTGTTCAAATGGATTGGAATACTAATACTAAAATCTTGTACGATTGCTTACAACTTCTGCATACATATGGAGATATTTGTTACTAGAAATTGCTTTTTCACTTGTTTGTTTTTTTCTCTTAAATTCAGACTGTACTGGGTACAACAGCCTCTGTCCTTTGACCCCCAAACTCCTCAAATATCTCCTTAACAGGAAAAAAAGAAGACAAGCAACAGAGGAGGGTCCCCCTCAGGTCAACACAGTAAGATAGAACGTATAGAATGTGAGAGGGGAGAGGGAGGCAGTATAGAGGGGGATTGTTGAGAGGAGGAGAGAGAGAACAATAACAACAATAATAGCACTACATTCTCACCTGACTGTGACTAACTGCGTCATTTCTCTCTTCTTTTCCCACCTTGTAAAAACTGATATTCTATATTTTGGGACATTAAAACGAGCTGCCCTGATTAATTACCGTAACGTAAACCTGCGAGGGGCTCCTTTGTTTTGCTCTCTCCTTATGCCTGCACACTGTGTGGTCATCTGTATTATCTTTATTACCTCACTAGCTCGCGCAACTGCACGAATGATAGCACACTATTCTTCGAACTCCATATAGTTTTACTGACTGACTGGCTGTCTTGCCATGCAGACTACCAAGTTCTGTGCCAAGGGCAAAGTATCCATCCTCATGAAGATGAGAGGAAAAGAGATAGCGCAGAGGGAGGAGAGGATCACAGTGGAAATGAGAGGGTAGGAAGAAGGGAAGGAGACGTAAGCACAGATTAAACTTTAGTGCAATAAAAAAAAAGGTTTGTTTTTATACTGAGAGTACATATACATGGTGTGTCACACTTTTTGTTATTACCCTACGCCATTATTCCAAAGACACAATGTTACAGATGATTAATTAAAGCTGACTATGCATTGGGCTGCAGTTTGCACAGGCTTGAGGCTGAAAGGCTGTAACCACCTTTGGAAATGAACAGAACGATAAACATAGGACTTCTTTATCACTGGTTTCCAAACACAACGTAAGCAAAACCTTCCAGAGGGCGATGCTTTCTTTAGATAACGTGTGTGTGCAGCAAGGACTTCTTTACAGTTTGAGTTTCTGCAGAACATATAGTACATTAAATGTTTATACTTGCATGATTGAATAACTTTCAGAATAAAAGACTTGCCATTTAACTTGAGTGAAAGTGTAATTAGGTGAAGTGATTTTACCCTGCACTGCCACATGTTAACAAAGCTTGTTGTGACAAATTGGAAAATAGTTTTAAAAATTGCTTTGAATAACACCTTGATTCTCAGTAGCATCCATTGTGCCATTATGTTGGTTTTTATTTATTAAAATCACAGTAGAGTTATATTATCCCACACTTGAATGACAAATGACTGTTAGTACTTCAGAGGCACATCTGAGATTCACTGAAGCTTCCCTCAGGTGCTTACTTTGACACATAATACCAATAAAATTACAGCCGATACAAGGGAGGGCACTCGTTTTTTCTTCTGTCACTCCCACCGTGTAATAAATCAGAAGAAGTCTTCAAAGGCGATAGCAGTCAGAGGGTTAGAGTTCTAAAGAACCTGTGTTTCAGATGGAGGCCAGTTGATTAAAGCTGATTCACCCACTGAGTGAGACACTGGAGGCTGTCAGAATTTGAAGATGAGGCATCAACTGACTCATCTGTTCTTACTTTCATGCTCTTCTCACCCGCTCTCCCCTTTTCTCTCTCTCTCTCAAGTCCGAGCTCAAATAAGATTGCTGCTTTTTTGTTGGATTCTATTTCAGATTGAACTTAAGATGGCTGTAGGTTTTTTAAATGGATTTCTGCAGCGTTTTGAGGTATGCACACAGAAAAGCCTTGCTAACCTTTGTGTAGTTACAGTGTGTCTGCTCTTGCGTTAAAATGATTTTAAAAAAGTGCATTTATGGAAATATTCATAATCTGAACATGATTTGGCAGGCATCCTAAGAGCAGACAGAGCCTGTGGGGGAGTTGAAAATCATAATGAATTCAGGAAGCTACTAAACACCATCAGCTTGAAGACAGCTAGGTCAGCTTAATTTTATTTTTTATTTTTTTTTGCATGACCAGAATTTTTGCAGCCACAAGTATGAGAGAGGAGTGTGACCAAACATCATTGAAAAAAATGCTAATTTAATCTCTGCAATTATAATTTCCCCCTTGCTGCTTATTAGCAATGCTAAAGCATGACTGTGCATGTCAATACAAGTCGGTTGGTTGGCCGGTCCAACACTTTTGTCCAGTCTAAAATATCTCAACAACTACTGGCTGGATTGCCATGAAATTTTAGACACGTTTATGATCATAGGCGGATTAATCCCAATCCTTACTTTTGAGTTGTACAGACATCCATTGTTCTGAATTTTCCTCTAGCGCGGCAGGCCGAAGTCAGAAATATCCCAGCATATCCCAGCACTTCAGAAACCTATGGGCGGCCTCACTGATCTTCCATATTTTATATAATCCATGGTGCTAATTAGCAAAAATAACATGGTTTACATTATACCTGCTGACCATTAGCATTTTAATGCTTTTTCTGTGTGCATGTATGCATGCTGATGTTTATTTGGAAGCTCCGCTGTGAGTACAGCTTCGAAGAGCAGCCAGCATGACTACAGATTTTTCGTCTCGTCTCTGCTGTTGGACAAAGTTCAAATGGTTGAAAATCAAGTCCGCAGTGGCTCTCTCCAACATGTACTCAGTCATGCACCCCACAGTCCGTCCATACTTTTCTGCAGTATGACTTCAGGACTCCACTCCTCAGTGATGAAATGTATCAAAGTACAGTAGGAATAGTTTATACTCATCCCACTATGGTATTCCAAGGACTCTGGAGATACTGTCTATTCCTAAATAGCAGTTTCCAAACAGGTAGCGCCCCTGTCTCCTTGCTGGTAGTACAAACTCAACACCTGTTCCCTTGATAAATTCAAGATAATGGACGTTTCTAATAGCAATAATTCCATCAGCACAACAGCCACACATTTGCCATACACTTTGTTTTTCTTGTCACTCTCAGGAGTGGGGTCTCTTACACGTCCCCTCTAAAGCTCTTTCACTTCCATAAACATGCACACAAGCCCATACTTACTCATAAACAAACAGCGAAATGTCATCCTGGCATTTTTCCCTGCCCAGTTTACAGCAAATGAGCTCTCATCGCCTATTTGTTTATGTCTTCATAAGAAGTCTGTTGTCTGTGTGTGTGAGTGTGTGTGTATTGTGTGTATTGTGTGTGTCGTCTGGTTTGTTTGTGTCCCAGACTGGATTCATATATATATATATATATATATATATATACATTAAACATGTGAAATTACAGTAAATGTTCGTGTGAATGTAGTGTAAATGTAGGGTTTTTGGCTTCAAAAGAAAATGGCTCATTTACACAAATTGATCAGCTAAATATAATACATTTCACTAAGTACTTTTTTGACAGAGATTAGTGTCACCGAGGAAAGAGAAAAAGTAAAGATTTCTTCTCTTCTCAGCTTTAGTAGTTTAATTCCAAGAGATTTCTGCCTGGGATCCACTGAGCCTCAGAGTTCAAACGTGGGCCTGCCAGGTTCTTAAGGGCCTGTTGAACAGCTCTTATCTCCACATGCTTTATCCACCAGCCCTCACGGCATCCTTTTCCTCTCATGTCTGCCTTTCTTTCTCTTTCTGTCTTCCTCTGCATCTCTGTCACTGTCTCTCTCTCTATGTTACTAATTCCTTGCTCTTGAGTTTCATCTTCTCTTTTGTTTTACTGTTTCCCTCTGTGTTTTTCTTTCATTCACTGTGTATCTCTCTGCCACAATCTGATTTGAAGATACACCAGAGGAAATGCTGGGGCACATCATCTGTGATGTTACCTTAGGAAATTGGGTGTTTTGAGCCTTTCAACATCTTACACCCTCCCTCAGGCAATCTGACCGTGGTTGATGAGACCATTACTTGTGTCCTGGCAGCAGTGGCCCACAGATCATAACTTCTGATCCATAGCCATATCTAGGCCCTCTCTTGGCTTTCCTCTTCACAGCACCAGAGATGCCAAGTATAGTGTAGACTCTTCCAGTCTTGTGGCCGGCATTGCTCCACCAGCTTCTGGTACTTGGCCCATATCCACTCATTTGCCTCACTGATGCAGTCATTTAGGTGAACATACTTTGAAAAGGCTGATACGAGGCCTCAGTGAGGATGTAATGTGGCCTGGGATCTTGAACTGTCTTCCCAAGACTACTTGGAGCTCTCTATCAGATAGTGTTGAGCAGGCCTGGTGAAGTAGCTGGCTACTGTGGCATCCATTGACGTATCGTCTAATGCCATGATGAAGTTGACATTTTGAGTTGTATTAAATTATCTCGAAAACTATTGGACAAATTGCACAAAATGCCTTATAAATATTCATGGTCCCCAGAGGATGAAGCCTACTGATCTTTGGAGTTTGTTTTTTTGTAGCACCACTATTGCTTATGTGTTTGTAGTGAAATGGCTTAACAACTACTGAATATATTGAAATGAAATATTTGCACATATATTCATATTCCTCAAGGGATAGATTTCAGTTTTACTAAACTAACTTTGCTGCTAAAGTTTTTATATACTTCACATTCATCTTACGCTCATCTTCATAAAGTTTGTTAGCTTAAAGCCCAGCACTGTTGGCAGGCTAAAGACGATCCAACACAGGCATTAATGGTTTACAGAAATCAAGTCAAGCCTTTTCAACCTTCAACATGCATGCACACTAACAGTACAAGCTTCCAGCAATGTAATAAAGGTTTCCAACCTATTTACATCAATCTAGTCATTATTACACTGCATTGCAACTCCATTTCCTCCAGGCCTGGAGGCTAACAACACTTGTAGCAGCTAGTTAGCACAGCACAACATTAACAGCTTGTTTTTTGTGTTATAGCTGTAAATGACTGTTTTGATGGCTTTTTTGGGAGCATGTGTTCTCCTGATATATGCAAATTATCTACATTCTGGTTTGAATTCATAAAACTTTGTCATAGATTTTAAAAAAAGTTTCAGGTTTAAACTCACAAATGCAGACATGGGAGTTGAAAAACAATTTGTTCTTTTGAGGTCATTTAGTTTAATAAACATAGCTCCTTTAATCTGCTTAGTCACTGTAGTGTACTGTAATCACTTACTGTATAAAAGTGTGAGCTAATTGTCTTTTAATGTCAAATGTAGAGTGCGGGGAGCAGCAGCGTATGACAAACTGCTGGCGAGTTACATGCTTGTGGTCCTGAGAGTGAACACGAATGATTGATTCACTTTAATAGTTTTAATTAAATGCATGCAGAAAGTAATTTAAAAAGGATAATTCATGCATTGTTATCAAACATAGTAAGGAGAGTAAATGTGAATCTCCTCTCCTGGTTGTGGGATTGGATTGGTTAAGCTGCTAAATGAAAAAGCAGGAGGAGTATGGCACTCCCCAAGCAATCTGCCTTCCCCCGTTCCACCTCAGCTAGCACACTACTGCTAACTGCAGGCCTGGGCTGCATGGATAAGTTAGCGCGTGCACCAACACACGCACATTTTTATGCATTCTCTGTGTCATTCAAAGCCACACACTCATAGACACTGCTACATGACCATGCACATCAGCAATTCTCTCTCACACAGTACAGTTTTAGCCACTTTGGAACACACATACTGTGCACGCAGTAATGGGTGGAGATATTATGCAGGTTTGCTGTTTTTAGTAGGTCCAGCACAGTCAGCGCCATTTCCCATTAGTCTGTTGCTACCTGCAGACACCAACAGTGCCACTGCAGAGCTGCCTCAAAATAAGTATAAAAAACCTCTGGTCTCTAAGCCTGCGTATGTGGAGCTGCTTGATTGTGAAGCTGTATATTATCCTGGAAATGAGAGAATGTCCCAGTCTGCATTTGAAAAGGTTTAGGTGCAGCAATAATCATGTTTTTCAGTGATATTTTTGAAATGGAGCAATAATGCACAACCCGGCAGACAGAAATTCAGCTCGACGAAAGTTCTGGTCAGGTTTTAGCACAAATGTCAACTTGTTATGCATGCAAGAAAGAAGAGAATCATTGCTGCTTTTTGTGATTTAGCCATTTTGCAATTTGTTTCCAAAGATGACAGCCTCATAAAGCTCTATTCCAGGTGGCGCGCTGGCTTAAATAGATGTTCATTTTACTCATATTGTCACAATTGCAATATATCCTGGTGCTTGAGCAGGAATACTTTGCTGTCTGTACAAACCACTATTTGCTGTCTTGTTCGTTTTTCACATAGTATTCAGCATATATGATGCAGCTTCAGCTCATGTGCTTTGAAGTTGGAATATGATGTGCAGCAGTAATGCTATTCTGCAGTTTCCCAGAGTTCAGACCGAGTTTTGAGAAGACACATGCATACTATGCACATACTTTATTCTCAGCGTGTTCTGTGTCTGCATCTCTAATGTGTATTGACATGTACAACTACTATACAGGTTTTGTTATGCTTCAGAGCACCTTAATATATGTAACATAAGACCCCACACTTGATAAAATTAATTTAAATACCATTTTCCGACATCAAAGCATATATTTTATCTCTACATCTCAGGCCTAATGCTTTTAGTGTGTTGTCATACCATAAGTGTTACCTATTCTTTCACCTTAACAATTATTAAGATGCATATTCTGTGCATATTTCAGTCCTTAATTGCACTTCACTCACTTTACTGCACTTTAGTCCTCTGCAGTTAATAAAAAGTGATTAAAGAAACAGCTGGGCGCTCAATTACGCGTGAGTCCTGCCCTATTAATGTTGTAATCTGTACATTTCCCATAATACCAGTCTAATGCATAAAATGTATTTTGATTTAGCCTGTTCAAGGATATGAGATTATATCATCGGAATTTTTAACATCAAATTAATTTGCAGACTCACAAGGACGTGCTCACATTTGATCAGGGGGGGAAGTAGATAGAAGTTCTCGCTGGTACTACCTTGATCGCTTTATATTGCTCTCCTCGCACCGCCCAGCACCATCCATCCATCCATTCAGTAGTTAAACGGTTTACAAGTCTTTTGTGAATTGTCTGAAAATTGGGCACATATATGAATGAAAGAAGAGATGATGATGAGTAGAGTGTCTCAAAATGTCTCTTACCATGTGTGCATTAAAATGGAAGATAACTTTAAAGTATTTTTCCACCACATGGTTTGGTCAGGAAGAAACGTATGGGACAGTAAATGAAACACACCTTCCTTTAGTATGATGGAGTACCGGATCATACCGGACCATACGGGTCTACTTACACCCCTGCTTTTGTGTCCATTCACAATCAAAACCAAGAGAATTGTGAGCACTAATTTCACAGCCATCAGTGGGACCTCTTGATCTTTGCCATCTCAACAGTGTTTTCCGAAGATTTCATCAGTCAGCGTTGCTGAATAGTGCCGTCGTGATGGTCTCCCATTGCGATCGTTAATGTGAGGCCAAGCGTTTATGTGAAAGCAAAGCTATTAGTTCTGTGTAAATGGAATCTCACTGTCACTACAGTTTTGCCGAAGACATGCAAGACGAGCTAAAGTGAGGAGAGAAAGTCAGGGGTGGAAGAGTGAAAGTGGGAGACAAAGATTTGTTTTCACTTTAATTAATGGTGTGTGAAAAACTGTGGACCTTTTGTAAATGTCAGCGTCTGTCCTCAGATCAGTTACGCGTGGAGAACGCCTTGGGTTAGGCTGCCTTGACAATCAAGGAAAGGAGGGCACTCCAGAGGAACCAGAGTGTTCTGAAAATGTCAGCAGTATTTCAATCACCATGACGGGGAACATAACATTGGACTTTTTTTTTTTAGGATTGAAACTTACAGTGTAGAGAAGATAAAAAACCTCAAAATCTGGCTAGAATTCAGTGTTTGTTTGGCAAATGTTTGCTAGTTTGCTCAAGTTTGATCAAAGTGCTGTTGCTTCTGATTCTTTGAATTGAATCCATTTGGTTACCGTTGTAGCCTTCCAATGAGGGCCCTGGTGAGATTTTACCTCTTTCAGAAGCAACCTAATCTAGCATGAACTTAAAAAAGTGAATAAATCCAACAAATTGATGTGTTATGTCATTAATAAACCATTTATTAAGGTTAAAGGAATTGTTATCGTAACTCCCTTGAACATTAAATATAATGTCTTTGTACAGGTTTCCAATTAATATATGTCCAAAAAGTGTTTTAGACATCATCCCACCTTTTTTAAAATCTAGCCTGTAGTTGGTAACTGCATCATGTGCTGGGGTCCAAATGATGCGGGTGTGTCACACTAAAACCCCTTTAGAGAATATAACAAAACTCCCAGTACATATGTATGTCTGCACATACACATGTACAGAAAGTAGAAGTGATGAGTTGCGGGTTTGTGCCCATCTGGTGTCTCTTTAATATAGACATAAAGGAAAATAAATGTCTGTAATTACCTAATTTCCCCATGTCAATAGAACATTTTGCTCATGTTATGTGATATACGTTTCCTTTTAATTATGTGCCATCTGCCTATATTAATCTCTTTGTTTCTGTGTGCAACACCACCGAAGGTAGAGCCTCATATTTCTCTTTTCTGCCTTTACTGTATATCAATATAGGAGAAAAAGACATTAGAGTGTGAATATACCCCAACTATTGTCCTAATAAAGCCATTATTTTTGCTTGGTGACACATTTCACAAAGACCTCTTTTAAAGTATATTTTGGGGGAAACTAAATTCGTTCAGTCTAATTATCTGAACAAAGTGTGTCCCTGTCAGGACGCCAGGACAAATGCTCGAAAACTGGAACTCTCGCGGTTTAATCGGGACATCTGGTCACTCGAGATGTTTTACTTTGCCAACACAAATGCTTCAGTGTTGCAAACAAGTCCATAGGGCCCTCTACTGGAAAGATCCCTTTGATCTGTTTTAACTGGAATGCATTGCACATATACATGTGTATTTCTGTCATTTTATGACGTGATATGGTATGAAATACATTAATCATCCCATAGAATTAAGCCTGTGCACCTTAAAAAAAAAAATCTATCTGCATGTGTGTGCATGAGCAATGGCAAGTCGCCACCTCGCAATTTCCGGTAAAGAGTTGATCCCACCGCTGATTAATTCCGTATTTCCCCCCCATTTATCATGACAAGACCTTCTCATTTTCTTCCCCCATAACTTCTATCCCCAAACTTCAGCTATCGAGCAGACCCTTTCAGGGGTTTGCAGCTTCTCTGATGGATGGCACCGTAGTCAATAGTGTAGAAAGTGAGACAAGGCCACCCCTGGTAAACAACTTTTAATAATCACCCTGTTGATTGAGTGCTGCACCCGATGTGGCATATGAATGCATTTGTGCCAAAACAAAAAGAAGAAAAGGAAAAAATGAGAGCAGGCTTAATATGGTGGAAATAATTGTGCAGCCCTCCACCCCGTCCTGCCTCTTATTCTGTGACAGTCGTCTTTCATTGCTCTCTTTCCACCTACATGCTCTCCATCACTGACAGAAAAAGTTCACTTTAAAGCTAACTTGCGTGGGCATGCACGCTGAATTATTGTGGCATACGGTTTTGATGACCAAAGCTGCTTGGAAAGTCTGTAGTGATCAGTCATGGCGTGGCATTGGGTAGACATTTAGTGAGTGAGTGTGTGCTAAAATATGTGCACAAACTCAGTTGTTTATTAGCTGTACAACTGTGACGGGTTGGTGCTCTGTTGATCAATGCGTGCAAGCACAAGTTTGCCATTGCCAGGAGTCTCCTGAAAGCATTTATCAGCTCAAAGCAATCGTGTGTGGGATGATTAGCTCGCCCGTCTGAGTGTCATTACCGACATTATCATTGGCTGAGGTTCATCCACAATACAGAGGGAAATAGAGATAGGAAGAGTCAGGAGTTTTATGGCTTTTTTGCCCTAAGATAACATAATAACAGTAGTTGCTCCGTCAGCCCATAAGCCAACTGCATGCCCCCCTGCTCAACTCAGTAAAGACACAAAAATGCCAAATAAACAGCAATATCGACCCGCTTGTAAGGAATAAACAGACTGCAGCAGCAGCAGGAGGAGGGAGAAATAGATTTTTAAGAAAAAGAGAAAAAAGGAGATTTGAGGTATGGGCCGGGTCGTGAACTGAGACATAAATATTGAATTTTGGATTTAAATGCTCTTATATGCAGTCGAAGCAAGAACTGAAGCATTTCTGCTTGTTTTTTCCCCCCAAGGATCATGAACTCTTGATTAGGGTGGTATTAACCTTTCTGAACTTGGCAGTGGGTGACGGCTCGAGTAAGACTGTTCAGGCACTATTTTTCTTTTGGTGAATTTAGTATGTTAAGGCTCAGAGGGCCCCTTCATGGTAAAGTGCCCATTTAAGTTTTAACATTAAATAAAATCCGTCAATGAGCGAAAATAATATCAGTTATCATATTGGTTCCAAACTATTTCGGGAGGTCAATAAAAACATTTCTAACCCAGCTACACACTAGGATCTCGAGAGTGACGCCAATGGGGCAGAAAGGCCTTCTTGTTTTTATGTTTACCTGGCAAAACTTTTACAAACGTATTTACTTGTCCATGTCTTGCTAGCAGTGCAGAACCCTTTAGGGGTCCTGCTGCCACAAACCTCAGTCAGCACTGTGTACAGCTGCATATATATTCAGCAGAAAAGCATTGCAGTGAATTGACTCATATATTTCTTATGCGGATTTGCATGTTGAAATTAGTGTAAAAACCAAAGAGTTTGCCAGATTTTAGTCGGGAATGGTTGAGCAGAAGGGGCAGATGGTTACATTTTGACTGCTCTTGAACTTTGAAGTTGTACGTGTTGAAAAGTAAAACTACTCAAGCAGAGTGAAATATAACCGTAAGATGCTTCAATACACAGAGAACAGACAACTGTTTTAGTACTTTGATTGCTTCTGGCTGCATTTCTTTGCATAGGTTGTGAACTTGTCATTGGGCTGGCATTGACTGCTACAGAATGGGTGCAGGGCTACAGCCTGCTGACTGTGAACGTGACCTGCTGAGAGTTGTTTTTCTCTTTGAAGAATATCTGTTGACTCTTTTCTTTTTTTGTTTCAATTAAAACCATTAAAATACATTATTCTATGAGGTGTCAGTAGGGGTTGCAGTACCCAAATGATAACCTCAACACTAACACCCACGCTTTGTGGTTTCATGCGTGCTGAAAGCTTTCAGCCAATCTGCTTTCCATTCTCATTCACACTCCCACTGTATTTAAATTACTAAAGGTTGTACCCACATCCCACATGTCCCCTCATCTTTTTCCCTTTTGTAAAGGACATTATAGGACTTTATGAATTAGTCTGGTTTACACAATTCTGGACTGATGATGACCTACTGCACATTAAGCATGTTAAAAATACATGAAAGTCAAATGAGACAATTGTTTATTTACACATTCATCTTCTGTAGCACTTTTTAAGGCTGCATGAAATTTACTAAAATTGACTAAAGCCAGGTCCGTGAATGCATTAGTCATCATATTTTATTACTAACTGAGCTTTCTCCCATCACTCTGACTGCACTATGTCAGTGGAGCCACTTTGGTTTTATAAAAATGCTCGTTTCGCATCTACTTCAGCAACATTTGGCAGGTCAGCCCTGTCTCCACAGGGCCTTTGTTGCTTGTATTTGAACTTTAGTCTTTTGTTCATGCTGGGGTTGAAGATAGGCTGTGTAAATCCTGCTCCGAACCCGCCTGCCAAAAACAGATCCACCATCCTCTCCATGGATATTGCACAAAAATATACATTATACACAGCATTACAAGGAAAGCTGAGATGAATCACTTGTAGGTAAGTTGAGGATTTGTGTGTGACTGCTGGGTGCTTTCACAACCTGATAACCCTGTAGTAGAATAATGTAATACATTTTTTCTCTATGGCAACCTTAGGTACTACTGCTTACATGTGGCTTGGTACTTTATAAAGGTGAGAAGCTGCACAGTCTCCTTTTAATGTACTAAAGATAGCTTAAACCACCTATTTGCCCCCAGTACAAAAAGAAAACTCCTCTTGAGGCAGCTGTTGACATTTCCAAGACAAAAGACGAGGATCGAGGTGTGAATGTATGTCTCTGTTTTCTATCCTCTTGAAACTGAACCTGACACACCTGCGCAGCACAGCTCTCTTGAATGGTCCATTACTACAACAATGGAATCCATTTTTACTGCATGAATAATGTGGTACTGCTGTTTCCACTGTGGCGTAGTATCATAATGTAAAAAGAAATAAAGTAAATGTATTTCTTGAAGGCTGTAAAGAAAATCTTGGTCGATTGAATTCTCTTCAATCAATTGATTGATCAGTGGGGGGAAAAATCTGCAAGATACTCACAATGCACCGAGCAGACTCTATGTGGTAGTGTTTTTCCAGCCTTTTCCTGGAGGCCAGCATATATGTTTTTTCCTTTTCAATGGGAGCGCTGCATCTTTGCACTCTGCTGCGCAAAATGAGGCACCGAGCATCTCTTCTGCGCTGTGCTCTGTACGTTGCTTTTTGGATTTTTCTTTGTGGTTGTGGAGCTGTAGGTGAAGTTAAAATATGCTGCCGTTCAATCACAGTGGTGAAGGTACGGGACAAGTACCACAAAGACCAACAGTCACACGCATTGCTATACAACAAAGCAATGAAGGAGGAGAAATAACTACAACTGACCAGTTCTGTTAAAAGCCTTCATTCAGACCAACAATACCTCCAAAGTGTTGTGCAGTGGTGTGGAAGTGTCGCTTAGATGGCCAATTTCTGTAACACCATTTGGTAAACTTTAACCCCCCAATGTAGTTCACATTTATGGTTTTCCGTCATAGTGTTTTCATGATCTGGACAATTCCAAATGCACTTGAAGGCACATTCATTTGCAGTAGGGACTGTGGGGTTGGAGCTTGTTGCACAAAACATGCTACCAAATTTCCTGGAGAATTGCTTCAACCAGCATCCATGTAGTCAGCTGTTACATCAACTGAGCAGTTGGGGGTAAGTGCTTGTGCGTCCGTCATATTTTGCACTCTCTCACTGACTTTCTGGTCATGTGATTGCCCACCAAAGAGGAGCCCCCACCTTCTTTAACGTTACACTTTAGGTGCCGTGCTGCGGCTCTGATGCGCTGCAGTGGTGCGCCATTCTCGCGGCAGGGTGCTACCAATGTATTAATCCACTGAGGTTTTTACCTGCCAACTCTTTTTTTTTTTACAAGACAACTTGGCTTTGCCATCCTATGTCGGCTCTTACCTCCGCATGCTACAGTGCACCACTCCTACATTAGCACCCACTGTTTGCCAGAGTGCCCATTTTGTGTAATTATACAAACTACAGCAAGCTAATGGCCCTGACAGAGCCGTGCCTAGGCCCATTACACCTCAGGGTGCTGCAAAACACCATTACCACCACCAGAAGCCTGGAGTGTTTGAGCACGTAGGTGACAGTCTGTGTGTGAGCAACCACATCTCTGTGAGTGTGAGCAACCACATCTCTATGTGTGTGTTCATGTAGATGTGTTGGTTGAAGGAGGTCGGAGGTGGAATGATACATGTCAGCAACCGCTACGGCCGATTGCCATTTTTAGCCACTAAAGCGTGTCTGTTGGTAAGTTAGCGAGCCCCACACCTGTCATCTCTGCCCCATTAATTTCTCCGGGGCTTTTGCAACTCGCGGCGGGAAGCTGCAGTTGACACCGCAGGCAAGACAGCGAGGCACCTCACAGGACTTGGGGCACTCATTGTACTCACTTCACTTAGCACCATCTCATTCTGCCAGACTATTTGGTTCACAGGAAGAGTGGGCATTAATTGTGTTTTATCTACGTCTTTGTGTGTGTGTGTGCAGAAGCCACCATTACCGCCGATGGCTTCAGTCACCGCGTTAATAGTATTTTCGAGCAATATTTCTCTCAGACTCCATTTGAGGCTTCAGCGTTTCTAACTAATAGTCATGTGTAACTCGCATGCATACATAGCAGTTTCATCCAACTGGCTGCTTCCAGCTCTGCTCTCCTGGCAGAGACGCATATTTCAGAACGTGTTGTCTTCATGTTTATCAGCCCTGCTTTGCCTCAGGTTATTGTGTGGCTTTTGTTTTTACTTACTGCACACCTACGCTTAGTTCTCACCGAGTGAATCAGCAGCTCTTCTCATTCACCAAGGTGGAAGAATTTCCAGCGAGCATGAGCGGCTTCACGAACATGAAGCGGAGATGAGGACAAAGCTTATTAAATCAGCTCACCTCGGCGAAATGCAGGTTAAAACAATAACTACACAGACAGTAAATAAATTTCACTCGACAGTTGCCTTGGCTCTCTGTGTAACCATTATGTTCCTCCATTCACTTTTTGAAGAAGGAGCCTGAGCACTGACTCTATTGACAATGTGCTTTCCCCTCACTATCAATAGCCATTAACCACTTTAAGCCTTGCCAAGCATAGGAGATGGAGAGCTAATTGCTTTCCTTTTGTAGCGTACTGTATACAGTATTGGTGGATCAATGCGTTTGTTAGTATTGTGGGATAAATGGTTATTCATGCCTAAATAACAGCAAGCACATTCCCACACACACACACACACACACACACACACAGGCCCTTACCTTCAATTTACTTCACTGACACACCGTAACAAACATGCGTCTCTGTACACGTCTCTGCTACCCACAACAACAGCTAAACATACATCGAATTTCATGGATTGCGCAGATTCCTTTTTTTTTCTCGCACTCATTCACACAGACACTCGTGGCCTCTCAGCGTGGAGTGCTGCCACCTGTGTGGAGTGGAGTGAGTGCAGCGTTCCCCCCTGACAGCGAGATGTATGCAATTAAACCGTATTAAAGTCATTAGCCCAACACAAGTGATAGCCAGCAGATGGTTACCATGCAGAAATATGCTCCTAATGAAGCTCCTCAGTCACTATGGGTGTGTACTTGTGTGGCGAACGATGCATGAGTGCACTTGTGTACATGTGGTGTGTGTGTGTTTGTTTGGGTGTGTTGCCTAACGTCTGTAACACTCAAAGCAGGACTTGATTAGACGGTAGCTGGTGCTTCTACTGTAGCATAGCAATTAGTGCCTGTTATTGATTTATAAAGATATGGTTGCATATGGTGAATTTTCCTCTCATTACTCATACATATATATTCTGTGGAGGACTTTTATTATAAGAGGTCTGCCTTTAAGGGCATTTCAGGGCAACACCTATAGTTTATTTTCTCTGATGTGAACCAGTTAATGACTTTGTTTTTCCCTTGATTCTGTTTCTTTCACACAGAGAAAAATCCAAGCGAGCAAAAAAGCATGTGAAAATGACCTCAGGTTGGAAGTCATGGGGCTATCAAACCTGGGCACAGGGGTTTTGTTAAATTTAGTGTGGATTGGTGGAAAATGGTAAAGGTTGTTGATTTGTTGGTTAGTTAGCAAAACTGACATCTAACGGATGACGGTAACTCATGTAGGTTTAATTGCAGTTAAAAAACAACTTTCAAACGCTACAGTTGCGTTTAGCTAGCCTCACAGAGCGTGATTTGTTCGGGACATCCGCAAATTTGAAGCTCACCTGGCTACAGGAACAGTTACAGGAACTTTGCCCTGCAGAGGACTCCTGGTAGTTTGATCAATTCACATTCCCACCACAATTGTACCGCTCCAGAGTTTGTTTGGAACCAGACCAAGACCACCTTCTTTTAAGGGTAAACGTACCAGAGCCTGATTTAACTGGACTAGAACGTGCACTGCTGAAAACAGTACTGACTGTATTAATGTCAAACAGGCGGGTGGCGAGCATTAGCTGTTACAGATATGCACTTTTCTGTTCTTATTCACAGAAAGGAATTTAAATTTCAGCATAACTTTAAGAATCAAATTACCGTTGCTACTATAAAAAAATCTTAAATTTAAATGAGCAATTTTATTCAATCAGTGAGTCTTTTCTTATTAAATCAACATTCTTTAATGAATATAACTCAGCGGGAGAGGAAACTGGAATTTGAAAGGCTGAACACTAATAAATGCCATTAGATAAAAAACATGATGTGAATGTCAGAAATGATTCCATCTGTCTTTATTGAAAACATTTTGACTAAACACCCCCTGCTGTTGTTGGGAATATTTGGATCATACAAGTCCAAAACAATCCTTTGCACTATCCCAACACTGGAATCTAATTCTACCAATAATGTGAGTCTAATAATATTAGTGTCGCCTAATCTTTAGCAGCAACTGTAAAAGTAGCAGGTTGAAACAGAATGGATAGACAAGCAAAAAAAAAAGCTGCGCAGAATTCAAATGTTGATTTAGAATTCATAAGTCAACATCAGTATAGTATAAAGAGGACTCTTTCATTAGCGATGCTCCTCGGCATATTAATTACACTACAAGCCATGTGCATCCAGGATACAGTGCTGTAATTCCATAGGGAAGCTGTAGCTTTTCCCTAAATAGCCTGGAGCAGTGAAGTACAGTACGGGAGCTACACGGTGTCTAGCCGCAGGCATCCAGGACCACCGGGGCGATGCACAGAAACACTCTCCACACTTCCGCATAAATACATAGCATACATACACATGAAGTGCTCGTCTTAAGCCTGACTGACACAGGAACTCCATGCGGCGGGGTTAGTTGTTGTCTGAACAGTTCTTTGATGTTCTGCTCTTTCTTCTGTTAAAATGAAATATTTGTTATTTGTATTCAGCCTAATGCGCCTGACAGATGTTCAGCAGGACATCTGCAGTTTTTATTCCATAACGTCTGATTGTTTTAACGTGGGCAGACATAATCACAAAAACACAACGCACGAATCCCACTCGTGCTGACACACACAGTCCTTTAGCTGTGAGCAACGTTGTCGGGTTTGAAATGCATGTGTGTGTGAACGGGGTGAGTGATGAAGGGGGGGGGGTGATAGTGATGCGCTATTGAATACAGATGAGAGAAAAGGCAAGCTGAATTCTGATCAGGCTGCCTTCTCTCTTCCCTCCGCTCTCCAGCCCTCAGAGTGAACATACTTCAGAGGAGAGCTTCCCTCTGAACCGAGGGGGATGTTATTAGGTCGGCCTTTCAATGTCAAGGTTATGGTCTTCTTCTAATATCGCGTTTTATAAACTGTGGAATTAACAAGCAGCTGGATTTCCATGATAGTGACATGGATCTGTATTTTAGAGGGAATCTGATCATCCTGTTTTATGTCCGCCGATACTAGCGGCTGAATTTGTTAGCATTTTTAGCAGCGCTCCCTGATCGTCTGTGAATTTTTTTTTTTTAAAGTCCGCCTGGGTTTAAACACATTTTCAAGGGCTCACAGAAGTCAGGCAACAAAATAATCAGCTGCTACTCTTTCAGCTAAGAGGAACAAATTTCAAATTGGAGTCCATGTCAAAAGCGAGGTTCACCTTTTAATTTATTCAGAAGACAGAGATGAAACACAGCCTCAGCCCTAATCTGTAAAATCTGGCTTGGATGGCAGCTTTGAGCTTAATTAGTTGAAGAAAACTTGTACTTTTCCTCCCTCCCTCAGAATACAAATGCTTTTTGTTGAAAAGTCATCAGGGTCGTCTCACCGGCTCATTAAAAACGTGCGAGAAGGGAAAAAATTAATGGAGCCAAACACCATCAATTTAATACGTAGGAGGGTAAAATAATACAAAGTGCCTCGCTGTAGTGAATATACCCACTTAAAGTTTCCTGTAGTTTGACTTTCTCAGCAGTTGTGGAAAGATGAGTGGAATATGCATAGAAATGTAAAAGCACTTCGACACACTTATAAAAATAAGGTAAAGTAAAATTCATTTCCATCACATTCAGAAAAACTTTTTGCAACAAGGTCCTTTCAGACGGCAGCAAACAGCTCAGGAGTCAGACGAGTGTCGGCACCACAAGACCCAACATGATTCGTCCTCGATGTGATTATCAACACCCTGATTGGTTGTAAACCCTGTTGTCACGGCAATGATTTCAGCCTTGATGATGAAAAGCACCTGAGACGCTGATCCATAGCAAACACACACACACACACACAGTGGCACAGCTAACCAGTCTCATTCCCCTTCCAGAGAGAGGCATTAGTTGGTGAGATTGAACCTGTGTGTGTGTGTGTGCTGCTGTTGTCTGTCTTCTTACTTCCATAGTAATGTACAGAACAGGAATCTGGGGAACGGCTTGAGCTCCACTGAATTGTACTTGACACTTTATTCTTTCTTTCCTGATTTTTTTTTTCACCCCCTAAACCCGCACCTGCCTCTTTATCTTTCTTTCTCTTTTTCTCTCACAGCTGTTATTAAAGCACTTTGACTGAGTTAATAACATCTGTGTCACACTCAGACACAGGAAGAGGCAGAAAGCAAGTGTAAGCGTGCCTGTCTGCTGCTCTAGCATTACCCCAAAGGGTGTACTTTGTGGCATCCCAAATGCAACTGCAGCTTCAAGTGACACTTTGTGCTCTAGTTGCATTTAGATAGTTACCTCCGCCAAGAAGGTTATGTTTGTGGGTGGGTTCAGTTGTCTTTCTGTCAGCGGGATTAAGGAAAAACTAGTGGAACAATTTTCATGAAACTTGGTGGAAGCGTGAAGCGATGGCCCAGAAAAAAAACATTCAGTTTAAAGCAGATCTGAATCAGAGACTCAAAGGCAAATTATTTTTCACATTTGTTTACATTTCTAAGTAGTTCGTGCTGTGTTCATGAGGTATCGGAATAAAGCAAAAAAAAAGAGTTCCCAATAATAATTTACTGCTCATCTGATCCATTTGGTTTGCAGTTGATTCTCACACAAATACTAAAGACTGTTGAGGTAAATGCTATGTTATGGACAGCTTTTACGAAACTTGGAAAAAAAGAAAAAGAAAAGATCCACATCAGTAACACAGCCAATTCTTGCCGTGTTTATGACGTATCGGAATAATCTGAAAAAATGAGCTCCCAATCCTACTTTATGGCTCATCTGATACGTTTGGTTTGTTTTTCCTTCTCAAGCAAAAACTGAAACCTTTATTTGAAATGCTCTGAGAAACGGATCCAACCCATCGTCCTCACAATGTGCAGTTTTCCACATTACGACTTAAAGTTCCTGAAGACACCAAAGCTGGAAGATCAACTTCCCAATTGGGGACATGGAACCATCCAAGGAGCATGTGAATTGTCTTTGGAGTGCCATAGGGATCACAATATCTGATTCATCTCGGTATGCAGATTATAAAGATTATGAAAAGGGAAGCTGCTGTGTATGTTCTGCTCAGGGCTCCTTTCCTGAAAGACGGGTAGTCTTTACCTTTTTGATGGGTTTGATTGAGATACCAGACAAAGAAAGAATCGGATCATATTTCAACTTGTTGGTTGAATTTTGTTTCTTGATTGTATTTACACCTCGCTGTGGTTTTTATCTCAGTGCCAGACGGATCACTGCCAGATGTCGTCTGGCTGATTTCAATGCCTTCCATATTGGCATGAGTTTTTACTGGATAAGAATTCCAGTGAAAAATAATTTGTGTATTTGCCTCTAGATTTTAATATGGTCTTCTTTGGCAGTCAGGCTAGACCCTTTCACCAAGTATCACTTGGTCATTTTGATCATCAAACATCATCAAAAAATCTGAAGTGTGCCATCACAATTTCCCAAAGCCCAAGGGGACACATTCAACTGTCTTGTTCTGCACGGCTGATTGGAAAAATTCTTGTGAACACCCCCTCAAGTTGGAACAAATTGTGGTACACAAATACTGTAAACAGTGTGTTGTTTAAACAGAGTGGAAAAATACAACACGTCTTCTTTGTAGCATCCAGGTTGTTACAATATGAACAAGCGGCATGGTGGATGTCTAGTTGTCTTTTAAACTGATGTGCTTTTCTATGTTTTTCTTTCTAAATCCATTTTCTTTTTTTCCCACAGGGTCTGATGATCCTCCTGCAGAACCTCCCCACAATGCACTGGGGCAACGAGGAAGTGAGTGTACTGCTGGCTGAAGCCTACAGGTTGAAGTTTGCCTTTGCTGACGCGCCCAACCACTACAAGAGATGATAAGTGTGGCTCCGTGCAGCTGCTCTCCCTCTCCTCCTGTTCTTCCTCCTCCTCCTCTTTTTCCTCCTTTTCCTTCCCTGCAGTCGATGACTGAACTTCAAGGCCTCTATTCCGACAGGGAAGGACCTCCTTTTTTTTTTTCTTAAACTCCCTTTCCCATATCGCCCGACGGGCCTTTGAGCTACTAAGAGATTTGAATCAACCAATGACTGGGAGGAGGTGCGGTGTAGCATTTTAACATGTTGATGTGGAGCCTTTTTTAATTATTTTTCTCTGATCAGCTCTGAAATGTGCACTCCAGTTCAGTCCACCCTCTTCATCACTGAAGATTTCTTTTTTTCTGTCGGGTCCGCTGAAGTGCATCCTCAGGCCCAATGCAGGACGGCGAGCTCTGCACCGCCGGGAGTCTAGCCTGGCTCGGAAAAATATTCTTTTCTGAATAGATCAAATACCATGGCAATACTTTGTTTTTTTTTGTTTCCCGAGGCCAAAATGTGACCTTTTTTTCAGTTCAGAAAGACAAAGAAAAATGGCAAAAGGGCACTGCACTAGATGGTTTACATATCTGAGTGTGCTCTCCTAGTCACAACAACACCTAAAGGAACATGACCTCTCCTGTTGTTCTTTTTTTCTCCTGCTGCGTGCCAGGAGGGGCACAGTTTGTTTTCCTTCAACACACCACGACTGTACAGAGAGACTGTCAGTCTGCGAGGGGAAACATGTCTCCCTCCTTCTACAAACCACACACATCAAGTCAATCCACCACTTTATCCTGTCCTCCCACACACACTGCAACGTCACAGTGTTTGAGCGCAAGATGAACAGTCGCAGGAGTCTCGTATATGTAAGTCGACTTCACAGAAAGCCATTCGGAGGAAGGAAGCTACTTAATCCCTCTGAACCTGCTTTATATGTCTCATGTATGAACCGCCCCTCCTCTCTGAACCCAGGACTACCTCAGAACACACACGTAGAAAGAACTAGAATTCCATATAAATGCATTTGCGCGCTAAATTGAGAACACATCAGCGCGGGGTCAAAATTTGAAATGAAATAATTCTCATGGAAGTTTGAAAAAAAGTGCTTCTTCACAGGGTTGTTTTTGAAGTAGAGATCCAAATGAACAATTTTGCCTTAATTAAGATACATCCTGTCTTTGTTTACTCTCCCTGCCTGTCCTCCTGTCTTCTGGACCCTGTTTTTTTATGGGCGACGAGAAATGTGACGTGCAACGTTACGATATGTTATCTGTCGGTTTGGTGGAGTTGGAAAGAGACTTTGGTGTTTTGCTTGGAAAAAGTCTTCAGGAGTCACTCGTTTGAGAGTTTGGTGATTCCAACAGCAGCACAAGTGTGAAGTTACTGTGCGTCAGTTACTGATTTAGTCCAAATAAAGCAAAACACTTTGATTACACGCTTTCCTAACACAAGCTCCACTCAGAAAATCAACTTTAGTTCAAGTAATGGCGAGAAAACACCATCTGCATGAGCTCAATATTACTCAGTGATTTTATTAATATTTCAGCCACAAGGCCTTCATTGATACCTCCCTTTAATAAACATAGATCATAACATAAGAGATGCACAGGCTTGTTTGCAGCCTTTCTTGGTGCTGGGTGATATGAAGATAAAAATAACAATTTGAGTCAAAGTTTTATTGTAAACATTTCTTTCAGATCTAGTCTTGAATTGCCGGAAAAATGTAATTTCCCTTTAACAAATTTGTGTTACTAAGTATACTAAGTGTGATGTAACTGCCATTTGTTTTTCATATGCACCTCAGCTTGAAGCAGCAGGTTGTCATTACAATGAGAATAGCTGGTCCACCTTAAAGGTCAGTCCACCTTAAATAACTCTAGGCTGCATCAACTTTAATCAGCAGTTAACGAACCCACAGAATCTTTGTTTTTGGTGTTAGTGATCGAAACTGAAAGCTTATTTGGATTGATTTTGATTTATTATTGAAATCCAGACAAAAATTATATAAATATTTCAAACATATATTTTTTACTCTATCATTTCTATTGCAGTATTAACAAAAAAAAAACATCTGAACTGCATTACAGTAATATTAACATAGTTTAGAAAACACTTTACAGTCTCCTCGCACTTTGGAGCGAACCATATAGAGTATGAGGTTTACAAAAATAGCTTTCACCATATACCAAAACATGCTTTATCATGATATCTTCATTAAGAAACAAAACCATTATTATCAGGAGGATATTTTGGCCATATCACCCACCTTTATCATTAAAGAAGTTCAAAAACAATTACACGTTTGACCCGTTATGCTTCTAATTAAATCATGTTTAACCAGCACCAGTCCTGTTCCTTTATCCCCAATGTTGTCATAAAAGCAGGTAATCAGGGTCTAGCTGAGTCCACCACCTTTGTCCCCAGCTCTTCTCGCAAAATTAGTGTTAATTTTAATTTCCGGAACAGAAACTTTAGCTGTAAATAAAATCACAGTAGAGCAGCATCCTGGCTTTAAATGTCAGAAACGTGACCGGCTTAACTGATATTAATCATGAAACTCGCCCTTTGATGTAAAACAGTTTTGCATACATTGAATCAGAAGCTTGTTGTCGTACATGACGTGCAGTAGCTTTGTCGTCCTGTCTGTGATGCTCTGCTCACACAGAGCTCATGGGAAGTTTATCCAAAGCCGGTAGCACCATATTGGTGTAATGTTGGGAGGAGGGGGGCGGGGATAATCAGACATTCATGACATAACACAAAGCTGTTAACGTCTGGAGCCTCCTGTCGCGACTCCGCCAGGATCCATTATTGTCACCCAGCCCTCAAAGACGCTGTGCGTAGGTGTGTGAAGGGGAGATGGAAGGAGAGGGGGACGCGGGTTTGTGTTGCTTTTGGAACTTTCAGCGCTTTTTCTGTGAGAGCTGTCAGTCTTTGATCACACATGGGATCTTTTTTACACAATCTGCACCAGTTTCACAAGCCCCTCATCTCCCATGCTCTCTGACAAGGAAAAACTGCACTTAATTTAAAAGTCTAGCGCCTTTTTCCTCCCCTCCCTCTCTCTCTCTCTCTCTCTCTCTCTCTCTCCCTCACTTTTTGTATGAGATTTATTCTTTCAATCAGCATTTTAAAGATTTTTCTTTCTCATTATTTTGTTTTTATTTTTTTATGCTGTTTACATGACAAGCCTATTAAGTTGTGCCTGAACTCTGGAGACAGGAGATCTTTGTTATCCTTTTTTTGACCTCAAATGAACTTGAAAGGTTTTTAGATTTCTGGAAGCAATAGTATGACATTTTGAATTTGCTGTGAAAAGACAGATTTTTTTGTGCACATCTATTTTTTGGGGTGTGTTAGCCACCAACGTGAACTGTTTAATAATACTCTGGGCATTTTAATAGTTCAAACTTGACAAATGATGGTTCCCCTGAACAGCGATTGTAACTAGGAACAGCAGGCCTGTCAAGATTTGGATTTCTCCACGGTTTTTTTAGCCTTTCCAAACCAAAAACACAAGAGGAGCTCTAGCTTACTACCTGCATACTAACCTTAAGTTACTTTCACATCATTAGCTCACTACGTTAGTCTCTACACAGATGGGTTGCTTGGGGCAACAAATAATGTTGGAGGTTGACAGCTACTTTGGGCAGCAAATCATTAAAGTATCTCTAATTTTGCTGTAATGTCACATGCAGTAATTCCACCTTGACAAGAAGTAGCTGCCTGCTTAGTGAAAAGAGACGGTTTGATAAACATTAACTACCAATCTCAGATTAGCCTGCCTGTAACCCACGGCCTCTCTCTCTCCATACACACATACACACGTCTCCATGGTGATGAAGGCCTAGGTGGTATCTGGCTGGAGCCCGTTTTCTAATAGCCCACACACACACACACACACACACACACACACACACACACAGACCAGCTTCAAACATCCTTAAGTAACATTTTCAGCTGCTTTCATTTCTTTTAGTTTTCTCCCTCTCGCTCTACTTCTCCAGACATGAAAATATGTTTATGAAAATCAAACCGGAAAAAAACAAAATCCCTCCCCTCATGTCTTTTGCCTCTTGAGAAAAAAATCTAATAATACTAGAGCGTGTGGGTGACAGGAGTTGTGGTTCTTGAATTTAAAAATGTGTACAGAGAAGATTTTGAAGCAAAAATCTGTAAATAGAAAGTGTAAATAAATCCTATATATGACAAAATTGCTTTGAATGAGGCATCATGTTGTGTTTATGTGTTTTCTTGGAGTGTGTGAACATCTACAAAGTAAATATGACATTTCCAATTAGAGTCAAGTTACTTTAGTGAGCTTAGAATGAAGTTCTTTAAAGCAACACAAGAAACTTTCATTCTGGTTTTGACTTTTTCAAACGCGGCAGTGTTTTATAAATTTTATTATTAAGTATTAATCTATCTCGCCAAATGCAGCTGGGATCGGCTCCAGCCTCCGCGACCCGGGTTCCAATAAGCGGTTACAGAAAAGGAATTAATTAATATTAATTTACAATAATAATAAAAAGATAACCGTTGAATGGGAATTTGTGTTCGTCTGTTACTGTATTTAAGTAATAAAATAGACATATTACACAACTGTCTGGAGCCAATTTAGCATAAATATTGTATCCTATCAAATCCCGAGTTCTCTCCATCTGTTGAATTACGGACTAAGACTGACTTGTTTTTTTTTCTTCAGCCAATTCTTTTCTTTTTCTCTTTGCTGATACAAACCACGAAATATAACATCAAAAACGTACTGAGAAAATGTAAACACAACGATTCTCTCTGATGGTCTTGTTTGTTTATGTGGGTCATATAGAAACATCATGTTTAAACAGGCTGTTTCATAACCAGTTTCAAACTGCTTTTATTTGCTTTACCATGATGAAATGCAGATTTATGTCTGCGCATGCATTAGCCGGCACAGGAAGCAGGCCGCGGCTAAAAGCTGTGTTAATGTGCTGCGTGTAGCTAATTGTATCCGCTGTATTCACACAGCGTTCCCGTATACACAGTGTAACAGGTAAACACTCCTCGTCTGATCCTCTAGAGGAAATGGCAGCACTGGCTCGGTTAATGAGACTTTCTTTCTCAGTGTTTGTGTGTTTCAGAGGACGGGAAGGAGAGGAGAAGACTGAAGATCGAGAGCCGGGCTGCATTCACTTGCAAATGAGAGTACATACCTGCGTGTGTGTGTGTGTGTGTGTGTCTGCGCGTGCACATGCAGCAACCCGCTGTAGAAGCTCCCTGGCTCTCGTTAGGCTGACTGATGTTCACACAGGCAGCCAATTATGGAGTGCCGGTCACTGAGGACTCCAGTCACTTCATGGGAAATTAAAAATACATTAAAACCAACAATGGTCGCAGGAAGGCGCCCGCTTGTGCGCGCACATACACACGCATTAGTGTGTGAAAGAAGATGGAAGACGTGCCAACGAAGAACCAGCTGGAGCACACTGTGAAGCGGAGAAGATATAGTGCAAATATTAGCAAAATCAACTTTTCCTTTAGTGTTTTCCTCATGGCCGTTGTCCTCCCTACATATTGTAGCTGTTCGCTATTTATTTGTACAGTAAGTCACTGTTATGGTATCAGCCTTTGCTGTTTACCTCCCAATGCCCTCCTAAATCCCTGAATTTACAGGCCTATAAACCACCTCTTGCCAGCATGAGTCCTTTTCATCAAGGGCTCACCCTGGCAAAATGTTCCAACTTCCTGGGATCACTAAGGCACAAATGTCGAGGCAGACTTCACGGCTTTTTTCGTGGAATTTTAAGCCCGTGTCTGGAATCAATTTCCTGATCCAATTTTTGGAGAGAAGAGCCGCACAGCGACGGCATTATTGTCACAATGAAGGATAACACGCAGATTGAGGATGTCTCTGGAGAGGATTTTTAGATGCGCTCTGGAGGCACTGGCAACTGTGATGTAAATCAGTTTCAATTTCAAGTTGGTGCCGAGGCAATGGAGGGAACCAGATATGCGGGGTTGTTGAATGGAAATTTATTTCTGGCTGCTTCATATTTAACGTTTGCAGTCGGTACAAAATGTACACATAAGCTGTAAAACCATCTATAGAACAGTTTCATCTCCTCAAGTCAGCTTTTCTCAAAGCACCAGAATGTGTTTCATCTCCATTGTATCCACAGAAGAACATTTATCTCTGTGTGTCTGTAAGGAGCTGCAGCTTCCAACTGCTTCACCTGGACCTGCAGTTATTGATTCTCAGAGTAGGAAATATGTCCTAAGTAGCCAATATCTGGATCTTAAAGGGACAGTTCACCCCAATTCATTATGTTGCTAATTAACAGACAGACAGACAGACTCGTGCGAAAACATAACCTCCTTGGCGGAAGTAATGAATCCCACATTTTAATCTGCATCTTGAAAGAACATTTTTTAGTTTTTAAAACTCTAACCAACATGGGAGTGGTTAAATAGTTTGCTTGATATAAATATATGTGGATTTATTATTGTAAATCACTCCATATCCATGTATTCCTAGAACTGGAGTTACATCCAGTAACCGCTACTTCAGCACTGGGAGGAAACTGAGTGCTGAGTTCAGTCCAGTCGTCTGCAGTGAGTCTGCTCGTAACTCCGTTCACATCGGCTGTAAATGACTTTGGTCGTGTCGACAGACTCATCACAGCTGAACTTGCCATTCTCTGTTCATTGCTTGCTAGTTTGCCATCCGACTTTGGGCAAAGGCTTGTTGTAGTGCCCTTTGACGTTAACTTTGACAGCCCTGGTTTTTATGTTTGTCTGTCACGAACTCTCCTTGATGAGCATACGCACCTTCCTTTTGCCCTGGTTGGCAGCTGGTGGTTTAGCAGAAAGAAAATAGTTATTACATGAAAATGCTCACAACATGGTCTGGATCATTTTGAGGAAACGGGTCATGGGAAGAGACATTGCTGTTCAGCTTTTCAAATGTATTTTTGGTGCTTTGAGTATCTCAAGCCAAGTGCCAGCTAGTTTCATTATATTCGAGAGAAGGCAGACTTTTCTACAGCCAATAACTCCAACACTTCACACTTCCAAAACTATCTAGACTGATAAATAACACTACATGCTGACAGCTCTTTCCTGATATTATTCCTGCATACTCAATATGCACAATTCATGCGAGATGAAGTGCTTATATCGACATTATGAAACAATGTGATTGAGTAGGACTGACATGGCTAAATAGCCCGGCTGAATCAAATGACCTACAATATTAAATTACAGCTCTATGCATTTATTGTTTAAGCCAGAGATCACCATCAGCCTTATTGGCAAATATCATTGTTTGATACGATATTTCATATTTTCGCATTTCAAGGTCAGATAAGGTCATCCTGATATTTCACCCTTCACATCCCTGTTTGCTGGCTGTGATGGTCCTAACAATAGCAATTTATTTGTTGTTGTAATCTTCTGGTGATCTCTTCCAGCTGAGAAGATAAATCAGAACACCTGCTCACTGACCGTGATAATCTTTCAGCTAAGAAACGCAGCAGGCACAGCTAATCTTAGCTGAGAGATTATCACGGTCACCATGCAGGTGTTTTGGTTTACCTAACATGCTGTTAAAAGCTGGCTCTGACTTCCAGTTTACAAGTTACTCTGGTGTGGAATTCAAGCCAGATACCAGCATATTTAAAAAAATTAATTTAAAAAAAAGAGGGGAGAAAGCTGTAGGAGAACCTGGAGTCGGGGTCAGTTGATGAGACACTCTGCTTCAGGTTGACGTCACTACAATGAGAATGGAATTACAATACTTTAATACTTTAAGAGACATGTTTTATTTGAGCCAGTTGGTAAAATAGTAAAAGTAGCTTAGCAACAGTGGGATTTATCATCCTCTGACACTGACAAAAAATTCCCTTCCCTGCCCCTAAAATGTGGAGCAGTGTGTTCTTCAGAGATTAAATTGGAGGGCTATTTAAAGAATGCACTTCATCTGAACTCTTGCAACAAAGAACTGATTTGTCCTTTAATTTCTTCCGTCATATTTTCAAATCTCACTTGAATCAAGAACTGTGTGCAGACAATTATGGAGCTGAGCAATTATGAACTTTGACACGGCATCTATTTTACCTTTAGCGGGTGAGAGCTTCACTCTGTCAGTAACTAAGATTTATACAGGAAGTGAATATTTATACTTGACTTCACACAATTAGAGCATGACTTGAAACTCGGGAGACTAGTGAGGAATATATTTACTGAATAAGAAAGCTGAGGTCCTCAAATTAACTTTGACTTCTTACTCATAACATCAAGCTGAACTTTAACGGGACTGAGCTCCCATCACTTCCACTGTGTGTCATCTCATCACCACTGACAGCGTCATGGTGACCAAGATCGACAAGACTTTATACCCATGTCACTCTGAATCCATCTCCACAGTAACATTAGCACTGCATGGAAAAACTCAGCTGCCTCATTCACTTCAATGAAAGCTCTGTATTTGTACAGGACGTCTCTGACAGCATCATCAGATACACGCTGCGCTGGCTCAACATGCACACAAAGTGCACATTCTTTTGTAGTTATATGAACACTAATTATTAGAGCCCAACCAGTTTTGGGGCTGACACTGATAATATTAGGGAGTGATATTGAAATATTGGCCAAAGCAGTTTTATTTCTTTCATTTCTGTATTTTGCTACATTGACTTTAAGCTCTCGCTCCTTGTGTTGAATGACACTATAGGGTTGACATCACTGAGAGCAGCTTTTTGTCTCTCATTTTGTGATACTTTCCACTGGATAGTAAGTTGGAAAGTTGTTGTAAGTAAAAAAGTAAGTGGAACCTTGCAGTATGCAACATACCTGCATTCTTTGTAATGGCCACCAGGAGGCGACATCACTGGTGGCAAAAAGAAATCCAGTTGCATGTAGATCTGAAAATGATCCTACTTCTCACTTGATTAATTACCTCAGTAAACATTTTCGTAACGATCGTCGATGGTCTCAATCACTAGTTTCAAGTGTTCTTCAATACAGCATGATGTTCAGTTTGTTAATTATGGTTCCATTTTGAGTGTAGTAAAAGGACAGTGGCTGTTGACCGCGTGTTTTCACTTTATAAGATTTAATTGTAACATTTTGGTTGATTAAAAAAATCTTGTTAGATGTTTAGCTGAAAGGAGACTGTTGGATGTTTATTTTGAATACTGATTGTCCCTTGCTTACCAAGCTAGCTTTTCAACACAGAATGATCCATTTTGCACATGTGCTCTGGTTGAAAAAGAAAATACATCGTCCAAACTATAGTATTGGGCTTACTGTTGCCTATATTATTGAACACCTGGCATTTCTAGTTTTTATCTGACGGCAAACTTCTGTCTCAGTTGCTCTAAATAGATAAATAAACATAAACCTCATACATAGAAATTACTGTGCGTCCACGGCACAGACGTGGCTACCAAATTTGAATCTACTGTTTTCTGAATCTGTTGCCCACGAGTGCCACCTAAGAGATGACTCAGTCTGTTTACTTTTCACACAAATAGAGATGTTTACCATCAATCTTGACAAATAATGTCATCCTCAGTGAAAACTGCGGAAAGCCCCACCATGCGTTGTTTGTCTACCACAGTAATGATATAGCCAGAACTGCATTCTCAGGGGCTGATGCTTCTTTTTTTTCTCCTTAAAATTCAGCAAGCAGTAAGCTGACTAATGACGAGTCGCGCCTTGACACCTCTGGAAGCTGCCGAGAAACGGGTCTTATCCGTATCCTATATCATGCCTCGCAATCTGTTCCTGTCTAATGTGCCTTTTACTGGCTTTATGTATTTCACAGTGTAGACTGACAGTGAAAGAGACTGAGAGGTTTTGCACATAAACTGTGGTAAAACTGAAAATCATCCGTCTCATCTGTTGAATACAGATACTTCAGCAGCTGCATCACATTTTCCTTTCAAGAAAGGGTCACTATTCTGAACAGTAATTCCCAAACAAGGTTAACCTAAGGGGTACTTCTATAGGCACCAGGCAGTGTGAGTGGAGTAGTTGGGAAAATTGAATTATGATTTGATTAAAAAGATCCACATATTCAGTCAGCTGTAGCACCTGAAGGCTGTTGCCATTGACAATGTCAGGAAACTAGCAGTGAGATATAAACAGTTATGGTAGAGGAAAGCATTGGATAAACTAGATAAAAAATAAACTAAATAAAATGGTAGGTTTAAAGTAATGGTAAAAGTTTTGTGGTGAAGGGGGCTGGTTGACATAGTGAGCCAAAGTCATGAATACATGGTTAGAATACTTAGCTGAAAGTAGTGAATAAACAGTTTAAATTGTTAGCTCAAAGAAATGAATAACTAATTGAATAGCTATCTAAAAGTAATATTCATGTATAAACTGTTCAGATTGCTAAAAATAATAATTAGTTAGTTCAAAGTAGTGTAAGTCATTAAACAGTTCAGATAGTAAGTAAAAGTAGTGAATAAATTGTTGAATTTGTTATTTCAAAGAAATGGTTAACTAATTGAAATAGCTAGATCAAAGTAATGTTCATGACTACACATTTCAATAGTTAGCCAAACCTAACTTTGTTAGCTCAAAGAAATGGATAAATAATTTAGATAGTTAGCTAAAAGTAACAGTAATGAACATTCAATTAGTTATCTAGTAGTAATGGATATGAGGTTAAAATAGTAAGCTAGTAGAAGTAATGGCTATATGGTTGAAATGATTAATCAATAATTGATTTAGCTTAACTAATTTAAACTTTTGAAAATGTATAACTCATGGATTAATGTTTGAAGTATAAGACTGCAAAAATTAAGAAGTAGCAAAAGTGAAAAAACGTGCAAAAAAGCTGCTCAAATATTTCGCTAAACATAACAAAGGGTTGAACTGCTTGCAAAAAGTGTACATTTAAAAAAATTCTTTATTTGCTAGAATAACAATTTTATATATTTATAGAATTAAATAGCAGCCAATTGAAAACCATTTTAAATTGGCTCATTTGGAACATGAGCGGAGGTGTTGATGAAGGGGTACAACAGCCAAACAGACACACAAAAGGTTGGAAACCTGTATTTTAGAGACCAATTACCAGTTTTTGGTAAGAAATGAACACACACGTTTGCAGTCTTCCGAGAATAGATTCAGCTTTTGGCAATGAAGCCCTTGAACAGGATAAGCTACCTAGATTTACAGCACCTACAGTAAAAGTTGCTCTCATCCCTTGAATGCTGCGGTGGCTGTTTTTCGGGGTGATTGGGTAAGAGTGGCTCCGAGCAGGAAAATGTAGTATTTGAGGTCCACATCGATTTAAAAACTGCAATACGAATGTCTTAACCCTCATACGTTGTGGTGTGTAGAATGCACGTATGTGTCTATGTGGATGTGTACACCCCCTCTATCAGAGTTAGGCCACCATGCTGCTGTGTTTGCTAAAAAAGCAGCCGACCCCGCTGGCCTAAGCCTAAGTGACTCTGTAGCGATAAAGACAGAGTGGTTAGCAATGACACACCCAGGATATGTAATTAACTGGTGTGTACATGTGTGTGTGTGTGAGTGTGTGTGCTGCTGTTAGCCTACTGCTGCTCTTCTGCTTAACCATTTCAATCCTGCAGATTGTCCAGTAAATTCATTCACACATTAATGGGAAATACTCATCGATTTTTGTTGAATCAGTCGTAGGTTGAACATTTTTCTTTTACCTGCTCCTGCACTTGATATAACCAAGGTTTAACTCGGAGTGCAGATACATTTGTATGCATGTGTGTGTGTGTGTGTG